>OX388326.1:9655460-10060566 GCA_947579605.1 Athripsodes cinereus
TTGTTATTCCTAATTTTTTGTCCATAACCTTGACAACTTTTGGCCATATTTCATCAGAAGTTTTCCCTTGAAACTCTTGTAAAATTCCTTTGTATTTGTAGAACTCAATAACAGGTTGTATATATCCTTTATAGATATCTAATCTTTTTTTCACAGCCTCGGGTCTATCGTCTGGTCTTTGTACCAATTCTTCTCCTGTTATATCATCCTTCCCAGGTACCCTAGGTGCATTGAAGTCTGTATTGTAAACTCTTCCTGATTGCAAATGTATCAATCTTCCTTTAATACGTTCAATAATGACATCGAAAGGCACATCCAAATTTATGGCAATATCCACCGGTTGCACTCTCCACAACTGCTCAGCTTGCGGAGCTGTGCGCGGAAAACCATCTAATAACCATGAATTATTTATTTGTAATATTTCAGCCATCATAAATTTAATAATCACATCATCAGGCACAAGTTTTCCATCATCCAAATATTTTTTCACTTCTAATCCTAGTGGAGTCTTATTTTCTATATTCCTGCGGAGGTTATCACCACTTGAGATGTGTGTGAAGTTATATTTCTTTACAATTCTCGAAGATATAGTTCCCTTCCCAGAGCCTGGTGCACCCAGGATGAGCGCTCTCCATATTTTTCCCGAAGACATGTTTCAATGTCACAACGCACGCTCACGAGTTGAGCCGGGAGACGAGAATCTTACTGCAGTTATAAAAATATTAGGTAATAATACGACAAGTAATGTACTGAATGATAACGCCGATAAACGACCATGACTCGACGCGGAAACTGCACTTTGTACTTGTCACGTTATTTTGTATTTACCCGCGTGGTATACGAAGGAAATACCCCCACAATCCATATTGTCAACATTTTATTAATACACTAAACGAGAAATATTACTTCGCGAGACAATTTCGAATAATAAATCCACTTATTACATAATATTATCACATTTCTGTCAAATTTTGCACAAACGAGTTTTCCACAAATGTCAAAATGTATTCGTATTTCAAAAAAAATACACAAAGCGCCATGTTGACCATGCGCATTGATCCAATTCAAAAGTAATACCTAGTAAAGCTAAGCAACTTTAACAAAAGAGTCAGTGTAAATGTATGCTCTATTATTAGATGTTACGTTTTAGTTAAGTATTTTCTATACAATAATAATACTATCCCGTATAGTTTTCAGACAAAAACAAAACAAAATATTATATGGCCAGTGAATGTTTGTAATTTTAGAATTACAGCCAGGAACTGGAAACTTTAAAAATAGGACGCCGGTGATTACGACTAACTTTCTACCAGAAAGTAATGTTATATTTTATAAAAATGAATTATTATATTAAAGAAGTAAAACTTAAACCATTTGCGTTTTCTTACATAAATTAATATGGATTTTATGTTAGAAAATAAAGCGCAACTGAACGCAACTCAAATCATTAATTATTATTTTATAATGTTCATTTTTCAGATGAAAGATGGCCTTGGTAATGCTTCCTTGCGAACTCCCTTGGTGGACATCACTCCAACGCCACCTCAAACACTTACTTTTAGCTTCTACAACACAAAAACTCGCAGATGGAATGTACAAAATTCATGAAATGTGCAAGTAAGTCAAAACAATATTCACAAAAATGAAAAGTTTATGAAGTTTTGATTAATTTTTTTCATTACGAAACTGTAATGGAATGAAGTTTTAAAAATATCATTACTCACGAACTTTATATCTCTACTTACGTACCAAAGAACAATGTGTTAGAATTTTCATAAAATTAATGCCTACTTTACATTTCAGTATAAGTTTGGATCCAGATGAAGATGACAAAGACCCCAATGTTATAAAAGGCTTCACAGAATTTCTGAACAATGATTTAACAGATGAAGAGCGCCAGCATTTTATGGACCATACCCTGCCAGCAATAATACACCGAGCTTTGCATTTAAAACATTGGAAACCTGCTGGCGGTCTCAACTTTAGTTTACAGCAACAACGTAAGAAAATACACAAGCAAAATCTACTTTTTTAAATTCAGAATACAGTTTGTTTTTCAGCTTCTTCCATTCTATGAATTCCTAATGAACGGAAACTTTTCAATTCTGTATTTAGGCTTCTTTAGAAATCCTGTAATTTACGCATATTAGATTTATTCTGATACCTTAAATTCAAGATGTCATTACATAATATATTCACTCAAAAAATAAGGTATTTAGAATACAAATATTTGAAGTACCAGACGGTAGAAAACAGACGGTAGAAAATTATGTAGTTCAATTCTCATCAACCTACTCCACCTTCACAATACAAGTTGTTGCTTAGTATACCTAAGGGTGTTTAGGGTACATTTGGATGCAATAAAAACTCAGGTTCAGCTTTAAAAATCATTGTTTTAACTCTTGGAATCTCTGACAAAGAACAAGCTTCTCACTCTTTTCTGCAAGTATTTGAGTATCCTGTAAAAGACCTTAGATTAATTTGAATACATTTTGATATCCATTTTCATATTTTGCAGCTGATCTGACTGAGATGAGCTATGACTTTGTATCTTCACTCCTGGCACACGCATTCTTCTCCTCATATCCTAAAAGGACTTTAAAAACACATCCAACACTTCAAGACTTCAACTTTACATATTTTTTTAAGCATCTTGATAGGTAAGTTACTTACATGAATTTATAAACTCACTTTAAATTATAAACTAATTGCTAATTTATTACACAATGATTGGGTGATTTGCGATAAACTAGCCATCTGCTGTATATTGATTTTATTTAATTTTAGTGTGTTTTTACATGAATACAATATTTACACAATTTACAATAACACAATAATTCTTTATCGAATATCCTAGCTCCCTAATAGAGATATCTCGTGTATAGTAATGTACAGTAAAGAGTAAATAAATAAATATTGATTGTATAAAAAACATAAAATAAAATTATAATGATGCAATTTGAAAATACAGCAAGTAAGACAGTAGATAGCTGAGTAATATTAAATAATAATTTGCTTCACGGTAACATTCAAAGTATATCATAGAATGCATCCACATTCTCTTAATCAATAATCAATGGTGAAAGCTGTTGATTTTTTTAAACATTTTTTGATTTTTTCTTCATTTTGTCAGTATTGGAAAGAAAATAATATCTTTTTTTGTCTACAATTAAAATTATAGGAAAAGAGAGAAAGAACATTTATTGAGTAAATGTGGCTGCACTTCAAATTGAATGTAAATAGTTTTTATCAATGTTTTAAACTGAATACCCATATTAACTATTGATATGTTATATTTCCTGCTTTTTTACCTAATTATTAAAAATCACATTATTATTGAGTAATAAAATATCATCAGTATGAATTTTCACTCTGTGAACGTACAGACTTTACAATTAGTATTAAATGTACTCTTATGATTGTTTCAGACCTTGTCAAAAAGCTAAACTTAGGAGTATATTAAATTATTTCGATCATTTGGGCAAAGAAAGCTGTGAAGGAACTTTAAAAATATCTAGACAGGTAAAATATTGTCCAATTCATTTAAATTTTACTTTATGATAATAACAAAAAAGTTTATTACTTTATGATTATTTTTTTTAAATGAAGTTGGATTATTTTGTTAAATTAATCTGTTTCAATTTTTTGTTTAATGTCTTAGTTTTTTTTAAATCCCATTGTTTTTAAATTCTGTGTAATGAGAATGTGGACTTTCTAGATTGTTTTGTGGAGCTCTCGGCAAAGAAATGGTCTCCCACTTTTTTCTGTGAGTTAATTTTTTGTTGGCACGGAGAGGCTTGCATGTTTATTATACGCAGCTGGTCTGCTGGCTACCCCACTTGTAGAATGTGCGGTGATGATAAAGCGGTAGCAGGACTTACTAAATCTAACATTTCAAAAAATATCAATATATTTTTTTCAGGTAATGAATTCAAAGCAATGGTTAACAATAGAAGATTGGTTGGAATGTAGTTTACCTTTATGTCGACTACAGATCAAGCATGAAGGACGAATAGAGAAATGTGATATGGATGGAATGGAAGTCTGCTTCTCCAACTCAAGACTCGGGGGCGATGTGCTGGCTGGAGGAAATTCACAAGTCAGTATAACACACAGAAATTTAATTGGAAATAAATGAGTATTTATCTTTTATATGAGCATAAAGATCAATATTTGTTAAGATATAAAAACTCTTGTGTCACAAAATTAATGAAAAGCTTGATGTACATTTTCACGAATAAATATACAATTTAATATACGTATTATAATCTCATGACAAATAATACAACTAATTATAATACCCATTTTGTTTGTAATAAAGTGTTTTTTTATTTTGATTTATTTTTATAAATCTGTAAACACGTAAAGAGCATTTAATGGAAGAATGTCAGCGAAGAAAATGTTTGATTACTTTCATGGTCACCTATTTGGTGTGATGCCAAAAAACAAAGTTTTTTTCTAATAATCCATCATTCGCACATCACAAATCAGGGTTCACAACCTCAGGAAGTCAAACAAAGTGACAGAAATATTCACGGTTACTTCTCCAACCTTCAATAAATTTATTTATTTTTAAATATCAATATTATTACTAATTATTCTTCTCACGGTTAGGTTCATGAACTGTCCATCACATTGATTATAGAACATGTACAGAATTATTTTTAAATTATGAATAATTTAATATGAAAAACAAATATGAAAAGCAAAATGATGTGACATTATTAATCTCTTTTTTTGTGTTGCCAACTACTTGAAAAAATAATTAATTAATCACTCAATATATTATTTAATTATTTGAATGATACCGAGAATATCAATGTCTCATTGAAATTACATTTGAAATTTTAAAGAAATATTATTGATAAAAAAAATTGCAAACTTATAAAATATTGTTCTTTGATATCATCAATGATTTTCTTTCGGAAACCTTCTTGACTTATTGTGATATTTCTGTTAATTTATTTACCGGCCTAAACCAACCTCCTCCACTCATAACCTCTTGGTATTGATGGAGTCACTTCTACTCACAACATTTTAGATGTTTACATGTCAACATTAATTTATATTTATAATACAATGTGGTAAAAAAAATATATTTATATAATTATGACATGTTGCCATCCTTATTTAAAAGGACGGGACAATTACATAGTTCACGTTTTACTTTGCCAATATTTTTTTACAAATAACTCCTATAATACTAATAAAATAATAAACACATGGTAATATAATTATTCTTCTGTGAAATCTCCTTATCGTTTATATTATAAAAGTTGGACAGAGATATAAACAGCTCCAATATTCATGATTGATTGATTTCATCAGAACTTTTGAAATAAATCAATGATAAAAAGCTAACTATTTGCGTGACTGGCAGATGATGTGTATTAAATAAATTTTATTAACAATCAATGAAATATATTGTATGTATTATGATTTATTTCTGTATTTAATTACATACTAATAAATTATATTCTATATGTTGTATACAAACTTCTTATGCATTTCACTATTGTTGTTTTAGTATTTTTCATGTTTTATTTTATTAAAAATTTCATAAAAATGCAGAAATCAAAATCAGTGGCATCATAGTACTTGCAGATTTAAAAAAATCTAAATTATTGGCTGTGTACTTTTTCTATCACCCTTTAAAATTCATTTTCATAACAAAGGAATGAAATAAATCCTCTTCATACTTATGAACCATATGAACCAATTTAGTGCCGTATTTTATTTAATTTATTGCTTATATTTGCTTTGACAAACAGAAAAATATTGGTGTAAATATTATAATTAACCGTTACATGTGGTTTTATATGTAAATTCAACACATGAAACTACCATACAAGGCTTAGAAAAGACAACGCCGCCTTATTTATTAGAGCCCCTGACGGGACCAATAAGTTTGGTGGCACTGGCGACATCTGGGAAAGATTCAGAACCAAAAAATGGTAATAAATATAGATAAATATCGGAAGAAAAATACCTAGTGAGTAGGTTATGATAGGAACAATTCTATCTACCTACACATTATCCAAAAAGTATCCAGCACGTGCTATACAGAACAATAGCTACACATGAAGCTGTCAATGGGGTTTATAAGTTGTCTTTAATTTTACTTATTATATTTGTGTTTGCAGGAAGCCATGGAGATGTGTACAGTGCCAGAGTTGCTTGTGGTGCTTCTCTCTGTGGAAGCTTTGGAAGATAATGAAGTGGTGCGAGTGGAGGGAGCTCGCAGGTTCACACACATAGCGGATGTCAAACAGAATTGCTATATGGATAAATTGGAAAAACCTAAATCGGTACAATTTTTATATCAATCTATCTAAATGTCCTGTCATATGTCTTAGAAATACAAGACACAAGCCACCCTTTCTGCACCTACTGTAAGGAAATCTAGAAGGAGATGTCTCTTATTATTCCCAATAGATTCAAGAACAAATAAATTCAACAAAGAATACAATGATGGAATCTATAATTTACAATTCCAGTTTTAATATTGAAAAAATCAACCAAATGAATGTAACTATTTTGGTCATGGTTTCACCATACATGCAACACCCCAAACACCCTGTAATCATTTCCTGTCATTCGCCTTCTATATCCTGTCACATTCTATCTTTTTCACATCACTATCATTAGTATCTACCTTTCTCTCTTACTCCCAAGCTATGATCTGTCACCACAAACAAGCATTCCTCATAAACCATAATAAATTTTAGATATGTATAATGTTGTCTTTTTTTAAGATTGCAGCATGCTTTCTGTCCTTTTGAAGGTATCAGTATGCTGTGTGGATCCTGAGAACTACACTTCCCTTCCTATCGGCCAATTCATGGAAGATAATATCCTAAGAGAGCTGAACAAGTGCCTACTAGGATTCCAACAGAAGCCCTTGAAACCTCTAGACCAACACTCTAGAAATTTGGAACGTAGACTTTCACCCATAGGTAGAAAATTTATTTATATTTAGATTGGAAAAATATTGACTATTCTAGCTTTTCGGGGGGCTCTAGATGAATCAAAATTTGAGATACCTTGGGCAAAGCAATTTTGCTGAATAACCATAGTAGATACAGAAAGTTATAGGGGAATCGCATGAGAGTGCAAAATATTAGTAAAACATAAAGCAAAACTAAAGAAAACCTATTTTAATTTTTTTTCACAAATTATATTTTAGTTTTCAAAATTTATTACTCTCCCCGGGCTCTCACAGGCATGGGGTTCTGTGCTTTCACTCTGTTTGTCCGCTGTAAAGATTGCTACTGAATGCAAATATTTTTCTTGTATGACTTAAGAGCCCTTGATAGGTAGGGAACTCGAAATTGTCACATGATTTTACGCAACCATTTTTCAACATTGATTATTAATTAATTGCAATATTTTCGTGATCGAGATGATATTTTTACTGTTTGTTTTTGATAATATCAAAATTTGAACATATTTTAATGTATTTTTAATAATAATAAAAAAAATAACCGAGAGATTCATGTAGAAATTATCGATTGAAAAACACCTTCCGAAATTTCATCACGACTAGCAGAGGTATTTTAAGACAATCATCTTAGAGGTTACATAAATGATGAAGTAAATTTTGCTCCAAGGATGCTTTAGAAAAAACCTATTTTTCTTAAATTTGGGTAATATTTAGCCGTATTTTTTTTAATATGCGAAAAAAATGGGATTTGTGACGTGCACATAAGAAAATATAATTTTTAGTTCGTCAAGTTCGAATAAGGAAAACATATTTAAAACAATTTTAATTGAATAATTTGTCATATGATTATAATAGCGTGATGTGTTATTTATATTTTGAAATTTTCATTTTAAATTTTCCGCTTGCGGGAAAGTTTTTATGAAAATTTCCGTAGAACTCAAAAATCGGGTTAGTTCGGCCAGCCGAGCCAAAGAGTCGGCACGCTGTTGAATCTGCGTCTGATTATTTATTTAAAATTATTAAAAAATAGAGATGGTTTTATGCTTGAAACTACATAATTACAGCACTAGATTACTTGATTTTTACCAAGGAAACATATTTTTATATGTGTCATCAAGTAATCCCTATATAAATGTTTTTTTTTTCATAAAAAAAAACATTATAACTTAATATACCTAAATAATATTTATTTCCATGTCTGTCAAAATGCGAATCGACGAATACGAGAATGAGTGTTCAGTACTATAGATGAGGAGTTCACAAGTAAAGGCACACCGATCCATTTTTCACAAATATTTAACTATGAATGAAGTAAAATAAATCAGTGAAGTTGATATTTTCAACCGACGGTTCTCGGTGGAAATTCATGTTGAATTACTTACAAATAAATCACTTATTTATATTATATCCACTGTGACTTTTAATCAATAAAAAGTCACAGTTTAAACACTACAAATAAGTGTTTTATATAATTAATTCAAATAAATTAGTATTTTTTTATTTTTAATTTAATGTTGGTGAACTTGTTTGTGTACTTAATAAAACTGTAGATTGACCTCAGCATATCCGCCTATTTCTCTTTTTGCTTATTAGTTGCAACATATTTCTTTTCTAATGATAAACGCAAAGGGCCAGCTAATATCCAATTATTAAAAGATGAATACAGAAAATATGCTCTTAACACTAAATTACAGTTCGTATACCTTACAAAGACTATGATAAAATAATACAAATACATAGAAATATATCCGGTATCAGGGATCTAAATTGCTGCCGGTACCTACTCTGCAAAGAATTCACCAAATTTATTTAGGTATGCTGTTTTCTTAGTTTCAATGTTCTAGAGTTGATGTAGGTAACTTTGTGTATGAACTCCTCAGAATGACATTCACCGATGTCAATATTGTTGTCATAGCAACATTTTGTTATTTTTGTGAGTATTAGTATTAAATCAGAAATATACTAAATACACTGATTTATAGTTTTATTTTAATTTTTTCATTATTTAAAATGACGAAAGAGTCATTACGAATGTTAAGAAAAAATAAATTAGCTACATATTATTCACATGATCAAAATGAGTGAGTATATTATAATGGTTGATTTATATTATATCGTTTTTGACATATTTTTTTTTGTAACGTAACCTTTCCTAAACTAATTATTAAAAATAAAATATTTTAATACGCGTGAGTAAGCAAACAATGCAGCATCACTCATATATTGGGTGCAATGCCAAAAAGAGAGAGAGAGAGAGAGAGAGAGAGAGAGTAAGCAAACAATGTTTCTGATAGAATAAATTAATAAATTCTTTATGTTTTATACTTTCTAGATTATCAGATGATTAGATGATTAGTGACATTAAAACGGTGATGGAGAATTACTAAGACTTGAATTATCATTTGCAAATGTAAGTACATAGTTCTTAACTGATATCCTGATATTTAGGTAAGTATATAGTAAAATCAGCACGTATTATCTTATTTTCATGTTACTATTTCAAATAAGCTGATATATGAATACACGCAACATGTTTGAATCTCGGATACATATGTATGTTTTAAAACAAGCTTTGGTACAATTATTATTATTTTATTTTATGTATTTATTCATGATGCTATTCACTAGTTTGCGAATGATTTAAGTATTCCATAAATGTAATAAGTAATAATATAAAATTAGTTTGTGAATCAATAGTGAGAAAATGGTTTAATGTAAAAATATATCTCAGCATGCATTTGATTTTTAGATTATTATGAGTATTCGAAGTTTTCTAAATATGCATATTATATATTTACATATTTGCAGAAACCACTTTGCATGTATGGTTACTATGGAAACATATAATATTTATATTTTGACATTCCATTTCCACGTGAAATTTTAGCACAAAGACATTGTACTTTAATAAGACTGTGCATTATTGGCCGGTTTCAATAATCTATCTATCCGCTCCTGTCGATTGAAATCTATTGTGTTCTATATTTTGAATCATACATTTCAATCGATAGTCACGGATAGATAGGTTATTGAAACCGGCCATAAGACACGATTACACATTAAATCACTTTATTGCTATAATTTTGTTTTATTTCGATGATGAAAAAATACTCTGCAAATATATGGACAGATTGTAAATTTATCCTTGGATTATGATGACTCAAATCTTTTTTTGTGATACTAAAGATGCATGAATCATTCTCTCCAAATCCCGGCCTTTTTGTTGTTTGCAATTTAATGGTGGAGTCAAAAATAATAAACAAGGGAAAAACATATTAAATATTCTTTTATACTTTTGCAGCACTGGTGCCACAGTCGCCGTTTCTTAAGGCAGCCATCATTGTCACTTAATTTGACGTCCCAGAAGAAAGAATAAATTATGGTCAACTCAATGCAGAATGGTGCAACAAATTATGGATAAACTCAAATATACCTACTTTACGTGTACTTTTTAAGGTGTATAATATAAATTATATAATTGTTGCAGAATAAAACTGAGTATTATTAAAAAAAAAGTATTTGAGTACTTTATTGGAAATATACCCACTTATACGCCCACATATATGTACATACAACAAGGTAGACATGTAAAGCTAATAAGCTTTTTTATGACCAATGATTTGATGAATCTATCTATACCCTCACGCCACATCCCATGTGGAGTAAGCAGAGAGAAGGGAACGCCAATTAAGTAAACACCTACCACTATCCAGCAAAAATAATAATAGTCTACCTACCTACGTGTTTGCTATATTCATGTATAGGTATATGTAGGCCTATTTATAACTCTTGGGGCATGAATGCTCTCTCGCAGGTGGGCCTTGTTGACCTCTGGTGCATCAATTGCATTATACATGCCGTTTTTTCAATGGAGTGCACAATCTTGTTAAAAATTATGTCTTTGTACGCAATGATTTTTGTGTCATTTGGTGTCATAGATAATGAGTGAAATATACATCACGTACGTCGCATTTTTTATCTCCTTTTTCACTTACCGCAAAAAGAGAGACAGTGATTTTTTAATGTTCGTAGTTTTTCGGACATAATATTAACTATATTTACGTGTGTTAGTGACCAAGTGGTGTATAGATAATGAGTGAAATATACTTCATTTCTTTATCTCCCTTTTCACTTACCGCAAAAAGAGAGACAGTATTTTTTTAATGCTTCGTAGTTTATTGGTTCGTACGTAGTTTAAAAGTTAAAATTTGGAGTAAACACCTGTTTTTAGGCAATTTTTTGCATATAGTCGAACGATTTCAAATTAAATTCTGGCTGTGAAGTCCTGTTAAAGGATTCAAATAAACATTAAAAATTTGGATTTAGGTACAATAGTGTTATCATTGCACACTCAAAACATTAAATTTTAACATACTCAAAATGAGACATATAAAACAATTTGTTCCTCTTATTATCTTTATTAAGTTTAAAACAAACCCAAATATCCTCTCACAGTAAGAAATATGTTTTTTAAATATTAAATTTAAAGCATTTGTATGAATAACTGTCAACATTTTTTTTATTTCCAGGAGAATCTTTCGGCCACACTCCTCCTGAAGTAGAAGCCACTGTGATAATTAAACAAACTTCCACTAGCACCATAGCTAGTATCAGTAGCAGATCTACTTCTCCAGATGCGTACTGTGCTGCTACTATCAATATCAACGATCCAAGTGAGTACAATCTAGTCAGAGGAGAACAATCTCACCAAAAAATATCTCAGAAAGAAAATTTTAAAATTCCAAAACACACGTATATGGTGATTTAAAAATAAATCAATAGGACGCTATGCATTTTTGCAAAAATGTATGTTTACCACAAATAAGGCACTTTATAATATATAATATGGATGGCATATCTTATCACTTATTTAAAGGTGTGAAAATATCTTATAGGTAAATAATATTTTAAAATATTCTTGAGAGTAGGAGATCTTTTTCTTCTAGAGATTCAACGAGAATGTATAGAATTAATATTCTTATTGAATAGATAGAGGGTCGATATCTTTTTTCTGCTTTTCCATCATTCTTTTGTATACAGTCTGTTTGAATTTCTATTAAATAAATTAATATTACATTAACAATTCTATGATAATTCTAGGTTTGGAGTTCTCCAGAAATAAATGTTACTTATCTCCCGAGATGAACACTCTGAACAACAGACGAGGCAGGTTCATAGTATTGGGGTCCTCAGGCGAATGTCTTCCAGTGAAAAGGCCCAAGGCAGACTCTTGTGACAGTCTCTACTCCAGCTGTAATTCCAGTTTTGAAGAGTTTCATAGTGCCAATGACAGTGTAGATGAAGGTAATATTCTATCTATATATACAATCACAGTGTCTCCCATAAATGAGGTAAACACTAAACTAACTGCATGTAACAAACAAGCAATCTTCTTTTCTGTATCACGAAAAACAAGACTTTCAGGATGGGTAGCATAACTCATCACTCTCGAATTGAAGATACTAAATGTCTGATGATGATGATAATGGATGATTTCTTGTGGAGTATTCACTTTCTAGAGTTCCCAAAGCTATGTTGGAAGAGTGAAGTCTTCAGTTTGCTTCTGAATATTGTTATAGTTATGATTTATGAGACGTTTTATGAATACCTGTCTTTTACAGTTTTAAGGACACTTACATCAAATAGTGGTGGATTATTTTTTACTAGGATCGTTACGGAAGCTACAAAGACTACATAATGTTGTTCTATTATGTAATTTCAGTTTTTAACTGACATTTTTCTGATTCACAATTGAATATTACAAATGAATACTATTTTCTTATTCAGATAGTGATGATGAAGTCGCCAAAGTGCAAAGATACAACACAGAGTTAGACACGGCTGAGAGAAGAGAGAGCTTTGCACAGAGACTAAAGGATGCCCTACGCAGGGAGATGGAGAACAATAACCCTTCCTTTGATGACACCATGTCCACGGATTCAAGTTACGCAGTTGGTATTAGTATAGCTGGCTCAGGATTACAAGATAATGATATTAGGTAGGTATAACAAAATATCATTTAATTAAAAAAACTATATCAATACCTGTGCCACTGCATTTAAAGTGATAAATCATTGTATTATGGATAGAGCCCTGGATTTTCAATCAAGGTATCCATAAATTTTCAGTTTAAATACATAAACTGCAAAATAAATATGCTTATAAGGTTCGCTCGAGGGGTTGGGAAACCCTGATGTAGATGGTATAGTCAATTGCATTCAAGGCTTCTCTCGGGAAGACAGGGTAGAAACCAGTCTCCTCCATTCAGAGTCTGTGTTGATTGAGTCATCTCTTCTCATGACATTCCCAGCGCTTTTATGTCATTGTCATAAGAATGGTGAATTGTGAAAGAGGGACAAAATGAAGAAGTCAGTTGAATGTCTTATAGATTATTTTTACAATATTTTGAAATTTACAGAAAATAATGGCAGTTTTTTGTAATTCTGCATATCGATGGTGATCTAAATTCTATTGTAGAGATATCACGATGGTCATTAGTTAAATGTTTGTAAAGATTATTTTTTTTACAGATTAAAAAGAGGTGACTCTGGAGGTTTTGTATTGGCAGAAGATTCTCTAGATGAAGATTTCCTGAATGAATCCTTACAGCAGGAACAACTGTGGCTCTCCAGATTTAGGAACCGTAGGAGTCCAGGACTCGTGAGAAAAGACACTAATGACAGTTCCAAATATAGTTTCAGTACAGAATATAGGTACGAACATTCATAAATACCCAGTACTTACATATCAAATATAAATATTACCATATACGTATACTTTATCTATGGAAAAAAGAAAGGCTGGCTGAAAAAAGTTGTGTGCTATGCAATAAACTCGCCGTTTAGTATTTCTTTTATTACTATATTTTTTGTTACTGTATGTATATTGCACTGATTAATCAATAATGTAAAATTCACCGCACCTCTCAATAGCTGCATTGATTGACATACGTTATTCTCTTTCTCCAAAGAAATAAGACTCATTCAAGATAGAAGACAAATTTCATTTCTAAAAACTTCATTTCTAATTTCAAAAATGTCACGTTTTATGATGAAATTTTTTAAATTCCCATAATTGCCAAGACTGTTTTAGTCACTGCCACCTATTATACAGTAGATCTTATACAAGTTCTTATTTATTTTCATATATTTTTTTTCTTCTGATTAGTATCTTTCAAATATTTCTCACTAGTACTGCTTGACCATTTTTGTATAGAATTTAGATCTCTCAAGTACTTATTACTTGTTGGTGTTAAAAAAAGTATCAGAGATAAAGAATTACATGGGGATTCTCAATTTCTTAATGATTATAAAATATGCTTTATTTTATTTTCAGTTCTGATTTAGAAGACGTCTATGAACAGTTTAGTCAATGGCTGGAAGAGCCTTTATTAGAAAATGGCAATGATAATAAAAAGGGTAAAGAATTTGATTCTAGAGATATGGCTGTTATAAGATTTGCAAGTGCCCTTTTGAAGAGGACATTAAGTGAATCATTCGCTGGTGTTCCCTTGACGGACGGTTTAGATAATAGAATAGTTAACAAACATAAATTGGTGAAAAGCGTCAGATCGTTAAGTCTGGAATTAGCTAAACATAAACATAAATTAGCTGCACAGCTGGTAAGAAATTTCTATATTATTATTTTCTTTATTTTTCTATGAGTTGTACACCTCAATCATCCAGTTCCATAGACTAACAACTGAAAAATTTACAAACCAAAATTTTTGGGAACTATATATGAGATGTTGTCAAATGTGAGATTTCATAGAACAAGTAATATTCACGAAATTGTTGCCAAATGTAGAATTATTTTTTGGTCACCACGTTAAATTATTTTGGGGTACCAATTTTTTCGACACTGGCAAAGTTTACATTCTAGTTAGATTTTATTTTTATTGTTTTAAGTTATTTTTGCCGTTTTTATTTTATTTTCGCAAATAAAATAAGAAAAAAAACATTTTGCCAAAAAATCCAAATAATATTGTAGCAACAATTTTCCTCCATAGAAAACTATATTTGACATATATCTGACATTGGGGCCTACGATTTCGTATGGAATTCTGTGGGGCCTACCATCTCAATGAGTTCCAATTTTTGTCTTATCACGTGCAGAAAGTCAAAGGTATTGCAAACATATAATTGTTTATGACTTTGGTTAAAAGCCAAAGTGCCCCAAAAATATTATAATTTAAAGTTGTTGGCTTATGGAACTGGACTATTGTTGGATTTTTTTATTTTTTTCGTAGTGTATGTAATTTTGTGATTAGAAATGTTTTAGTACCTTTTCAATTTTTTTATATTGAAGAATGGCATTAATATTGTAAATAGTTTTTTTTTAATTATTACAAGAAACAATAAAATTATTGAAAAGTCGTTTTCTTTTCATAGCCAGTAAATGTATTGTTGTATAAGATTTTAGTTCTTTATTGTTTTTATTTCTATTATCTAGTATTTTTTATCTTTTTATTTAACATTTCCATATTCTATTAAGATTACTAATTCTTTTTATGTAGATTTTAAATTACTAATGAACTGTATACTTAATATATATTTTTTTATTTTATTTATTTTGTTATTATCTATACTTTGAAGTAAACAAATTATGCAATCGACCTATTTTCCGTACATATTATATCAATCAAAAAATATCTATGGTATTTGTAAATAACACATATGTCAGCTGGAGATATATTAAATATATTTTATTACTTTGTGTATTAGTTTATTATATTCACCTAGATGTGTTAATATAGGAGGATGTCAATTACAAAATTGTAATATTTTTTTTGTCAGAAAATAAAGTGCACATAAAAAAATCATTTTATTAGTGTATTTCATTTTCTGATGAAACTGAAATTGCTGTTTTTGTTATTTGCATCCTCAAATAATATACTGTATTTATGTGCATTAATTATCTTATCTCAAATATATAACTTATATTAACTGTACACCTTTAAATCAATATCTTAGTAGTTTTTATCATTATCAAATAATAATTATATGCAAGAGTATTTGCAATATATATGTACATTAAAAAATGTATAACTACCATTATACTACAAATATTTTTAGTAATAGGTGTATTCATATTAGCTGTACAACTTTTTACAGAAATTAGGCATTCATAGTATATGAATAAGGGAAATATCTAATTATACATCTATACATTTTCAATATTAATGTTTTGTCTTCAACCATTACATTGATAACAAAATATGCATATTACATCTGATGGCGTCTTAGTCTGGAATCTTATCTAGTATCTTAGAAACGTCAATTGACACTGTTGATAATTTATTGTTTTTTAACTTGAAGAGTACCAAATATCATACGAAAGTAGATAGTTTAATTTTACAAGGCAATCAGTTAGATTTTCTGCAATGCAAAGGCTGCAATTTACTTTTAAGAACATATTTTTAATAGACAATTCTAAGACACTATCGTCGGTGGTTTCATAAAATCTCTTATGTGCATTTATTAAGATTTTACTAAAGATAAAATGTTTTTCTGGAGAGATTTTTTATGTGGCTGATTCGTTACGTGGAAGAAATCATAAAAAGTCTGTATTGTTGTAAAGTCTGGGCATTATTGAATAAATTTTACTGTATAATTTTTTGAGTAGGTACATGAGTTTTTATGAATTATCCAAAAAGAAGCTGTAGTTAAGAGATTTAAATCTCTTAATAACTTTATTGTGGATATCTTAGACAGATATATTTCATCAGTTAATGCTGCGCAATGAAACAAATAACTTGGTACCAGTATCTCTTTTCAAAAAGAAATACACATTGGAGATTTCATTAAACTATCGATGCTATGTAAATAAAGTTATAAATTAAGACCATGTTAATTATACCTCTCCTGAACTATGTAGGTATAATACAAAGTAAGAGAGAATTGACAATAGTTTAATTGATACATTTTCCCCAAGAAATTATTCTAATAAATATTATTTAAATTTATTCCTAAAGAGTTTACAATTGCCAAACAGTGAACAACAAACAAATGGTAAAGAGCGAAGGCATTCTATCAAAAGAAGACACAAAGACAATAAATCTCTTGAAACTGTGAAGAATGACAATACAGAAGATAATAAGACTGACTCAAATAAAATCACACAACGTAGCAATCACACAGATGATCATCATTCCAATTTACTTCAAGTCCCTAGCGAAGAAGTAGAAAAACCAATCAGTCGACAGTCGAGTAGAAAATCTAGACATTCCAGACAGTCTAGTACTGATGGTGGCAAGAAACATAAGCCAAAGAATAAATTGTCTTGGGTTATTGACTGCATAACAGAAGTCATAGAACAAAATATAGAGTGTGAACCCATTACATTGAAAATACAAAAATCTCAGGTACACAATACTATAAAACTAGTGGGCCAATGTACTTAATATCTTCATCCAACTTATCTTACTTTTAACGTGTGGAGTAATATATTAAGTAAAATTATAATGATATTGAATTAGGCTATCATTTTTTTTTATCTAATTTAATAAAACAATTTCTACATAAGTTAAATAACTTTGCTATGAAGCTACATACAGCTGATTGCAAGATCTTAGTTCTGCTAATAGTTATATTTAGCAGTTTTAAAATACATCTAGCAGTCTCTGTGTAATGTAAATTGTGGGAGAAACAAACTTATGAAAAAAAAATACAATAATGTCTATGAAAGATAAAAAAATGTCTGTAATGACAAAAAATAAAACTATATTACTCCACAAAATTAAATTCCCTAACTTCTTGATTGTGAATGTCGTAACTCTATAATCTTACACTTCTAAGTTTTAGTACACTTCTAAGTATGACTTATTTCACCCCATATTTCTTCTGTTAGAAGCACTAGATAGTGCTTTACACACCTTTTATATTAAATATTGATCGTGTGTCAATAAGAAATGCATCAATTTTCATCTTGAATCAACATAAATGTACAGAAAATTGATGTACGGCTTTAGGCATATAATTGATCTGTAAATTTTATAATTCATTTCCTTGTTTTAACATGGTTCTACCTACATAGATTCCGTATACGATGAAACATTATTGAAGTAAAGCTAGCAATTGTGTAAAGTAACTATGTGCATTGATTTTTTGCTATAAATATTATTAATATAATATGATCAGGATTGAAAAAAAGTTGTAACAATTATGTACTTTCTAATCTCCAGGTGACAGATGTGTGTTTTAATAAATAATGGTGTCTTAAAATATTCAAATAATATACAGTGTTGAAGTGTACTGAACATTTAGATGAATTAAAGTCATTTAAATTTAATTAAAATGATTTTAAAAAACACTGTATAATTTCCAAATTAAATTTATTCACCTCAAACGTTTTCACCGTTGAGGTGAATAAATTTAATTTGGAAATTATACAGTGTTTTTTAAAATCATTTTAATTATAATGAATTTCCAAAGTGTTAACACAAAAACATTTGATTCATTTAAATTTATAAAACTTGCATACTAGTCTGGTATAACTTAGAAAATACCTCATATTCTTCTGAAGATTGTGCAGATATTTAAATTTTTCGTTATTTTTCCACGCAAGTTGCATCATGTGAAAATGATTCAACATTCCGATTATGAAAATAAATGTTTCACCAACATACCTAGCTGGTTGTATTATTGGATCAATAATAAATTGAAAAATAATTCATAAGTAAAGAAATTTTGACACATTTTTTTTAATAGTACGTCCATCGACAATATAAACTACAACATTATTTTGTAATGGACAATATAAACTAAATCATTATTTTTGTAAAACTCCAGTGTAAAGTTGTAAATATGTTATAATCTTTTGTAATGGCTTGATTGTTTAATAACTTTAGAATAACAAAATTTGTGTTTGTGTGATTTTCAGAATAACTCTGTAAATAAACAAATAAATATTATTCAATGAGTAAAAATGTTTAAGGTACCCGATGGATCTAAAATATAACATTTATATATTGTTTTGTGTTAATATAAAATACAGTTAATTGTGTAATTTCCAGTTATCTCAGTTGGCAAATAAACAGGTGAATGGTACCTCCCTACGTCCTATAATCACAGGGAATTGGGGCTGTGGATCCCACAACAAAGGAGACGCTCAGCTTAAGTTGATAATCCAATGGCTAGCTGCAAGTGTAGCGGGTGCACCATTTGTTGTTTATTACACGAAAGGAAATTCACAACTTTTTAAGGTACATGTTCACTTGATTTAGGATTTTCAAAAATAAAATTTCATTTTTCGAAAGTTCATCCATGCATACTGAGCAAATGATTTTTTTTCTTTCCATGGTAAAAAGCAGGTGGAAGAGACTGCGCTAATTGTTGTCTTTTTATTTTCTGAATTAATGTGATACATGTTTTTTTCAACATAATGAGCTCTCCAGGATAAAGAATAAATTATTAAAGAGAAGAAAATATGTATTAAAAAATCACATTGTTTGTGAGTGCTGATGCACTTATAAATCTCAATTGAAAAATAGTTGCTGTATTTTGTTTCGCTGTCAATTACCTAACATTGTTGTAAAAGAGTGATATAATCATTTTGACCGTAAAATATTCCATTGGTATAGCAGTGCATCTTTTTACAATATTAATTATTTATCAATTTATGTTTATTGTAATTTTATTTGAATGTTGTTTAAGATTTTCTATAAATTCCAATCTTTCTTGCACACCATTTTGAGAATGAAGAATTAAGTTATGTAAATGAAATCTAGACATCTTTTTAAAATTATCATAACATCTTTTTACAGTTGGACACCCTTCTGCGTGTTTTGATAGACAGAAAATGGACTGTGGGACATTTAGCGACGGCGACACTGAAATTTGCTCAACAAACTCTCAACGAACCTCACGCCATACCGGATAATAACTCACTCTTTGACGAGCTTATTGGAATTGAGAAAATAGCTGGATAATTTATTTATTTATTTTATATTAGCTAATATGAAAATGTAATGATTTGCTGTAAAAGATGATGTTCCGAATCAAAATAATATGACAGTTGTCAACACTATGTATTTTTGTCTATGGTTCTATATTCACTTTCTGTTCTATTTTTCAAAATATTAATCTGGGATTATAAAAAAAGAAAAAAAATCAATGTGACATCAAATACAAAAAAAAAGATTATTGTTATATCACAAAAGTGGTTGATCTTAAACATTATTTCAATATTGCTACATTCTTAATTTCAGTTTGGTATTTTCTCACCAAGGTGCATAATATGGATCCATTTACAAAGTTCAAATCTATTAATATGATACATTTGTAATTATGTTGAAAGAAAGTGGAAAGTAATTTATGTTTTGTAGATTATACTAACTAAATTAAGGAAAATTATTACGAAATGCAAATAAAGCAATAAGGATTTCATTCCTACAATGTTCTGATCAACATTTAAAAAAATATTAACTTATTTAAGTATTAAATGTAAGATTTTGAGAATATTTTATTGGCTTATTCCTAAAAGTATATTTTATATACTCATTTGTTATTATTGTTGGTATCATAAGCAAGCTGTGTTCAATTTTTGTAAAAATATATTTGGCAACTTCTGTAGTTGCCAGAATTGAAAATAAATTCAATTATTTTTTGCACTCTATTAAGACCTATGTCTCTATGAAAACGTTTTGGAAAAGATATTGGTTCTGTCAAAGTTATACATGTATGTGGAATGGAGACTACACTGTGTTACGAGACGTCATTTTCCTTATGGCCATTTTATGTTTTTTTTTTAACAAAATAATATTTGTTTCTTAGCACCACCTTACTACCAAATATTACAGTAGGTCATTGCTATAAACAAAATCTAATCTATTTTTTTTTCCAAAACATAAACAATATCAACTTAACTTCTTATGTGCCGGAGTTGACTATAGTTTCTCAGTAAGTACGTTTCTAAGTACGGGAACTAAGTATAGTCCTTTTCAATATTCATGTTAATATTGTGGTTGTATAATATTGATGTGGTATTTGCTATTTTCAAAGAATATTTTTATCAGATGTCACTTCCACCGACGAATTGGCCATTTCATATTGCCGCCATTTGACAACAGTGCCACCTTTGTTAGTATGTGGATTATGCGTGGATACTCCTGCGTACTAATAATCTGATAGCAGTACACACCATAACATGACGTCATTTAAATATAGGTACTACAATTTCAAACATAAATTTTATTGATAATTAATACCATATCATTCGTTATGTGGAGGTATTTTTTTTTTTTAATCACTTGTCAACACAACAAATCAATTGTAAAATTAATATTACAATTGATTTGTTGTAATATTAATTTTATTATTGTTATATCTACCGTTTAAATATTAAATAATGGCAACGAATGAAGGCCTGCCCTTAATTTAGGCTCGAGATCCAAGACCACCGCATACTGTTTTTGTAGTTATTACAGGCGCTGTAAGAGGTTAAAATTGCATTGTTTTACTTTATCACAAATACAAGATATTTTTTAGTATGAAATATAATGTATTTTCAAGATAGGTGAACATACCTTCAAAAAGTGCATCAAGACTACAGAGGCCTACAAGATATTCATAAGTTACTCTTGCGAAAATTTGACTTTGTGTGGTTTCGCTCCAACATGTTAATATTCTGAGAAGGTTAAATTATGGGTTGCAAATAGCACCTAATGAATGCTTCACTAAATATGACATAATTTACCTAAAAATATTAATATAATTTTCTCAGATTATTACAAATCAAAATAATTTAAATTCGAATAGAAAATATTGAGTGTTGATTATGATTTAGTAAATGTTATTTGCAGTCATTTTGATTGCTTTGCTTTTTATGTTGAAAATGGAGAGAAGAGCCTTTTGACTATGAAGACTTATAATATCATTTTAGACAAATTTATAAATAAATTTGATTTGAAAAAACTAAATAAAAGACTAAACTTGGTGTAACAAGGTTTAAAATACAGTTATTGGAATATTCAATAGTTGGTTGGTTATAAAAAGGTAATTAAATTTTGTTTTACTTAGGGATAAAAACACAGGTTTTCACAGATCTTGTGCAGAGAAAACTGAAACACTTGTCCACATCCTCTGTAATTGTGACACACTCACTCGCAATTGAAGTCATATCTACCTACAGAGGACCACTACTAAACTGGACTCTGAGAAGGTGAGGCTTCTCACACCAAGACAAATTGTGAGTTACATGACGCATGTAGGTCTTGAGAGTGAGATATGACACAGAAGGATGTCACAATATATCTACTATGGTCGCGGTGACACAAGTGATCCAAGGTCCCTTGACATTGATTAAAAAATAAAAGCAGATGAATATTATCTCAATCGACTATGTCTTAAGAAGAAAACAAATGTCTTCTTCTTTGTTAATCATAAGACATTGTGTTTTTGCAATCATCTTATAATATAGAATTCTACTAATAGCGGACTAACTAATACATACAGTGAATAAGCATTTTTGTCTAGTCTTCCATATACAGTCAATAGTTTCTAGATTATAATACAATAATTAAAAAGAATATTTTGGAATTTCATAAAATACGCTGTTAAAAACATTAGTAAATATTTTATATATATTTTCAAGTGTGACTTTGTAGAAGTTCATTATAAAAGATTATTAAGCATAATAAAATAACACTCTTTAATCTGCAGTAAAATAATATGGTTTATTAAAACTTTTTCAACTATTGTGCAAACTTGAATTTTTTTAAAAGTGCCCTAGTAGTTTTTTAAATGTGTATTACAGAACACGTATTAGTAACCGAGGAGCATCACTGTGATTGGCTGGTGCATGTGTGGTGTGTGTAGCATACTTATTACTGAAGGATGTGTTAGAAATCATTTACCTATGAGCGGGGCACTCTTAAATAAATTCTACTATACGTAGCCATCTTCATTGACAAACTTAAGAGTAAAACTTAATCTCTCTTGAACCTACCCCTGATATCGACGCCACCCTATCAATCATAATCGCTCCTTCTATAATTATTGTGTGTTTGTCAATTGTTTTAAATTTTAGTCTGAAAATGTCATAATAAACCAATTATTAGTGGATTAAACAGTATTTTTTTATTATGCTAATCTTCAGTAAATGT
Source organism: Athripsodes cinereus (assembly GCA_947579605.1). Lineage (NCBI taxonomy): Eukaryota > Metazoa > Arthropoda > Insecta > Trichoptera > Leptoceridae > Athripsodes > Athripsodes cinereus. The sequence goes on from OX388326.1 coordinate 9,678,506, forward strand.
TGATAGAGTATAAATGTTTTTCATATTATAGAATTACTGCTGTACGAATTCCATGCTTTTTAAATGCCTGCATTTTTTTAAAAAGCGATAAACTGTATTTAATATTATATTTATGAACTTTTTATAGGAAGTAAGTACATAATTTGTATTAAGATATAATTAATCTTACTGGTATACTTGTTAACTATTTGAATTCAAACATAAAACATTTACATGCAAAACAATGATCGTATAGCATATTTTGTGTCATTCATTTGATCCAACTCACTAACTATGTAACTGGTAAGTCTTACTGCTGCATTTATATTGTCATGTTTTAAATTAAATGACTAACTAAGCAAATTAAATTTTCAATGATTTTGATTGAATACTGAACGTAAACAAAAACACAAATAAATATTCCGCTAAAAGATTTTGTTAAGAAATGAAATAAATTAAAAGAAGGGATACATTATTTCATATTCGTGATATTACATTGAAAACATTAAAACAAATAGAGTTTGTCTTCCTAATAAAACTGCATTGCTCATGTTTTGTGAATATTTGTATTGTTATTCTATTATGTATATGCAACAATTTATGTTGTCACTTGATAACTTGTCTTGAAGAATGTCAATAATATACATGGTGTCTTCTTAATCCACCCTAATTCAATTTCAGATGAAGGTCTCTTCTGTATTTTTCTGTCTTGCAGTTATGTGGTGTTCACATTTGGCGAATATCGCCAGGATGCCAAAATATTGTCAGCCATTTGAACCGTGTGAACAAAATGACAGCTAGTCTGACACGATAAAAACTAGTAAAAATGATATCGTCTCAAGTTGACCACCTTTCAACTTTTTCTCTGGTTGAACGATTCGCGCATGCATAGATGTGTGTGGCGTCCGTATTTATGGTAAAAACTTTATAACCCATAAACTTTATAATGTTTCCCATTTCGTGACAATTGTTATCTTTGTTGTTGGCTTGTGGCGTTTGTTTCCTTAATTAAAAGGTGTCTTATAACCTCTACTATAACATTTTCAACTTATAATAAACATTTTGAAAACAACATCAAAATCAAAGCGCATCTGACAGATTGTATCTATGTTGGTGAACTGTGTGATGATCAATGGGCGTCGGGCGTTTTTTTTTTATGCACCTTCCGTACCACTCATCAACTGAGTTGTATATCTTCTTCAGCCCGTGTTCATCCTATAGCCAACTTATTCAAATATTTTGTTTACTTTGTAATGTATGCCACCTATTCTGATTATTTTATTAATTGAATAGACACTGTGTTGAATATCAGAGGAGCGAGTTATCGAGTGACCATTTATTAAATGTTCATATATACTGTATTATTGTTACATTAGTATGTATGTTTATATAATTAGGTACTTATATAAATTATAATTCTAAGTATTTAATCTTTTTTATAACATTTAATCTTCAGAAAGTGTTTGATATTATTGTATACATGGAATATTCATATCAAAATTATAATAATAATAATAATTGAATTATTATCTTTCAAAATAAATAGACTTTTTATTTTATAACCTCACTTGAAAATTTGAATTTATACAGATGTCAAAAAGAAAAAATATATCTTTCACCAAGTTTCATAGTGAGATAACTCAAATTCTATAAAGCGATATTTTTTCAATTCTACTAACAATTTTTTTTTTAAATTGTTTATGGTTTTGGTTGACCATGATATTTCCTTAAAACTTTTGAATGTATATTTTTGAGTTGTATGTGGACTTAAGGAACTGTTCAAATGGTATCACATAACATTTTTTTAAGTCTAAACAATGATGGATTGGGTTTTCTATTTTTAAAAAAAGAAGTATCCGAGTTTTTGTTACATACCCAAATACAATCCTATACACCTTTCACAATAAGCCAAATGCATGTATCATGAAAGGGGAGTCTGCAGGAACCTGGGATCGAGCCGTGCACCTCTCAAACATGAGATCGAGACTCTACCGACAAACTCATATTATGCAAAAAAAAATTAACCCATACCAACCTTACACTGAGATAATTGACATAACACTAACAGTGTGAGCTAATATATATGTATGTATTACATAGGATCCCTGAGCTCAAATGTTAAAAGTCAGTTATATTTTTTATGACTTGGGTGTAGTTAAAAAATATATGAAAGCATACTTATAATAAGTTTATTTACAATTACATATCATTCATCATCATAATTGGTATGAAACAGTGGAAAAATATTACAGAAGTTCTATGTAGAGGGACTAATTATGCATCAAAACGACCCCCCATATGTTTGGGTCACATTGCATAGTTTCGGAGTTATTCACCTATTTCTGATTTTTTTTTTTTTTGAATAAAAGATTAACTAATTAACGAGTAATGATGTTTCTGTTTCATACCAACCACATCTCTTTCACAGAAACATTTATGCGGTACCATGAAAATATATTATGTTGTAGCAGATACGGACAGCGCTTACGAGTTTCAGAAAAACAGTCCTCTCATTCGTCTGCCCATTGCCTGTCGATCATAAAGGACATTGAATTTATTGACAAATTGATTGATATCATTACAGCCTTTGGTGATGCTTCCCAAGTATGTCATGAGCGCTACGTCATTACATTGCTGAAAAAAATAAAAAACAAAACAATTATTTTGTCACATCACTTTTTTACTACTACTTAATAAAGTTGTAGTAAAAAATGAATACATAAACAGCTTAAAAAAACACAAGCCAGCTTAACTGCTTGGTAAGTTGATTTTAGGCCAACATCAATTTTATAAACATTTTTTAAATTTAAAATTCATTCTTTCATTGATTAAAAATACAAACACTGCTATTATACTACACCCTCAAGCCGTATCTCAAGAGAGATAAGCAGATATTGGAATACCACACAGTTCTATCCCTATATATGTCTGTCGCTTCTTCCACATTCATACAATTTCTCATACACGCATGCAGATTTATAACTAAGCGTATTATGTTAACTACTGCGAACATGATAAATTTGGTAAAAAATCAAATTACTCTCAGCACAAAGTAAATAAGTTAACACTTGTCACTTTTTATCTTGCATACTTTTATCCAACAGTCAAAGTAATATCATAACGTAGATAAAAGTATACTAACATTATAAAAGTGATGCGTAAAGCTAGGATCATCTACAAGAGGTAGTCTATGTGCTAGTGCCCTCGCCTCCCTGAGTAGTGCTGCATTGAAGGGCAGTTCTCCTGTACGTAGAGCCTCCACAGCGCGCGCCACTAGTCTCACTCTGCTGGCTATCATCCTTATGGCTGAGCGTTGTGCCGTAAGATGTTCAGCAACTGAAAAAGTAATATTTATTATTATAAGTCTACACTACATAGTTTTATTAATAACTTGTGAACATTTTCTAAATGAATTTTTCTTGATCATAAACAAACATACACAATCCGTGTAGTTTGAACCCTACTTCTAACCTACTTCGTCTTCAATACACAAACTAATTTATCACCGCGTGAGTCTTTTACATGTTAAAAAATACACAAAAAAAATTATACTAATCAAATTTCTGTCAAATATTTTCGATACAAATCAAATGTCAAGTATGAGGAACTCGTTGGGACTCAGATTGTTCTTTTTATTTTAATGAATGAAAAAAAATCCACATCAAAAACAAACTAAACGGAACTGACAGATAAATTTAGACAATTTCTCCATACCAACTCTTTTGTACTATTAATTGTCACATTTTAAATATCTGATTTGCATGATTAAGTGAAAAAATCCCAAAATATGTGAATGGTAACATACAGTAAAATTTACCAATGTCAATATCCAATATTAAATGATAAATCCCCATAATTTTCCTTTGCTTACCCAAACTGCTCTCCCCAGCTTCACTATTGGACACCCTGGCTACATGATCCACTCCCACTCTCTCGGCCTCTTCTGCGGCCAATGTATAGCGTAGTGGAGACAACAATAGTGCTGTACCCCCACCTCCTCCTACTAACTCTACCACAGACTCGTATATTGATACTGGCAATTGCTATAAAATAGACATAAAATATATTAAATACAAATAGTCAAAGTGCACTACAGATTCTCAGCTGAAGAAACTAGTTTAGTTTGTGATTAAATCCCGTTTACACCATCAGCAATTGCATCTTGTTTCACATTTATGTCACACAAGTGTTATTTTTTATTTACACAGTGGTTGTAGATAATGCATAATATATTGACATTAAAAATTAGTAAATCAATATGAAATTAAAATGAGGTTTTGGAAAAAATTGTGGGTATAATAATATTGTGGTAAGGGACTGTAGTTACTCACATCTCCACTATGTCCACTAGGATTGAGCATGAGAAGTATAGGAGACTCATTAATCTCACAGATCTGTCTGTGAATGGCTATATCCTTCTCTGTGGGAAGATCTCCTGTAGTGTACCAGCCCAGAAAGTCCATGTCACTGAATACTTGCTTGACTGAAAAATAGTAAATTAATTAGTATTTGTCGTTGATTGATAGATAAAGCGCATTTTGGTGTGCAAAGTTATCGTCAAACTCAGTTCTCAAATCTGTTTTTATTATTTTTGTTGATCACCTGCGATGGAGACCATATTATTGACTGAAATAATTTTATTTACATCAAAGAGAGAATGTTCTTTTGTTCATAAAGTTTCTGACAGCATGAAAGCCCGTCTTGATAGGCACGTAATTAGACTGATACAAAATCAAATGAGTCAAGTGATCTTGTATATTTCTGCCAGCTGTTAAAGGACAAAAAAGGAAGAATCATTTTGTTGATTGCAGCAACGGAATACCTCGTAACAAATAATGTAACCAACATTAATATTCCGACATTCTTACTTCCACTGTTTTGTATAAAATAGGAACCTCATGAAGCTCCACAGAGGAACTAAGGGATATTTTAACACATAATTACTATGGAATGTAATGTGAATGCGTGCTTTATGTACTTACAATGTCCTTCCTTAGTATTGTAATAATCTCTATCAATCACAGTATCACCCGCGAGCAAGTTGAAGACCAATTCAAAGGAATTCATCACTTCTATATTGCGTCCTTTCTGTTTACCAATTAGAGCTCCTATTACTATCTGCGGGGAACCCTCTTGTGCTCGGAGCCTCGTCCAGTGCTCTGAGACATTCATTATTACTAGAGGATGCAGGGAAATGGAGACAGACCCGGCTGTACCAGTTGTAACCAGCACGCTGGATTTGTTATTGCTCGCGGAAGATGTGCTGGGGTTAGGCGAGGAAGTCGCTGTTTGTTCCGCTACAAAACCTGAAGATGCGCTTTCCACCTCAACTTCCATCTCAACCTGATCTTCCGCCATGGTAAAAATATTAATTTATTAAAGAAGAAACGAAAAGATCACACAACAAACACCGCAAGACAATAATGAAAAATGACAGCTATTGTAACAGTGTTGCGACTATAATAAAATATTTTTGCACTGAATGCTTGGATGTAGTGTTTGTAAATAAAATTTCAACTGTAACGTCACACAATTAAAACAAGATGTTTATTGATAAAAAAAAAAAGATTTATTTTTAATCATAAAGATATACCGTAAAATATTAACGAATTCTAAAATAAAAAAGTTGAGATCGTCAAATTCGGCCAAACTTTATCAGTAAAATCCATAGCCAAAATACCCCGGTGACATTTATGTAATTTTTTGGAAAACGTCAAAATGGTACTGATATTTTAATCTTAAATTTAAAAGTTTTTCTTTCAAATGTACAGATTTAGACTACATTAATTTGAAAAATGATAAGTTTACTATATTATTCCTGAGTTTCTGTGTTAGTGATCGTGTATTCACTGAAAAATCGATGTTAAAAATATGTAGTTTGTGTTTAGGTACTGTAAAAAACATCTGAACGTCTATTTAAGAGAATAATATTCTAATTAATAATATTCACAAATAATTAACTATCCTTAAATTATGTTAAAATTTCAATAGTCATTGCTAATTTTGTATTATTTCCAGTTTCACTATACATGTGATAGTTGGAATTTAAGATGAAATGTTAAGTCCGAAATCAATGTACTGCGAAAAGTTTTGAAATAACTTAAAATGGAAAAAAATCTCAAATGACTTTGATTCGTTCTTCGTCTCTTGACTAATTTATGATATTCCGGAACTTCTGGACAAGCCTAATGTCGATTTTTTTTATTATTTTGATATAGATAAATAGTATTTCATCTGGAGTGAAATTATTTTAATATTTCGGATTAGCTCAGCATATTTTTTTTACATTAGGCTGTTATTTTATGCTACAGCACATTTATTGTAAGTTATTTTTTAATTTGACTGATTGTAGGTGCTGTAAAATTTTGTGCTCACAAATAGATGTATTATCATTTCTCGGGCGAAGTACTGTATATTGTATACCTGCATGAAAAAAAAATACAAAATTATACTATACTATACTATACTATACCCTCACGCCATGTCCCAAGTGGGGTAGGCAGAGAGAACGGAACGCCAAACAGATCTATCTTTACACACTTCCTTCGCTTCCTCCACATTCATACAGTTCCTCATACACGCACGTCGGTTCCTCTTACTCAACACGCGGCCGTCCTTTAGAATTTGATCCACGTGATCAAGCCACGTGGTTCTCGGACGCCCGCGTTTCCTCACACCCTTTCTTTCAGATAAGTATATCCTCTTTGTCATTCTTACCTCGTTCATTCGTTCAACATGCCCAAACCACCGTAAAATGTTTTTTTCAAAAAAAAGGTGTATCTAGAAGAAACGTGAAACTACACATTTAGTTGTTATACTTTTGAATACATAGCTGCCCTGTGAAATGCTTTTCTAAGTTTGTTGGGGATATCCTAATATAAATATAAATTCACCCAATGTACATTGAATTTTAGATGTATATTATTATTGTCACGTGGAACGATATATCTTGTAACCAATGTTCAATGAAAAATAAAATAATTTTTATACATTATATTACAGTTCCGTAAATTCCTGGTGGTGGGTTCCTCCAGTGTCCTGCTGTCAGCAACCCCTGTAGTGACCCCAAGTCCCGCACCTGCCCCAGCTACTCAAACCGAAAACTCCAAGGGAGACCCTCCACTAGTATGTCGACCTTCAGAACTTCCCATCTACCCTAAACCTGTGTAAGTAATTCAGCATTCTTTATTAACAACTTGCTCCATACACAAATGTTCTTTGTCAGTGTCAAACATATCCTGATGGGTTAGTTCTGAATATATTATTTATAAGTTTATTTCACCATAATTGTTGTTTGAATCACAACACCACTTTATTTATTTATGGTTCTATCACTGACTATAGTATTTATTTATTTACAGTGAAACCTCTATCTATCGTTCCTCGAATAATTGTTTTCCCGTATTTATCGTTATTTTTTACAGTACCAAATCAGTTTCATACAAAATACGTAAAAATATATCGCATCCATCGTTTCTCTATATGATTTTATCGCATTGACCGTTTAAATTACACAAAAAAATCGTAAATGTGTATAAAAACATTGGAGAGCGAGCGAGAAAGAAAGAACGATTTGTTAATTCTGTCGGCTGTCTTTTATGCTGGTACGTCAGTAGGTACAATAAAAAAGCAAATATGACGATGAAAGATTACAATATACAATATTAAGTATAATTTTGGTCTCCATGGAGCTTTCTTTTTTATCTTGTTACTATATTTTTTATTTCAACAAATTGATATATAACGTTTGAAACATGTATCATTTTTATAAAACCTATAAACTACATATAAATGTGATTTTTTCTATACTCCCGCATTCATTGTTTTCCCGCATCCATAGTTTATTTCAATAGGTCCCTTCAAAAACGATAGATAGAGGTTTCACTGTATTTACATTTTTATACGGCAGAGCCTTTTACATGTTAAATAAAAAAAAAAACAACAATAACAATTTGACAAACATGCACATGCACATAAATTAATTATAAATCATATAAACATTCCTGAATAAAACTTAATTTATAGGTACAAATAAATAATTGAAATTGAAATGATAGTCCAACAATAAAAAATTGAGAAATGAGTCTTATAATAATAAATAGTCAAAAGAAAATGTCAGTTATGGATTTTGATTCAAGAAATAAAATTAGCAGTTGAATAAAACATAGTTAATGAATGTCAATAATAAAAATATAAAATTTGAATTAAACATTATATTATCAGAATACTAATAATTAATCACTATTAAAACCAAATAAATGAGATTATTTGTGATGTCTATAAATAAATAAATTTATCCATGAATTTCTGATAAATAGGGTTGCCAACAAACCCACCATGTAAATAGCATTCAAATTGTCCTATTTGTTTCATTAAAAACAAGGCATTTAGGATGGTTGCTATACCTCATTTGAGCTAATTGAAGATATTACATTTCTTGTATGTGATATTTTACCAATATTCATACTCGCTTTATATAAAACATTCAAAATGTTGAGTTAATATGTTACAGGAAATAAGTGTCTAATTTATTTGATTCTGGTTATTCTAGTGATCTATATCAAATAGTAAACAATACATTGTCGTATATTTTTTGTCCAGTTCCACAGTATCCAAAGTGGAGATTGAAGAAGAGAGTGAAGTAGAAAAAACTTTAATGTTACCTGTATCTGCGGTGAGATCCACAGTACAAACAGCTGTAGAACAAGTATCATCTGCATCCAAACAAGTTGGGAGAACTATCACAGACTCCACAGATCAGTTCTCATTCATAGTCTCATATTTACGAGAGGAAGATAATGAAGCTCAGAGAATTGGTGCTACCGCGATGGGAACACTCACTGGTCTCATATTTGGTCTCCGCGGAGGTATAATTAAAAAGGCCGTATATGGTTTGGCGGGCACGGCTGCTATGGGATCAATCTGTTATCCAGAACAAGCTAGTTCTTATTGGAATCATTCTGTATCAGAAGGAAAGCATTTAGCTCAAGTCTTATATAACTTTGCTGCAGGAGGTAAGTCATAATTTCAATTGATAGAGTTGGAGTTATTATTTACCTTGTTTTTAATTTATCCTTGGTATGGATGACTCGAGGAGTTGCGAGCATACACATCTGTTTAGATTTATTGTATTAATGAGAGCTAATATTTTTTCTTTTGTGCTATGTGTATGTTTTAATAATGTTTGTTTTTCTTCTCCTTGAGTTATTTGCATTTGAACAATACAAGTATGCATTTAAAATAAATATGTACAAGATAGGTGACATGTACAAAGTGCACTTAGTGTTGTCAGAAAATGTTCCATAAATTAATATTCAATTGAATAATTAATACTTTTAGTAAAACCTGGTGAAGAAGCTCCCATTAACTTCTTTTCGGATGTGAAGATCCCCTCCAGTTTCTCGGAGCTAACAGAGATGGCCACCAGTTTCTGGAATGATTCACAGAAAGATAAGGAAGGAGGTGGTAGCAAAGATGACAAACCCAAGTCTTCATAAGAGAGGAGTGTTGGACACTTTTTCTCTCTCACTGTACACCCTGTCACTATGTTAAGATGGTATTTAATTTTTTATTGTATATAATCAATTCCATTTCAGTCCTTAGGCAATATTTTTTTGCATGAAAATTGTTTCGTTGTAAATAAAAGTTCAGAATTTTTCTGACTATATTTGTCAATGCTGAGGATTGTAATCTATTGTCTTTATATCTTTTATTATTAGAAATGTACATTACATTCGAAACTTTGTTTATTTTTACAGAAATGTTAAAATCATATTTTTTCTCTTCCAGGATGTGGACCCACCCAAATGTATCAGTATTTTGGACATTTGTGTTACTAAATTGTCTCTAGTGCGACTGTTTGTCTTTCTTTCTGTATAAATTGTCTGTCTTTGTTAATGTGTAATACAATTTATTTACTTTTTCTCTTCTCCTTATTCTACCTAAATCACACAGACACACCCACATATATAGTACTTACGACTTAATACTGTATAATTATTGTTAATTTATTACTTAGCTGGTACCTATAACATACAATTATTATGAAGTGAGTTTGTTCGATTCTTATTTATTTTTTTATAGGTCAGTTTGTTGATAATACGTTATACTGTATTGTATGTAAATTGTAATGACAGCAGCTGTGTTGAGATGTTGTATTTATAGTGTGATTTTAATAAACGTTTATAAAATTCTCGCTTGTTTTATTTGAAATCACAAATTACTGAAATTTTATAGAATGATTAGCTGACCCGGCAAACATTGTTTAGCCATATACTAATATCGCTATTAAAAAATAGAGGTTGATGGTAGAAGGGTGAAAATTTAGGGCTGTATGTATTTATTAATGCCTCACCATAAAAAAATTGTCCAAATAATAAAAATTCGGGGTTGACCACCCTTAACTCTTAGGGGTATGAAAAATAAATGTTGGCCGATTCTCAGACCTACCCGATAAGCACACAAAATTTCATCAAAATCGGTCCAGCTGTTTCGAAGGAGTATGATGACAAACACCGCGACACAAGAATTTTATATATTAGATAAGAACATTTAGAATTTCTTGAATGATATGTGATATCTGTCACCACCTATTGGACTGGAAAAATGTTGGCTGGACATGAAAAGTAAGTATGTAATATAAAGAGTAACTATGTTATGAATTTTTTGACACAATTGGATGGCAGAGACTGGATTTACTTACTGAGAAGTGTTTAGGTGTTAATCATATTGGAAAAAACAGGAATTGTATAAACACTTGAACTGTTTAAACAACTTTTCTGTGATATGTGATGAGCTTGATACAGAGGTATTGGGAAAGTTGCCCGGGCGTAAGAGTACTCTTAAATAAGCCTTGAGTCAATCCATAAGTGTCAAAAACTCTATCATACATCCCTAAAGGAATTCATGTGCAACATACCTACCTAGTTAATACCTATTCAAATAGGTGAACTAGCGATCTTTACACTCGCCTTGTGAGCGAGGGATCATGGATTCGATTCCTGGAGTGAACAGAATGTTTCTAGAATTGAATTGATTAGTCTAGAGTAGTTTAATAATAAAAATAATTATTGTGAGTGCAAAAACTTACTGCTTATTGTATTTCTATATAGGGTTCTGAATATAACTTAGAATAACAGTATAGTTATAAACCATAATATTTCGTGCTTTAAAAGTAAACTAATTTTGTTTTATATTTTTTGAGGACAAACTTTTTAGTAAAACAATCTTCTTTTATCTTGTGAAAGTTCAAAAAATAAAATATATGCAGCATATTATATTTACTGATAATAAATAGTTGGTGATAAATATAAAGTTAAAGATGTTATTAATTGAATCGATTTATTGGTTGAATTGGATTTATTGTCTACTACAAACATCCTAGCGATGCTCTTAAGCAAATACAATGAATATTGTGATATGAGATTATGCAAATATCATTTCTTCTCTCCTTTTTTTGGTTACAACGGTACCAGGCTTGTGTTGAGCATCCGGATGATTCATCAACTCTGGAGGACACATAGATGCAGAACTGGATATCAGTACCTGCTTCAAATCGTAGAAAACTGTTGAATCTTCTTTGGTTAGGAACGTCACAGCTTTACCAGTTTTACCCGCACGACCAGTTCTACCAATACGATGAGTGTAATCTTCAATAGATTTGGCCATATCGTAATTAATAACCATACTAACGTCTTTGATATCAATACCTCTTCCTGCTACATCTGTAGCAACGAGAATATCTTTTGAACCATTTTTAAGACTTGCCAAAGCAAAATCTCTCTGTTCCTGTCCTTTACCACCGTGCAATGTGCAAGCATTGTATCCTAATTTCTCCAAACCTCGAGCCAATACATCTGCACCTTTCTTTTGATTAACAAATATAATAATAGGAGGTTCAACTCCTCGTTGTAAGATCTCGGTAAGCTTCCTTCTTTTCTCATTTTCTCCGATCATGTGTATGACTTGTTCGGTTCTATCTACTGGTTTGCCGACAGATCCAATATATACTACAGCAGGTCTTCGAAGATAGTTTCTTGCCAATCTTTCCACAGCTGTTGGCATAGTTGCTGTAAACATCACAGTTTGTCTGTATTTCTTCTTACTGTGATAATTTGCTAATAGCAAGGTTGCGTCTTCCGCAGCTTCTGAATCTGGCTTCAAGTTTGTTACCGGCATGAATTCTAAAATCTTTTGTACATCTGGTTCGAAACCCATGTCAATCATGCGATCAGCTTCATCAAGTACTACATATGTACAACGATTTAATACAAGATATCTGTTTTCTAACACATCAATTAAACGACCTGGAGTAGCTATGACTATTTCACAGCCAAGCCTAAGTTTAAATCCTTGTTCTTCCCTTGAAAGACCTCCCACCACTACCACTGATGTGATATCCAGCGGAATACCAAACTTATTAGTCTCTTCTTCAATCTGTTGTGCTAATTCTCTTGTCGGAGCAAGAATGATGGCATAGGGACCCTGATCTGCATCTTCTTGTCTTTCACTTTTTGGAAGAGATTGAATCCACATAAGTAAAGGAATTAAGAATGCAAGTGTCTTTCCTGAACCAGTTTCGGCAACACCAATAATGTCCCTGTTCTGTAAACCAATTGGGATGGCTTGTCTTTGAATTGGCGTAGGATTTTTATATCCGACTTTGTTAATTATCTCCATGATCTCATCAGGGAATTCAACTTCCTTCCAACTTCTAAAAGGATCTGGTATTTTTCCTCCTTTAATTGTAATGTTATAATCTTCTCTGAATATTCTCCAATCTCTTTCTGTCATCTCATCCCTCTCCTTTTCACTCCAATGCCTATCGTCCCACTTCTGTTTGTCTTCCTTCTTTTTTACTTTCCTTAATCTGAGTTTTTCTTGTTCTTTCTCCAATTCTGTTCGTCTTTTTTCGAGAAGGTTGCCATAAAATTTACTGTGATCTCTTTTCTGGGCTTTAATGTCTATACCAGCTACGTGACCTCTCCCAAAGAACTGTACTTGATGTCTGTCTTTATAGAGAACATTGTAATCATTGGAGGTATCTTCTGACGCATCCCAGTCAAATACAAACTTTCTATCATTTAGTCTTCTAACTCTCCTTTTCTTTTTAACAAGTCCCAAGTATCTGGCCTTTATGGCTTCTTCTTCTCTTTCCTTATCTTTATCTTTGTTCTTCGCATCATCTCCAGCTGCATTGCTTGAACTTCCTCCTTTATCTTTCCTTTTGTCTTGATCTGTTGATTTATCATTTGCTTGAGCAGCTTTCTCCTTTTGTCTCTCCCTTTCCCTCCTATCTCTTTCATCTTGTACTCTTTTTCTTTCCTCTTCAGCTTCCTTTTTAGCTTCTGCTAGTTTGGCATCATGAGAATTACTACTAGCCTTACTATCTTCACCTCCTATGGTAGGTCTATTTAAATTATTCCTCATTGCAGCTACCTGTTCCTGCCTCCTTTGTAAGGCCAGTGCAGCTCTCTGTTCTTTAGTTAAGAACACAGGCTTGCTTCTGGCTTCTTCCTCAGCTTTTTTCTTGGCTAACAGTTCTTCTAAAGACAGCGGTTCCTTTTTAACGGTTTTTTGTTCTTCTTTAACCTCTTCTTCATCTTGCGCCTGTTTCTTGTCGTCCTCTCTAGTCGATTTGGACTTCTCCCTCTGGCTGCTTTCTGATTTTTTTGAGTCCCTGTCATAATCCTTATCTCTGTGATCCTTTTTTCTAGTGGGAGTCCTAGACCGTTCCCGTTCTTTGCGTTTGCCTTTATCGCGATAATCATCTCGATCTCTGTCACGGTCTCGCCGATCCCTAGACCGGGAACGTTCCCGATCTTTATCTCTATCACGACGATCTCTGGAACGCGAACGGGAACGACGCTTCTTATCATTACCCATAAATCAGTTTTATTTTAACAATATTTTACAAAACAAATCAAATGCGTCGCCGAACGTCAAAACGCAGCCATTTATTTGACAGTTCTATTATAAATTTTGCCTATGGTTGAACCAGAGACACGTTTCAGAATTAAAGTGTAGGAAGCCATGGACCTAAATAGAGTAATGGACAGACACTTTGGTAAACATTTTGTAGCTGCGCGGGGAGGGGAATGACGACCATTTTGTAAGAAATAAATTTTGTTCGGTGCGTCGCATTTGGGCTGCGTTCAGACAGTCACCGAGTGATCAGTCGACGACGCATATTTTGAAAGTACCTATACAATGCCAGTACGCATTCATAGTGTTCATGTACTGTATGTTACTATGTTTTCAAAATGTGTAACAAAATAAGAATTATAGTCTCAGAAAATATACTCGATTTCTGCGTAATTGTCATTTATAATTTCTGATGCTGATTCAGTGAATTCGTTTGGATAAATTTAGGATATAAACTTGTAACAAGTATTTGGGAAGTATACAAGCTCAGAAAGTTAGATAATGGAATAATTAAAAAAAAAAGTATAAAGCAATTAGTTATAAACTAATCAAGTAGTTATTACTTTAACTGTTAATTTTAAAGATACCTATTAAAATAATTTATTCCTTCGTTAGAGACAAAAATATTTTTATCATTTAAAAGAAACACAAAAGTACTTGAATGCCACTATAAAAAGGCGCCAGTCAAATAATAATAAAAATTTTAATTATTTAAATATATTCATAATTTACGTCTTTTACACGTCGGCGAATTTAAGAAATTATAACAAAAAGTAAATCCAAAAAAAAAAAATTTTTAAAAGTTATAAAAGCAATAAAAAAAATAATAAAAAGACGTAAAAAATAATGGCGCCATTACGATAACATTGGGTCATAAAACGCTCTAAGTTATTCACGATTATCCGGATTACATTCACCACTCACTGCAACTTCATGGTCGTTCAGGTCAAACGACGCCGAGTGACATTTATGCTCCCATGAACCAACCCTTGTATTTGTATGTTTAGTATTGTTTTAAAAATGTTTCAAGTTTTTGCACATCAGTTGAATTTTTCATATCGGTTTTTGTTGTTATATCTAGAAGAATAGGAATCATCTTATGATTAACATGGTGATGTGCGCTATAAATGGTTGTGGTTATAAATCCAATCCAACTTTCGCAGGAAACAGGATTGTCATATTTTCGGTAAGTTGTTTTGTATTGTAGTTTTTATCTTAATATATTGCGATTTTAAAGTCGTTTATATTATAATTCGTATACTTATAAATGATCATAATAATGTTATAAACGTTCTATATAATTATCTGTCCTTATTCTCCTATATCTACACATGTAACTTGTTTTCCATTCTGTCATCTGACAATACAAAGAACCTACAATCTGATGTTTGGTTTGTTTACCCGTTAGAATGAAATGTTTCATGCATACAAATCTGATCAGGTTAATGATATTATCGCATGTTTATAAACAAAATCATTTTTTGTAGTTTTCCAAAGGATCCAGAGAGGAGAAACTGGACATTATCCAATATTTGACACCAAGTAAACGTAGTGTTTTGTGTTCAAAAACATCTCGTTTTTCTGCGAGGTTGGAGAAAAACGTCATTCTTACGAAATATCCTGAGTTTCCCGCTCATTTGCAAGTTAAGTTCGTGTGTTTTATATTATTCATTTAGATATATCCTTCAATTGTCATTCATTCTCCATATTGTGTGTATATGAAAACAAAGTTTAAAAATAAATAATGATTTTGAAATGAAATACTCAATTTTATTTACTCATCCTATTCCCTATTTCCTCAAGTATATGAAAACATTAAGTTATGTGGCATTGTAATTATTTTAAGAAGTAAATATAATGTTTTCTGATACTGTGAATAATTTCCATACATTGCCCATACAAATGTTAAATAAAGTATTTCCTACAAAATGGCCACCGTCGATTTCCCTTCCTCACTTTTTGGCTTCGCTGTCATTCATACAAATTACTATAAACGTTCCATCCCCTACCTACATACATCCATGTAGGAAGCATAGAGTATCTACATGGATAAATAAAATCATTTTGACAAAATAAAAGCGGGATTTTTTAATTATTAAGCATTTTCGTAGTGTGCTATGGTAGTGTGTGCATAACTCATTGAGTATAATAAGTAATAACATTATATTAAAAAAACATAACTGTAATAATGTTATTAAAAAAAAAACGCTTGCACAAATCTCAAAAATAAACAGCTGTTTAGGTACAAATTAATATAATTATTGATTTTTGGAGTTATTTCAATCTACTTTGAAGCTTCTGGGAGTGGAGTATGAATAGCTTGGTTTTTTGGAATGTCACATGTAGAAATTAGAATATAATTATTATGAAAATACTGAGATTTTTTTTTCAATTTAAAAAAAAAAGATATATTAAGCAAAGTTGCGCTCGGAGGATGCAGGGGACCAGAAAACTTGGAAGATGAGGACTAGGAGAGCCGACCCCAAGTAAATGGGATAAAGGCAAGTGCGAAGAAGAAAAAAAAAGATATATTATAATAATAATAATAAAACAAAATGATGCCGTAAAACACTACATTTTGAATATAAATTTATTTTAATATTTTATGGTTTTTGTTATTTAATGTTATATTTAAATTTTATTGTTAATCTCATACTGTGTTCAAAATGTAGAATTTAATATTGTTTTGTTAAATAAATGAGATATGAGATAATAATAATAACTAGACAATTTATAGTGCGCCGTTTTGTGGAATATATTCACTTCAAGGGCGCATCCTAAAATATCTTGTTTATACTAACTACGAGGACACAGTACCATCGCACGCCCTCTACTGTGACGGAGACGACGCAGCGTGCTTCTCGCTCTTTCTGCCAGGAGACGCGGCCGAACACACCCGCAAGAACAACAACAACAACCACCACTGCTCTCACTACTATACGTTTGTGTAAATTTTATCCTGTGGAGCACCCGGTAAAGAATTGGTCTCCCACTCTTCTGCGTAAGTTTTCGAGTGTCCTGTAAAAGGCAGGTGTTCGAAAAAAATAAGACATTTTACATCTTAAATTCAGCGATGAGGCTTGCCACCCATCCTGAATGTCTTGATTTTATATTGGCACGAAGAGGACAGTTTGCATGTTTCTTACGTGCAGCTGATCTGCTGGCTACCCCACTTGTGGGATATGCCGTGATGGTATAGTAGTAGTAGTAGTAGTTTATTTTAAATATTTAATCTACCTATTATTATCATTATACATTCAAACACATTCATACAAACATATTGTATCATCGTTCATAGAATACATAACTAAGTAAATTAAATAACAAATATACATACAGAATAATAATAATTATATTACAAAATAAAATAAAAACATCCTGTTCATATGTCGTCATTAACTCAAAAAATAAGAAAATTAAACAATGTTACAGTCATATGCAGAAATCAGGTATTGGATGCATACTTGTAAACAAAGTTGGATAAAAATCGCTAATTTGTTAAACATTAATCAACAAGTCTTTTTGAAATTTAGTTTAAAGTCTACCTTAAAAAGCTATAACATTGAATTCTATTAATATTATTCATCTTAGCCATGGACTGCATGGAATTAGGCTCCGATTCTGTTCTCAAGTGTCTCCAATAAAAGTTAGATATTCACAAAATATCGCGTTCAAGACATTTAAAATATTGAATTCTGTAAAGAGGTATGTCACCCATTCTGAATATTTTATGTTATGTTTGCATGGTGAGGATGACTTGCATGTTTATTATGTGTTGTTATTTTGCTGGCTGCTCCACTTATGGAAGATGCCATGACGGTATTGATGGACAAATGAAAGTTAACAATATCTGAGGTAAACTTTTTAATTTTGTTAATTCACGGAAAATAGATTGGCGAGTTTGTACCTATGTCCGTTTACGAGAATGCATCCATGACAGTTCTGTAACCTAACAGGCAGGATTACAGCATATAATTGTTTCATTTAAGGTACAATATACATATTTATTTTTAAAGTTCTTAAATAACTAAAAAGGAATAATCGACTTATTAACTATACGTTAAAAAATATGGCTAATATCTTAGTCACAAATATAATGTTTAAAACAAAGAAATATAAATAAAAATTAAACGCTTTGCATTCTTTTAAAAATATAATATAAAACAAAAAACCTTTGGCGAAAAGAATTTTATAAAAAATCACAACATTATAATATAACTTGATTGCCATTTTGAGTTTAGAATCCAGAATTAGAACATAAATACAGGTCTAAAAATCAGACATGTGTTTTACAAGAGAATTTTTATATCGCAAAAACATATTAAGTTATAATATTTACGATTTTACTTATCCCGTGGAGCACCCGGTAAAGAATTGGTCTCCCACTCTTTTCCATAAGTTTTCGAGTGTCCTGTAAAAGGCAGGTGTTCGAAAAAAATAAGACATTTTATATCTTAAATTCAGCGATGAGGTTTGCCACCCATCTTGAATGTCTTGATTTTTTGTTGGCACGGAGAGGACAGCTTGTATGTTTGTTATATGCGGCTGGTCTGCTGGCTGCCCCACTTGTGAGATATGCCGTGATGGTACAGATTTACGATTTTATTGGTGTCAATTCGATTATGTGGCACAATTATATATTGTCGTTGCATATTCAAAAAGAGACATGTGCGCACATTTTTATTTGGGCATACTCTTATAAAACTATTCATTAAGGCATTAAAATTGTAGTTTGGACTTTCAATTGGCATGTGATATTATTCGTTAAGTATTAAATTTTAAAATTTGATACAAAGAATCACTTTACAAAATGGTTATGATGTCATTATGAGCAGTTTATTCAGGAAATGTCAAAACATTTATGAATTCACATGTCCCTTTTTGAATATGCAACGACGATATGTCACCAAGTGCCATGTGTAAAGAGAATATGTATCAAATTATAACTATAAATTTTAATAAATCTGCGACCTGTTTCGCCAAATCTTTTAGTTTTCAACCTGCTTGTTGATAACGCTAACATGTCGAAACCGGTCGCAGACATATTAAAATTTAAAGTGATAAAAAATTCCTCATATAATCACAATAGTACTTTAATTTGTAAAAAAAAATTTAATCTTTCAGAATTCAGAAACAATGTTCTTTTATAATCAATTTGTACTATTATAAACAATCTTGTAAAAAATAATAATGATGTAATAAACAATTGGCAATATTCCATATTCGATTGTTTTAATTCTGTCTTTCAACCAGATGGTGATGGATGAAACAAAATTAAAAAAGAAAACTCACAAAAATTGACTGTAAAAATATACAATATTAAAAACTAATATAAAAATTCAAATAAGGGTGATTTGTTGTTGAATTTTATTTATTTACATGTGTAAGATTAAAATAGTTGAGGATTTAATAAAATGATGATTATATAAATATAAAATGGTAATATATATAACTACATACTTAGTTAGAAAAATCAATAAATTTATATAACATATTATAAGCAAATGGAAATATGTGATGGGGAGGCAGAAATTTAAAATATGGCTTAATTCAGTGTAATGGATCCACGGGATAGTGGGTATAAATTCAGGTTTGTGTTTTATCCACTGTGCGTTTCTACAAAATTCTATTTAACCAATGCAAATCAGGCGACAGATATGGAACTTTATTTATTTTATTCTTCACTGTACATTGGTTACAATATTACAAAATAAAACAATGTCATATAAATATCAGTTATACAATTCAATGTACAGAGGGCGAGTTTATTATTAAGATGCGATAACTTTGCGAGCCATTCCTGGAAAAAACCTACGAGACCGTGTCAGAAATACTGCGGTCCGAGAGATGTGTGAGGTCCAAGACGTTGTTAGATGGGGAAGACAGTGTCGGAGATTCTGGTACGAAGACATTCAGAGGATGAAAATACCAGAATCCCAAATATGGTCTTACATGGACTACCTGATAAACGACTCCCACCAGAAAGACCCCCTAAACGATTAAAGGACAGCTAGGCCACCACATCGCAAGAGCACCTTCCTGCATGAACAGACCTTTGGGTCTATAGACCATTAAAGGTCACGTGGTCTTGTCTATGGATTTGCTTTTGCTTGGGGGGCAAACAGTCAGATTGCGCAAATCATCCTTGTAGGATGTTATGCCATAAGAGAAAAAAAAGAAAGTCAGACGACAAAATACATAATAACAAAATCGACACTGATAGTTTTTTTGATTATTAGGTATTTTTTAGGCGTTCCACCTAATATTACACCGTAATCGTCTGTTGTGTTGGGATGCCTGATGCCCCTCAATGATTTTTCTGTGACGTCATCCTTTAATGGTCTATTAAAAGATTAAGAAGAAGAAGAAGAAAAATCAGGCCCATAAAATTTTGCAATCGTTAGATTTGCATATCTAAAAAGCACACCACTGCAATTTGTTTTTGATTAATTGAAAGATATTACTTTTTATGACTAAAACTTGAGTGGAAAGCTTTCTAACTTTTTTTAGAAAGTGGGAAATCTGTTAATAAATTTCCTAGTACCCTGAAAAGGAAAATATTCATAAAATATCACAAATAAAATATTTAACTCATTCCATTTAGTAGCGATGAAGTGTCCACCCATCGCGAATGTCTTTATTTTTTGTTGGCACGGAGAGAGCGGCTTGCATGGTTTTTACATTCAGTTGGTCTACTGGCTACCCCACTTACACAAGATGCCGTGATAACAAGCTGTTGATTTTATGTACACATGTTAAAACTTTACGTTAAGTGTTACACAGCTCACACTTTGTATAAAATGAAGAAATATAAAATTAGCATACATTCTTACTTAGATTATATAAAGCTGCAAAGGTTACGATAAAAATATCATGATTTAAAATAGATAGACAACTAAATTAATTTGATCATTTAAAATGAAACCAAAAATATAAAAATTGCCATAGAAATATCTGCATGTAAAGGGATACTACTCTATTATATGTTTTGCTCAGTGTGACTTATGTAATGTTGTAATTCTCATGATGTATTTTACTGCATATTCATGTATTAAAGTTTGTGGTATTCATACGTAAAAAAATATGTTATTTTAATTAAAAAAAAAGATCTATTGTAATCATCATGTAGTAATCACGCTCAGTTATTGTTGAGAGTAATTTCATGTTAATCACAGAGGCCAAGGCTCAATATGAGCTGTAGAGCCATCAAATAAAGAAATTTAAAGTGCACAATAGTTTAAAATACAAAAATTTAATTTTAGAAAACCTTTTTTTTTTTTTTATTTATATTTATATCGTCTTTTAGTAGCTACTTCTACATTTTATACATTAACACGTAGGTATTTTATGAAGCAGAATATCCTGGAATTATTTGAACATGAAAAATATTGAAACTATCTATGTACAGTATTAGTTTATCTGATTTTTAATAACAATAATAATAAGTCAAAAATCTGTACAAGTTTTTTGATATAACAATTGATTTAATTAACATATTTCACTAATCTCTACCTTATGAAGTGTTTTTGACAACGACTGATACATTATTTTTCCTTTGCTGATATACTAGGAAACTGGTAATATCTATAAAATGGGATTTTTGAACGGTAAGGCAAACCTCAAGTCTGTTTTCTAAATTACTTGGTAAGAAATACAGATATACAAGAGTATTCGAATTTCTCAAATATTTGAGGATGAGATGACCTTGAATTGCACTAGTTAATAGATTGGGATTAGAAAATATGCAAATTATGGTTAGCTTTGGTACTAAATTACGTACTCATAAGAATGTTATAATACAAAGCTGTTCATAGCACCATTAATTGAATATTGATAAATACTATTTAAGGTGTCTATTTACAACACTGCGATTGAGACAATTTTGGTAGTAATTTATGCTATTTCACAAGTAAAATGGAGAAATTTAGAGTTCTATACTATACATGTGAAATGTCAGGTTATATACTAAATTACACCCTTTCGCAACAATGTCAACAGATTTATGGGAAACTTTTTATTATTTAATATTGCACAGCATTGCTAAAAAGCCACAAACTTCTTTGTCACAATCAAAAATTTAATACAATGTGTACAATATATAGTTAAAACCTACAGAACAATCCATACAATACTTACCTAAAATGGTTATACTTGACGATAAGTAGATTTCTGTGATTTTTTTATCAACTTCAAAACACAAATAAGGATAGATTCTCAATACATAAACATATTTGACATCATTCAAAATAATGGCATTTGTGTATCAATAATTTGTACATTCACAACATGAGCTAACAACGGTTCGCCAGATTGTGAACTTAAAAATCATTTGTGATTACATATTCTGCCATCTTGAAAAGACAATTATAACAATTGTCAATGAAGAATAAGCCCAATCGTAGTCTTTTTGTATTTGAAAATAGAAATAATGTTTAAATGGGACCCTGATTGTTGGTGTTGGGCAGTGCGGCGACACCAATGTGCCCCACATTAGCGTATGTTACGTCATCGCCATCACCACTGCTTTGTCCATTTCCATCATTTATTGAATGGCAACCAGTCAGGGATACGACTGATGAAACATCATTATTCTGTGAAGATGACGTCGGTAGGTCATTGGAGGAATTGTCATTTTGTGTAGAAGAAGCATGAGACTGTGAAGAGTGTGAGCGCCGTTCCTCATTTTGAACCTGTCTACCATTACGATTCCTCTTTCTAGATGGGTTAGAACGATTTTGGTTACTGGGCTGACCGGTTTCATTTTCATGATGGAGTTGATCGGATGTGTCCGCAGGCAGGTCGTCATTCATCAATGGTTGTTGGTCATCATCATTTCTATGAACCAGCAAACAAAATACATTAATATTAGTGGCATTTACAATAAGATGATTTAGCGACATGATTTAAAGAAACAAGTTTTTGCACCTTGTTTTTAAATTAAAATTAACAGTGATAATTTAAAAACAAAGTAAGAAAACTCGTTTCATAAAAACAAAATACATTTTAAATTATATAATAATAATAATAGTTTATTAAACACAATAAATCATTTTACAATAATCGAACAATAACACAATACATTTATTTTCCTAATACAATTACTCCCCAAAATTGAGCGTAGCTCGTGCTTTGGGGAGAAATAATGAATCATGAATCTTCTTCTTAGTATGACTAACGCACAATAATGCACAGTGCACAGTGTGTTATTGTACGTTAGTCCTACTCAATTTAACATTAAAATAATATTTATAATTATTCATTACATTATATAATATAAAATGAAGTGTTACAAAATTAATGCCGATACAATCAATGAAAATACATATTCATTAAATCAGCAAACATATACCAATAGGCCTAACATAAAAATATCTAAATAAAACGAAATTCAGAATCCATGCAGTGCCTCATTACTAGGGGATTCGATCCCGACCCTTTTTTCTAATCGCGGGATTTCGGGATTATCTATAGTTGATCCCGGGACTAGTCCCGGGATTGTATTGGTAATGTAAAGTGGTAACAAAAAGTCAGTAGGCCATGTCAAAATCACTTTTTTTTACTTATCTGGCAATGAATTTAAGTTTTAAATCTGTAAAAAGTCGGTTAAACAAAATTACACTTCAAACTTATTCTAAAATAAACAAACAAGGCACTTCTGTTTATGATTTATAAAAGTAACAATTTAACTTTTTTATAATTGAATTGAATTCTTGTATTTGTATTTATTTCATAGTTTTAACCAGAGGTGTGACGTATTTGAAATTAAAGTACTTAAAACACTAGTACAAAATACAAAGTACGTATTTTCATTTTGTATTTCAAATTCGTTTTCGTAAAAAGTATTTTGTATTTTATTTGAAATACTTTTTTTGAGTATTTTGTATTTTATTTGAAATACTTTTTTTGAGTATTTTGTATTTTACACAAAATACTTTTACAAAATACCTTCTTATTTGTTTGAAACAAAATTCTGCCATTAATTGATATGCGCGTATGCAAGTTTTTTTTTGTCAATTTGTTGAATTACGAATACAACGTTTCCATTAGAGTACTCCATATTTGAGATATACACACATAATAATGATGATTGAACTAATTATACATGACGCCGTTGAATGATCCATGACCATTCCAAGGGCGCTGTGATTTCTTCTGAATTGCAGCGTTTTCAACTTTGTCTGCAGGCAATCTGTTCCAGGCAATTGACGCTGAGACTCTGGTTCTCCTTTCTGTAAATTTAGAGGTATTTGCAATATTGAACTCTACGAGTTTGTTCACGGCATTAGAAGCTGAGCACAGTCTTCGACTCAAATTTTTGTCAGCGGAATAGGTCAGTGGGTGGTGTGCTACCTTGTGGACAGTGAGACACAGTTTAAACTCCAATCTCTCTGAGACTCTCAGCTAGCGTAGACTTCTTAGAAGTGAAGTGATGTGGCAGCTCTGATTCTCTCTGTAAATGATTCGGAGGCAACATTAAAAACCATCTGAAAACGATCGAGAAAGGTCTGTAGCAGTCCTGTATATAATATGATGTTACAGTAGTCCGTACGATTTCAGATTCGGAGTATCCATCCTGATTTATTCTGCAGCCCAAGTTCAGGAATTCTCTAACCTGCTTGATACTCACTCCATTTACGACTATTTTCGCAGTCGTCTCATCTCTTCGAATGACCATACATTTTGTATTGTCTTTATTTATTTTTTATGTTGTATTTTGATAGTTCTTCCTAAGACTTTATTCAACTCATCTTCATTATCTGCAAGCAATGCTATATCGAATCATGTCAACCCTTTCTCCATTTATCTATACTCTTGTCCAGTTATTCATTATTCTTCTATCTATTCATCAATGGCTCGCTGTATATAATAGTTAAAGAGTGCTGGAAATATTGAATACCCCTGTCTTACACCTTGTTCGACTATTTGTAAAAGGTATTTTAAATAAGTATTTTAAAATACGTATTTTGTACTTAAATATCATTTTGAAAAAGTATTTTGTATTTGAAATACAAAAATTCAAAAGTATTTGTATTTTGTATTTAAATACTTTTTTGAAAGTATTTTGCATATCTCTGGTTTTAACCCAGAACAGTTTTAGTTTAGTGAGGCAATATATTCTATAATGTTTTTATTTATGTTTGTTTGTATGTAATAATAATAATAATAAAAATCTTTATTGCACAAAAAACAAACATTATTAAAATATAAATATTGTGGAACCAGACAAATAAATTTGTGCAATGGGCGAGTTTATCGCAGAAGCGCGATATCTTCCAACTAACCCATGTACCATTTTGGAATATTTTTTTTAAAAAATCAACTTAGACTTATTTAGCTTAACCCATAACAAAAAAATACATACTACAGGGATCAATGTTTAAACTCGTATTTTTAAATCAAATTGACCAGAGACTTTATGAATTATTTATTCGAATTAGGTCGATGAGTGATTTTTTGATGCTATTTTTTAAAATATCAAATCACTCAAGCATTGTTAAAAGACTATTCCAACGCGATTTGCAGCTAAACAATAAATTAAGCTCTCTTCCATGTTCCTTTTCAATAAAGTTTTGAAGCATAGTATCATTCTTCAAAGATGCTCTTTTAAAAATAAGAACCACTACGAACTTTCTTCACGACTTCATTACTATTCCGGTAATAGGTCAAACTCACCATTACCGATTTTAATGACTAATCCTGAGTCCAGTTCTTCATTATCACCATCCAAATCATCAATAAAAGGCGATAGCCGTTTATGTATTAAATAAATAAATAAATAAAATATCATCACTGATAGGTTCATTTGCAGGTATTTTTCTATGCAATAAATCACAAACGGCTAAGTGAATACCGTGTGCAAAACAAACTAGGTGCTTTGCATTAACAAGTTTTCCAACTGTAATTTGGACCATCAGTAACTATTGCCACAATATCGTATCTAGTGAGATATCGAACTCAGAATAACGCTCTTTTAAGATACTAACACAAGCTTCGGCTGTCAGTGATTCATTGATGTGCTTGAGTACTAAATATTTGACTTATTGTATAATTGTATTAATCCCGAAAATCCCGGGATTTCTTAAATTTAATCCCGAAAATTTCGGGACTAAAATACGACCGGGATCCCGGGATCGAATCCCCTACTCATTACAGATATAAATGTACGATGCCTTGAGCTACCTTCCCCTAAAACCCCGTCAATCCAGGAATCTCCACTAAGACCACAAGACCCAATTTTATTGATAGACCACTGTAAACACGAATAGGGAAGCTAACAACAGTGGCACTAAGAAAAGAGCAACACAGCCTCTGTATTAGTGTAGACTCTACTAAAAATTGGAAAAAAAGGAAAATCAATGAAAAATACTTTGATGTCATTGTCGTAGGAATGATGAATTTGGAAGACCAAGCTATAGGAAACCTTGTAGATAAAAGAACAGTGCTTTTAGACCAGATATCATGGAACATTCTCAAAAACTTATGGAACTGACAATGTACATAGGTTATTATATATAATATGGAATCCCTCAAATAAATGTATACATACCGATTCAATATTCCTCTAATGTTTAAGAATCCAGCAAGGTATGGACCACCCCGGGTGCTTGCAGACCTCGTTGGCCAACTCCCTCTGTGTGGAACTCTGAAATATTTTACACAGCGTTAAGTAAATTTTAAAATATATGTACTGCAATAAAGAGACTTATTCATGATCAAAGGTTGATAGTTTTCCAAGTGACTCCTGATATCTTGATGCTGTTCGATGGACTTTTGGTTTTACAGGTGGGCCTTTGAACTTTTCCGGAAGTGAAGTGGAAGTTGGTCTCAAATTGTGAATGATTCAGTAAATAAATAATTTATTAAACCATTGACAGGGCGTATCATTGTTTCTAATTTTCTTTTCTATGTATTATGGATCTGTTGGTGTTTGTCTGTTCTCAAACATAATTAATAAATAAAATCAATATTTGTTCAATTTGCGCTTTGTCCATGCGTCAAGTTATACATATTGCCTCTTTGTATTTTATTTCTTAGCAATACACAGAACTTAGCCTTTATTACAACTATTTACTCACAAAAAGAGTAGAAGACCTATTCTTTGCCGGATGCTCCACAGATATTTATGTTTGATCTTTTAAATATTGTTAAAATAAAATAATAATATATTAGATAGACAAATTTACTTACTCGGTAGACTGGCCCTGCCCTCTAATTTCCTGTGATGTCGTTGGACTGGTAGGAGGAGCATTCTCGGTTCGTAAAGCGATCCTCCTATTCCTTGCCTCTATCATAGCGCGGACCCACGGATCTATAGTGGTATTGAATGTTCCACCCTGCAAAAATAAAATAAAACTGATAAGGACAAAACGGCATCTTAATAGAGATCTACCATCTACTCCAATATTGCAGTAATTTGGGGACATCCATATCTGAAACTCTATAAACGTGTTCACTTTGGATGAACAGCTTAGTTAAGCAACTTAATTCATCAATTATTATAATTAAGAGTAGTTGTACAGAGAGCTAAGCAATTAACTTTGGATGACCATTAGTTAAGCAACTTAATTCATCAATTATTATAATTAAGAGTAGTTGTACAGAGAGCTAAGCAATTAACTTTGGATGACCATTAGTTAAGCAACTTAATTCATCAATTATTATAATTAAGAGTAGTTGTACAGAGAGCTAAGCAATTAACTTTGGATGACCATTAGTTAAGCAACTTAATTCATCAATTATTATAATTAAGAGTAGTTGTACAGAGAGCTAAGCAATTAACTTTGGATGACCATTAGTTAAGCAACTTAATTCATCAATTATTATAATTGAGAGTAGTTGTACAGAGAGCTAAGCAATAAATCGTCGTTGCATATTCAAAAAGAAGTGTGTGCGAGTATACTCTTTAAAAACTGTTCATTGGGGCATTATAATTGTTTGGACTTTTTATTGGCATGTGATACTATTCTTTGAGTATTGAATATTAATATTAATTTGATACTAAGAATCACTTTATAAAATGGTTATGATGTCATTATAAGCAGTTTATTCTAGAAATGTCAAAACATTTATAAATTCACATACCCCTTTTTGAATATGCAACGAGACGATATACGTAACTTACATCCTAAAAAATTATTTACTCCGTAGCACATTTTAGTTATTTGTCTAATTTTTGACCATTTATCTATCTATACCATCACTGCCCTCCCACAAGTGAGGTAGTCAGCATACAAACTGCATGTAATAAACATGTGTTTCGTCCTCTCCATACCAATAAAAACAAGACATTCAGTTTGGGTGGCATACCTCATCCCTGAATTGAAGAAGACGGTATATGTAACTTTTGAAATATTGTGTGATCTATGTTGTGGAATTCCATTTTAATTATAAAATGTCTATATTTTATAAAATAAAACACAAAAATTAACCAAAAAAACACTGTATACTCCACATATATGTGTAAATAAAAGTGGAAAATACAGTATTTTTTTAATGGTGTATATTTCGTGAATACCTGGATTGTACAGGAGATTAGAAAACTTATAAAAAAGAGCGGGGAATCTATTCTTTAACTGGGACTCCACGGAAAACTAAGTTTTGTTATTTCTGCTGCATTATTATTTTTTCACACAGAGGCTAAATACTTGTCTTGATTCTGCAAATACCACACTTTTTGAAAACTTGATGGAAAATAAGGATTTTGAAATAAAAACAAAATGCAGATATATAATTTATAAATTCATAAAACTTTCAAATATCACAGAAAAATGTTTATACACTCTTTATTACGACAATCATATAACTTATTATTCGTGTAAATTAGAAATTCAACACATTCACCAGCTTTTATTTTCATATATTTAGATATTTATCCGTTAACTCTTCTACATAATATCTTCTTCATTGCTAGATTGGAAATGAGAATACCTAGAAAAACAAATAAAAACATTAAACATAATGAACAAATTATACACATGTTCAAGAAAATATTTTTATAATTGGACTTTATCAACATGTTCTTATTCTTCCAATAACTAAATTTTAATAAAAGTACTGCAAGTGTAAATTAATTTAAAAGCAAGACCCAATTTTTCAACGTGGGTTAATGTGAACCTTACTATTTAATCTACCTTAACATGATTTGCGCTCTGATATATATCAGAGCGCAAGGAATGTCGTGGAAAGAGGTGACGCAATTGGCACAGAGACGCTCTGAATGGAGGAGGCTGGTTTCTGCCCTGTGCTCCCGAGAGGTGCGTTGAGGGCGATGATGATGAACATGATTTACTTTGTCTTTTATATCAAATAAACTTGGACTTATCACAACTATTTTACAAAAAAATATAGAGTGTGTATAGAGTAACCCTCAGTTTATCTTTACACCTACCAGCTCTTAGATCATTAAAATATAATCAT
Source organism: Athripsodes cinereus (assembly GCA_947579605.1). Taxonomy (NCBI): domain Eukaryota; kingdom Metazoa; phylum Arthropoda; class Insecta; order Trichoptera; family Leptoceridae; genus Athripsodes; species Athripsodes cinereus. Next base: position 9,707,825 of record OX388326.1, read on the forward strand.
CATTATTATCAGAATTTGATTATTCGTAATAATATTATATACCTAAGGGTTGAAGGTCACCCTAATGTTTCAGTGTAATGTGGTTGTGACAGGTTGACGTTTATTGAATATAAAAGAATAGACAAAAGTCTTGGGAGGCAGTAAATTCCATTTCTTACTATTGTTTTTATAATACATGTAATTAGATTAAAAAAAGTTTTTAATTTTTGCAGTGTAATTAAGTTTGATATTGTTGGAAATAAATAAATAAAAATCACTTCAAAAGCACATTGAAACATTAGGAATTAAATTAGTGAAAGAAAGCGCGGGCATCTGAGAAACACGTGGCTCAATCATGTGGATCAAGTTCTCAAAGACGGCCGTGTGAAAATCAAATGAGTGAAATTCAAATTACAGGTTGCAGAAAAGAAGGCAATGTGAATACAGAATTACTGACTGGATGACTAAATGTGAGCGACGACATAATACTAAAGTGAGCGACCACTCAATACAGCAACCATATAACTATTTAGGTGACAGTATTGTGACAAACAAATAAATCGAAAATTGTCATATTTAAAATGAGCCGCATGAAATGCTTATAAAACAAAAAATATTGTGAAAATAAATGTGGTCGGCATCCAGATATTATTTTCAATTAGGAGATTATGGGTTTGAACCCTGCTGCTGGTTTACTTCACCTTCACAATACAAGCATATAGTTTTATGTGAGTATGTATTCACTTTTATAATAAAATTAATTCATTTAAAAAAAATTGGGAAATCATTCGTTATAAATATGCAGTCAATCATTCAGTATATTTGTTTATTTTCAGTTGCTCACCTAGTATAACAGTCGCGCATTCTGTGCAGCTCGGCTAAAATACTTTTGCGGTGTGTATAACAATCCACACATAAATATTTGAGTCGGTTCGTATGTGCGTATGTCCTCAATGGACTCTGAAATAAGGAAAGACAGAAGTAAAATAATACACTCTATACGAGGTCTCATCTCCTGGGCAGGTTTAAGGCTAAAAACATTTTAAATATCTTATGTATTGATAAAGATATTACAATTTTAATGAGATTCCCATACATTCGCTTGACAAAATTGCCAAGCGAATGTATGAAAATCCAATATTTATAGTCAAACATTTTTCATTGTATTGAATTAATTCCAAAATGGATGTAACAATAAATAAAACAATACTGAAACTAAATAATTAGGGACTGTTTACATAATGAAACATTGTGATTGCTGATGACAAAAAATCCTGAATTATGAGAATAAAAATTGCATATTTTTGACATTTTGAGCTATTTTCATAATGGAGGATATTATGAGACCATAGAAATCCATACTGTAGAATAAGAATAGTATTATGTAAAAAATCCATAAACAATGTTAATTGATTTTTTGTATAAATAAATTAATACAAAAGTACCTCGGTACTAGCCATAAGAACCTATTTATTTTCGCCTAACATTTTTCTTTACTTTTCATGGCAAATCACTTGAAGATTTATGTAGGTACTACAAACTAAAAATACCAGTTTTAACCCATGTATTTGCACGGTTTTTGTTTATTTAAACCCGAGCAATGCCGGGTTACAAAAGCTTGTAATAAATAAACTATTATTCTACAAATGAAACAAAAATCAGAACTTACCTTGGAATGATGAGTGATCCAAAACTACATGACGAACGACTTGATTGAGTACAATTCCAACACTACAAGAAACACACATCCTAGATGGAAATTATTACAGAAAAATGCCGAAGTTTTCTTTAAATCCGCCCACGACAGAATTAAATATTAATTTATCCATTGTTCGTTACCACTGTCTTACATTATCCGTACTATTCTTATTTTCTTTTCTCATTACCAACTTGTATTTGAATGTAATTTCTTCCCATTACATTAGTCTGATGATGAGGGCGAAAGCTCTTGAAGGCGGCTCGCAATTAATAAAGTCACGTAATATAAGTGTTTTTTTTTTATTAATTTCATATGAACTTTCAACAAATATTGTCGGTTGATAATATTAACTATAATATTTAGAACTGGCGAGCCGTTCAGCCAGATAGTAAATTTAGTTCCATTCTATAGAATCCCTGGTTCTATAGGTCTCTCACACTTTCTGCGAGTTTTTGAATGTCTTATACATATATAGACAAATCACACAGATGGAGCTAGTCCCAAACTAAGATGAATCTTGTATTATGGGTACTAACGCGACTATATACAATGCACTAAAACACATAATATACATATAACACCCAGACCCAGGATAATTTCAAAAATGTCATTCTTCACTTTGCCCTGGCCGGGAATCGAACCCGGGACCTCGTGACTCAAAGGCAAGAGCGTTACCTCCGCGCCACACCAGCAGAAAAGGCAGACATTCATAAAACATCATGTATAAGACGTTTAACATCTTCAATTCAGCAAGGACGAGGTATGATGCCACCCCTCCTGAATGTCTCAATATTTATGGTGTAGAGAGGGTGACTTGTGTGTTTATTACATGCAGCAGTTAGTCACTTGTGTGAGATGGTATTATGGTATAGATACAGTATAATAATATTTAAGTAACAACTAACATAAGGAGCCGCCCCAATATTCACTACTATTTAATCCAAGCTACAATGGATAACACTAGCTTAGTACGGCTAATCAAAAATTTAACTCAGTTTATTGTTAATGAAAAAAATCAACTTGGATAAAAGTAGCATTCACTAAAATAATGTTGGGTAAGTTAAAAAAAATTAACAGGGAAAATATGAACTGTAAACCATGTTTGCAGTTCGGGTCTTCAGATAATCAATTAGTCAGCAGTGCTGATCGCTTGTTTCAGTAAAATTTGGGTGCATTCGGAAACTTTCATTTTGTTTCATTCGTCACACTATGTTTCATGCGTTGACAAGTTTTATTTATTTTTCATGTCTCACTTGCTGCACTGTTCTTGTAAGATTGATTTGATTATAAAAATAAATAAACTGACAACGTATTACTTTTATTTCCTGTTTTCCTGTAGTTCATTATGTGCCAACTAGCCAGTATCTTTTACCGACAAACTGCCAACTATAAACGTGATCAGATAATCGGTTTTCATGACAAGTTCGCCCATCTCTAATTATTTTGTACGGTTTTTGAACAACTACACCGCATATACTTACAGAATGTGAACCAATAATGAAAACATAAACCAAATTAATTAGTTCACACTTCTCTGATCAAAAACGAATCAGAGAAACAAGCCTACAGAAAACCCTGCATTTCTTTCAAGACCAAGGTCTGTGGAAAGACATATAAGAACTGAATCTTTCAATGGACAGATCAAGGAAGTCGACGTTGCCAGGGTCTTTGGATGGAAAAAACTGGTTTCTGACCTGAGTATTGGGGCCTCTTGAAGAGGTGACTAGCGGGTCTCTATCATCATCTGAATCACTCCCCGAAGAGCTTCTTTCTATCTGGTTGCGTCGCGACACAGTTCGCTTGCACACGGGACACACCCGCCTCACCCTAGTTAACCACGGATCGATACACTTGTAATGGTAAGCTGGAATCATAAAAACAATAAACAATTATTTCAATATTTGTCTACTTGTATCTGGCTACATGCAGGAATAGACATCCAAATTGACGAATTTACACTTCCTTACACGATAGCATAAGCTCTGTCCAGATATATGGTAAAAATTTGAGGAAATTATTTAAAAACAGGGATTATCATATTGGAACAAAACTAATATTTCTTCATGAGTAATATGTCACATAGACTTAACAGCAGAAATAGTAATTATTGTGTGTAAGGGTATTTACCATGCGAACAGGGCAGTACTCTTAGTTTATCTCCTTCAACAAAGTCGTCAAGACAGATTGCGCAAGTGTCGTATGGATCTCCTTTGGCAAATTTACTGATTGGTATCTTCTTGAGGGCGCTGCGGGAAAGTCTGTTGCGTTGAGCTCTTCTCCTGTCTCTTATGCACTTGGAGATCTGGAAGTCACAACATAAATTGAACTATCTATCTATATATGTACAGTAGGTCTCGGAAATATTAACAATTTTATTTTACTTGCAGCAAGACAAAATGCTCAATTCTGGTAAACCAAACAACAATAATGTTGCTACATTTCTTGTCTCAGCACTGTGAAATCTTTTTGGTACATTAAAAGTCTTAGTATTTTTCATTATGCAGCCAAGTTTTTCTTATATGGTGTTTGGGTTAGATCACGTAGACCAAATGGACACGTGCTGAGTGCAATGAATAGAAGAGCATGTCTGAAGAATTGCATGAATCTTGTAGAAGCAAAAAGCATACACAAATACAGGAATAAATGGTGCTTGATCCTTTCTGCCTACTTTTCAAGGGAAGTGGCGCAACAGGATGACAAATTTTAGTGTACACTTACCATAAAACAACTCATGGCGAAGAGAAACAGTCCTACAATTATGGAGAAGGGCAGTAGAAGATGATTGATGTTGAAGGGCAGATCACCGTTTATCACCACAAAATAACTGGAAATAACACAAAACAAATTCAACATAATTTATATACCTAAATCTTTTCTTCATAAATTAAGAGTCGATTCTTTATAAACTTTATAGCGACAAATTCGTATTATATATGTGATTTTTTTGTGGAATTAATTGCTTGTAATCAATGTACAGTATCAAATTAATAAATAAGTAAAAAAAAAAACAGGTATTAAACTAAGTATATTCTTAGTTATCCATACACTCGTCTTGCAAGTAACAAAAATCATTTTTTTGTGTTACAGTTAATATATGGGATGAGAAATGAAAGTACCCAAACCTATTGTTGTACTGGAAGTTAGCTTCGATGATGACTCCGGCATCTTCACTCACAAACACCGATGGAATGGTTATATTCTCCGGATCTTTAGCTGACATCACCTCTGTAAAAAAATCAAACGTAAAAGAAATATTTATATTATATCAATTCTATTCAGACGATACTTGGTGGAAGTTTATGAAATATAAACAAAACATTTTACAAATTTCAGGCAGAAGACACAATTGCTTGTTATTAACATGCTACTCATCCACTCTGTGTCAAATGCCAAAGAAATATTTATATTATATCAATGAGTTTGTCGGTAGCCTGGAGGTGGAGTCTCGGCCTTGTGAACAAGGGGCCCGGGGTTCAATCCCAGGTGCTGGCAAACTCCCCTTTCACGACACAAGCTTTTAGCTTACTGTGAAAGGTGTATAAGGTTGTATTTGGGTTTATAACAAAGCCCAGATATATCTTTTTAAAAAAAAAAATCTAACCAATTTCACGTATATAAGACACAATTGCTTGTTATTAACATGCTACTCATCCATTCTGTGTCAAAAAAAGATAAGGCTTTCAGGAATGAGTGGCATACCTCGTCATTTAATTAAAGATGCTGAATGTTTTACATGGGACGGTTTAACTGCCTTGCCAAGCAATTGTGTCTAATACCTGCCTTTTACAGCACACTTAAAAACTCATTGTTTGGCGGTAACGCTATGGTAGTTTCTAAACATTATGATTAATGTTTGAAATCAAAAAACTATACTTATCCTACTATTATCAAACTGTGCTATTTTATGGTATAAGTGTAACTTTGTAACTACAAACATTCATAAAAAACTAACAGAAAATAGTGAAAGATTTATTCATTGAAATTTGTATAAAAATTGTACTTATTAAAATTATAAAAAAAATTCATACCCAAACTATTGGAGCCTACATTGTGTACTATAACCGCATCGTACCCAGCGGCCTGGGCCGCCCTCACTTTGTCTTCAAACGAACAGTTATATCTGAAATAAAATAAATAAATATTCATCATCATTTGCTTTTTAACATTTTGCTTTCATTACATCATTAATCACATTTCAACGCTCGTCCCGAAGGAACACGGAATAACCCATGTGCAAAAAACAATATTAGTGGTTTGCTACTATGCTATAGATGGTATTTTTAGTTTGCAACTAACCTGGCCAATAACACCACCCATTTTCCAGTAAAGTTAGGATATGGTGGCCGTTTTTCCAGAGGTGAGCAGCCATTCTTTGGCTGCCCAGCGATGACAAAAGCCTTAAGACCGTCTGACGATATTGGCGGACCAAACTTGGCCGGCATATCCCGAAACTCCTCCTCGATCTGCAAACAGAAGACACACAAGTGGTAAAACAAAGCTGAAAAGATATATCTGATTGAAAGAATGCAATGTATTGATTGAGAAAGCAATGTGAGGTGGTTAGTTAGCGAAAAAACATTTCAAAATGTCTAAGTTTAACTTACTCAAGGTGATAGGAATTTGATCACATATCAGATTACAAGTTGTTTATTATAATGGAGATGTCCTTACATTACCTAGTATGATATAGGCAGGTAAAAGATAACATTATTCAAGGAGACTGAGTTCATTGCATGTCTGTACATACAATGTAAATAAAATTAAACATCATTGTCAATATTATTTTGTATTGGAAAAAATAGATAAATTACAATAAACCCTCAATTTACAAACTAGATTTGTGGAATGAAAAGTCAATATACAGAGTCAGGACGAAATTGACCAGCAAGAAGTCTATTATAGAAATGTTTATTGGGCAGAATTAGGTAACATTAGTTGTTACTCAATAATTCATTATTTTCATGTAAATGTTATATGAGTAATAGTTAATTACAGAGAGCAGGAAGGGGTCTCCCACGGATTTTCCAAAGAGCTGTAAGTACAATTGGTAAACAACGAACACTAGAGTGTCCTCCCCCGGAAAAAAAATATTCAACTTAATTAAACGAAAGTTGATGTTAATTCTTTTTAAGGATAATATGAACGTTAAAAGTAATTAATTTTATAAACGTGTTAACCTTTAATGCCTTGCAATGCTTTGAGGTATGTTTTGGAATTCCTGTCCAAATTTTTTGCTATATTAATAATTTTGGTTAGACAACAAAATCATAGCCGTATATAACCTTGCATTGTGTGAATACCAGCAATGTTTACAAACTGATAACAAAATGGCATACAAAATAAAAGCACACTATATCAAATTGTGACCTAAGTGAATTATGAACATAGCAATGTAGTCCTCACTGTACTCTTTCTAATCCCAATTTAGCCTATCTGTAAAATTAGTATTTATATACCTACTGTAATTTCCATAAATAATAAAATGATATTGTTTTAGTTTAAAAATAAGTGAGAAATAAAGTTATTAAAAATCACCCACGATCATCATTGTCAGTAATTTTGTCTTATCAACATGCGAGAAGGACATGTAATTATGTTGAAAAAGCTTTGAATATCCATATTGAAAAATGACATCTTGTGACATTGTGTAGTTTGGCTCTGACACACAGATATTTATAGTTAGATGGTGATATACACAATGTTTGAGGTTCCTATCAATGTGTTATTATTCACTTTACATATAAAATGTATGAACAGTAGAAGTATAACAGGGGAACGGGCGAAACCACATGAATCATACTGAAAGTATCAACAGTAAACTAAGGGATCCCCAGAATTATTTGACTTAAATAGTTTTAATAGAATAACAATGCATTGAACAGATCAAACCGAACAGGCTGTGACTCTGACAATTTACAATGCGGTGCATCTAGCTGAGAACAGAAGAGGATAGCGCAGGGCTGACCATGAAAGGCTCTCCAGAGATTGCAGCCCACAGAATTGGAGTTATAATAGAGGAACATATATTACCATCGTCCTGTTCCATAGTCCAACAATCAAGTATTTTTCAAAATTTATTTTTTTGTCTTATCACATGTAGAAATTAGAATATAAAAAATAGTATATTTTTATATTAAAGGCACACGCTAATTTGTAGTTTTCATAAACCATCATAATACCTCAAAATTTTGACACACTGTATCTCAGAGTATTAAGACTTTCCAAGTTGTTGATTTATTGAACTGGGAAATCTATTTAAATATCATTTATCATTGCTGTGTATTGCAATATCTTCCTACTAACCTGTGACTAAAACACATAGTTCTTAGTCAGTTGGAAGAGATTGCGCCTTTGATATAAACTCACCCTCTGTATATTGATTGTATTCAATTTTAATCCATTTCTCAATAAAAAAAATTGTAATGTGATCAATGTACAGTAAAGAATGAATGAGTAAATAATTAAATCAACAAAATGGTTCGAAAGGTCTCCTGTAATTTTCTTCAGAGTGGTGAGAATGTATAAACAAATAAATAAAAAAAAAACATTGCATGTAATACTAACTAGCGGATAGAGATCCACCATCCGAAACACCTGCATTATGTTCACATAGACTGCGGGAGACATTGCAGAACACTACTACAATATTATCATCAATTATTCACTAAACAAAAACTACATATATCTACACTTTTATATTAAACACTTTTATATCATTGAATATTATAAAATCTTTAATGTATTTATGGAATACCTTTGTATCAATACTATAAATAAAAATAAGTAGAATATGTTTTTTTCTACTTATTTTTATTTATAGTATTGATACATGAGTAGTCGAATTCTATAAATTGAATCATGCGTTCGTTCTACCATAGATTAAACAAAGCGAGAGAAACATCTTTCAACTTCTTATATCATTATCAATCCGAAAGGTATACAACTATTCCCCTGAATGTGTACCTCATGTGTGGGAGATGCTGTGATTATATAGATACATAGATAATAAAGTAATAAATATTTTCATAAGGAATACTTATAATATTTTGTATTAAAAAAGATAAGTAGGTTAGATTATATAGTATAAACAGAGATACCTATTGCTATACTAGTGCAGTTTTGCTCGACTTCCCTAAGGAAATGAACATTGAACATTAATCTAACTTCTATGAGAGGACCTTTGGTGTTGTTGGACCGGTTATGCGGAATCGCCTACCGGTGCCATTGAGAGATAGTCAGACTGTCACCGAAGCAAATTAAAAACTGAACTCTTCACTGGCGCCCTTGAGACGGTCTAGGGACTGTTAAACGGCGTCAAAAAATAAAATCATCCATAATCATCATCATTAAATTTTTTAAAATAGCACTCACAGATATAGCTATGTCATATAAGTACATATTTTCCTAAGAAATGGTAAAAATTTGAGGAAATTATTTAAAAACTGGCTTCATAATTTTCCAAATATTTTTGACAGTCTTATCAATGTTTGATCATGACTGGTAAAATACTGGTAATAATTTTGAATAGTTACTGTCTAGTTATTATTATTAGCAAATGTAATGTCAATGTTTTTATGCAAACACATTTCACACCAAGGTAATATTAACACAATGTTTTATTTTCACCTTGATATATTTAGGGTCTGTGGACTAAAGCAGATAAGTCAAAAATTCCATATTTTTTTTAATGTTTCAACTTAAGCCTATTTTTAATCAATACACAATTGTACAACAGAACACAAGTCAAATATGTCTACAAATTTACATTTTTAATAAACTTTTGTGAATAAAAAAAACTCTTTTATTGTAGATTTTTATTGCGTTTTTTGTTTATCCTGTAAAGTTGCCATTTCTGACTTATGTGCTAATTTAGTCCGCCGACCCTAGATATATTCAATAAATTTAAATAAAAATGTTGTGTTTTGACATAACATGCGGAACAATACATTCGGTTCTCATAAAAATCTGATAACACTAATATCTCTGTCAATATGAAGATATTTATTTGCCCAAATAATGAGACTTTATATAGAGAGTGTTAGTTTTTTCTGTCATGTCTAATTACAATGTCTACAAAGTACATATAAACACATGAAAACAAAAATATTTATAAGATAGTTATAATAGGTTGATATTATAATGCGATATGAGGCATTCCAGGTTCCCTACGGGGCAGTCAGTAACATTGATGGAATATTTTACATTATTTCAAAGGTCATTCTTGTATTTCAAAATCAAAATTTTCAACCTCATCAACATTGAGATTTTCCAGTGGTGTAGCAAAAACTACATATTTCAAATATTTTTCAGTTTATTACAGTACTTTTTAAACATTGCATTATCAACATTAAACTGACTTCAACTTTTATAAAATATTTTTTTGTAGAACTTTTTTAAAATGTGTTCATCATCATCATCATCATCGCCCTCAACGCTCCTCTCGGGAGCACAGGGCAGAAACCAGCCTCCTCCATTCAGAGCGTCTCTGTGCCAATTGCGTCACCTCTTCCCACGACATTCCTTGCGCTCTGATATCGTTGTCATAGGAACGGTGTATTGTGAAAGAGGGACGCCCGGGCCTACGGAACCCCTGCGGACGAAAGAACAGTGCTCTTTTTGGCCAACTATCATTGGGCATTCTCAAAACATGTCCCAGCCAGGACCATCATCTCTCTTGTATTACGGAGATTACAGGTCTCTGCTGGGTGCGCCGGCGCACAGCATCATTTGTAACATGTTCATACCATCTGACATCCAAAATCCTTCTAAGACACTTGTTTTTAAAGCTTATTAAAAACTGAACTCTTATCTTCCGCTCTTGAGCCTTGGTTAAGTGCCAAGACTCGCAGCCATATAGAAGGATTGGGATGATGCACGCATTGAACAAGCGACATTTTGTCCTGATGCTGAGTCCAGACGCCTTCCAAACTTTGTTCATGTTGTTGAAAGCCCTGCTAGCTGCTCCTATGCGGATTGGTAATTCCGACCGGAGATCACCCGGAGGCATCCCGCCCAAGGTGGTAACCATGATCATAGCCCTGCATATGGACTCTGAATGTTCTGTCAGAACATCAAGTGGTCCAACTGACACCTTCAGGATCACCACTGGAGTCCGGCAGGGCTGTGTATTGGCACCTTTTATCTTTGCCATAATTATGGACTACCTGCTCAGAAAATCTATTCTGGGCCCTGGCGGTGTGCCTTTATCACAGCGTGAAAACAGTGAGACGTCTGTGGGAGTGCTGCACGATCTTGAATATGCGGATGATCTAGCCCTTTTTGATACATCTGTGGACGGATTACAGTGCAACGCTAATGCTCTTTATGAAAATTCTTTGCGCCTTGGCCTTCGTATCAACGCTGGTAAAACGGAATACATATGTAATAATACATGCACGAGTACTCACACACCCCACTAATGGTTGGCAATTCCCAAATATCTCAGGTTAGTAAATTCAGGTACCTGGGAGCAACCATAAAATGAGTTACATAGTGATAAATATAGGTACATTTTTTAATTTTTTACTTTTTATGCATTTACTTTTTACTAATGCATTTATAGAAAAAAAAAGTTTTACAAAAGCTCTAGAAAGCCAAATAAACCACTGAATTCCATACTTATGACAAATATTTATGCTTAAATTAATGAAAAATAAACAAAATGGACAATATAAGAAATTTGTCCTGAACGGAACCAAAATTTTCTCAATATTATTAAAAAAGTATTATAGTAACTAATAATGAACTATTGGGAAATATTAATGATCGCATTTTACAATCTTTTGTAAATTATGAAGATTGCAGTTTTTTTAGATTAGTGGATCGTCTAACTTATTAAATTTTTCATTAATTTTTTTTCAGGTTCATTTTCCTGGAATGCCTCATATATATATATATATATGTAGTAGTGATGTAACGAATATTCGTATTCGCATTCACGAATATTCGCATATTTCAAAGTATTCGCATTCGCAAAAAAATATGCGAATGTTTTGCGAATATTGTTTTGGTAATAAAGTATCGGATATTCTGTAAAAGTACCGGATACTTACCCGGTACATTGTAGAAAAAGTCACTGCAAGAAAATATTCTTTAAGAAAACCGAAGAGTTTTGAAATATTTTTAATTCCTATACCATTTTGAAAATTCGGCGATGGGGGGGGGGGGGGGGTAGAAATTTTGATGTTTGAGCAATTGTAGAGATTTAAGCAAGTCAATATTCGCTATTCGCATTCACGAATGTCGGCAACAAATATTTGACCAAAATCACACATTCGTTACATCACTAGTAGTATTTATTATTGGTGATAGCCGTGCAAAAACAAATACTATGATCACTAAAATTTGTTAGTCTGTTTGTATATGTTTATATGTACTTTATAGATGCCGTAATTACGCAAGACAGACGTAAAATAATCTATACGAGGTATCGCCCTGCAGGTTGGTTTTGGGCTCAAAAAATTATATACATACATCTTTATTGACGGAGATATAACAGTTTGTTTATAACATGCCCTCAAATTTTTGTGAGAATTGTATACATTTTTCTGCATGTCAAAAGACAACATTTTCATTTCAGTTTGTGCAAGATTATGATAAAAAAATATGTGATGATCTTGATTGAAAATATCAAACAATGCATAAAAACATTAGAATTGCTAATAATAAAAACTAGACCGCTATGCAAAAATAAATCATTAGTATTTTACCACACATGATAAAATTGTCAAAAATATTTGTATAATGGTGTTTAAAATTTTGAATAATTTTTAAATTTTTCCTTTACATTCCTTTGAGAAGTATTTGCACTATCTGCATGTCGTCGCTTGACGTTTATTTCCTGAATTGAGCAGGGTAAAGGTACACTAGTATATTTATAAAATAACAATACGCGATTCATGGAGATGTCAGACATAAATATCAAAATAACAAAAATACCAGGGTAGCGAAACACACGAGTTATGTCATACTTTCTAATAAATGCAATATTACATTATCTCCGATACCTCACATTGTCCTATGTGGCCCTTGATCAGAAAAGTGTGACGACCGCTGGCCCAGATAGATAAGTAACACCGTGTTCAATATAAATAATAAGTTCTCTATTTGTACATGTTTCCAAGTGTCTCGTCTATCGAAGAGAGAGAAATGTGGCTCGACTACATGGATCAAATTTTTAAGGATGGATGTATTTTGAGTAAGAGAAATCGGTACGTATACATAATCAATTGCATGAAAATGAAGGAAGCGGAAGAAATGTGTAAGGATAAACAAAATTGGTGTTCTATCCTCTGTGCCTACCCTATTTGGGATAAGACATGATGGTTCAGTTTAGGATAGTCTGTCAATATAAATACTATTTACGTATATATAGTTATTGATAACATTTCATATTTATCTAAGAATAAACATATCATATCGTTAAATGAAATTGTCAAAGCAAATAAATATGTACAGCCACATACATCAAATTGGTATCATTTAAGACAATTACTTTTACATATTTAAAATTAAACATGATATTTAATAATTTTAAATACTGCGCATATTTGTTTTGTGTTTCATAGAAAGCAAATGTTTGCTTATTTAGTCTATCTATAGATTTTGTTTGCTTTTATTTGTTTACGCACAATTGTTTATCTGTACGCAGTATTAATTCTATAAATTAAATTAAATAACAGTTTATAAATGGCCATTAACACATTTCACTCCAATTCTTTATCTATTCTACATCATCATAACATCTCCCACAAGTAGGGTGGCTAGCGGACTATCCAAACATAGATAATAATGAAGATAGGTTGTCTTCTCTACGCCAATATATTTTTTTTAAGATGGATCTGGTTTTGAAAGAAACCCTCAAAGTAAGCAACATGCTTTTGGTCAGCAGATGGAATCTAGCCTGGAATTTCTAGATTGAAACTCCGAGACTCCACCATAAGACAATTAGGATGGGTGGAATATCACACTGTTGACTATGAACAAACACCATTGGTGTAGGTCATAAAAAAATAGTCACACCATTGATTTAAAAAAAAAGTTATGTGTTTAATGTTTCACCAATAACTAGCTTTTACAGGATACTCGAGAATAAAATATGAGGTATATTCTAGATATTTCAACTTGGACATCAATAATTTTTTTTTTAATTTAAATGTTTTTAATATTATGTAGGCAAACTCCGGTAAGGGTTATTCACGAAAACTCTCTGAATTTAAAAGGTTTGTTCCTTTTCCAAATTCCCAAAATAAAAAATTAAACCCCCAATATGGCAATAATCAACTTCTCTCAATCATTAATTTAAAAAAAATATGTATTTTAATTCATCAATTTAATTCTCCATCGAACCAAGGCTTATTCCGATATGTTACACTTATGAACAAAAAGCATTAACTCTCAGATAATCTTTGATTAACATCAAAAACATAATATATATTCATTAATTTGCAAAACACTAAAATCGGCAACACAAATCGCAGAAAATTTAAAAACAAATTTTATTTAAATATAGAACCACAGAATATTTTGTTTAAATTTTCTACACACTTTATTTTAAACAAAAGAATATCACAATCACAATAAACCTGAACAATTGCTATAGATAATTTATTGAAAAATTATAACTGACAATTATTTATGTCACTGATTTTCAACCCTAAAATGCACAATTTCTCATTCAACTCAAAAAATATATTAAATGTTTAATGTAATTATTCCGTGGAGTCCCCAGTAAAAAACTTAGGGGTCTTTTTTCGGAATGGAGAAGAATTAGTTAAGTAATCCACCCACCCCTACACTCTTCAGTCATTAACAGCAATAAAAGTTTAAAAAAATTAATAACAAACGTAATAAAATCCACCCATTGAAATAGTAAAAAGGTGCCTACACCTATATAACAAGTTCCGACCAAAGTTATATATATTAATCCAATTATTTTTTTGTCAAAATTTATTTACTCAAAAACGGATCACAGCATCTTTCACAAGTGAAGTAGTCAGTAGATCAATTGCATCATATGGGGAAAATTTGGAGAAAGTGGAAGAAATAAAATATTTGGGGGTGTTATTGGATCGAAAGTTGTCATTTGCATCGAATTTAAATTGTGTCTTAAAAAAAGTAAATAAAAAGATTGGATTTATGAATAGAATAAGAAATTCTTTGGATAATGAATCGCGTAGGTTGGTGTATAATTCCATAGTTGTACCACATTTTAATTATTGTTCATCGGTCTTATTTTTGTCGAACAGGACTGATTTAAATAAATTACAGATTGCACAGAACAGGGCCATGAGAACTATTTTGGGATGTAATAGGTATGCTAGAATTAATGATATGTTGTCAAGATTAAAATTTTTAAATATTAGAAGGATGTTATGCTTGAATGTTTTTGTCCTAATTTATAAGATTAAAAATAAAATGGTGCCACGATACCTGTTGAATAGTGTTAGATATAATTTTGAAATACATGAATACCCCACGAGAGGACGTGACTTGTTCAGAATAAAGGTGCCGAGACGTGCGAGTACGAGAGAAGTCTCTTCTACAGAGGCTTCAGACTCTTCAACGATTTGCCGTCACATATAAGATCTGCGCCGAATGTACCGACCTTTCGTGGTGGGTGCATAAAATTTTTGTTAGAAAAAAATAATTTTGATGATTGGGTATCGTGACACCCTGTATGAATGTAATGTATGAATGTTGGGAATGGAAGGCGACTGAGCGAGTGTATTGTTGTAAGTTTAGTAAGTAAGTTAGACTAAAATTTATGTTTGTTATAAGTTATTTTTAAGGTATAATTATAACTTTATAAAATTTAATAAATAAATAAATATGTGTGTCATATCTTATTGCTGAATTAAATGTAGAAACATATCAAATATATAATATTTTTTAGCTTTTTAAAAGGGCATACACTAAAAACACTTCATGTTGAGTTATATAATAAAATTAATATTTATTATTATTGTTAAGTGGTATTATCGAGTATAACAAACTCAAGACCGTCCATAAGTCAGCACCTGATGATGCGAACTCGGAGTCTGCAAAACTGGTTGAGCGTTAGTTATACTTGATAGTAACACTAAACTATAAAAATAAATTAATATTATTCATTTTATCATACAATTCAAAAATATTTAGTTTATACCGTCATACAAATGGAAAAAAAACTACAGAAAAAAATGGGAGACCTATAGACCATTAAAGGATGACGTTACAGTAAAATCATTGAGGGGCATCAGGCATCCCAACACAACAGACGATTACGGTGTAATATTAGGTGGAACGCCTAAAGAATACCTAATAATCAAAAAAACTGTCAGTGTCGATTTTGTTATTATTTTGTCGTCTGACTTTCTTTTTTTCTCTTATGGCATAACATCCTACAAGGATGATTTGCGCAATCTGACTGTTGGGACATTTCATTTCAAATCACCAAGAAAAAATGCAAAAAGTAACCCATCTGTAAGTTTTATCATTTGTAAAAAGTTATGTTATGGTGTATATCCAATAAATGTAACGAGTGTAGCTTTTTATGTAGATATAAATAGATTTACGAGTCCAATTACACTATCTCCGATGATGTGTATTGTACTGAAAGGTGAGGGTGTAAAACAGGCAAACTGCGGCTCAGGCAAGCAAAAAACCACAAATTTTCTTTCATAACCTGTTAGATTGATCTTTAAGGTACACTTATAAAGAAAAAACAATTTGGTAACCATACTGGCTCTCCTTTATATTTAACTTTGAAAAAGTCATGTTTTCTAACCTCAAAATTTGCGAATAATATTTATTTAAATTTTTTCAAAACAACATATCACATCAAAATATTTTTTTATATCATCAGTACATATCACAGAATAAATGGTAAAAATATCACAAGAAAATATTAAGGATTAACTGAGTTATGATTTTTTTTCTCTTCAGCGGCACAACGTTGATGTTGACAAAAACGGACCTCGCTGGTAAACTTTGAACCCCGATAACTTGGAAAGTATTTGACCTAGACCAAAAAAATTTGGCATGGTTTCATAACTTGGTCATAGCAACTTGTAAATAAAAAATCATAAAAATTGGAAGTGATGGGTTACCTAGGCTTGGTGAAATGACGTGAAATACCCCTGTTTGCCCCCCAAGCAAAAGCAAATCCATAGACAAGACCACGTGACCTTTAATGGTCTATTGGCCAGCAACTTAACGGAGTCAAAAATAAAGAAGACCATTTACAAAAAACAAAAATAATATTTTTAGTAAATAATTTACAAGCTAATTTTTGCAACAGTATGCACTGTAGGGTTAAAGATATATGTAAATCAAGTGAATGTTATCATAGGTATAATATCTTATATCTAATAAATGATAAAGATATATAGATAATGATTAAGTACTTAGAAGGCATTGTGCAGATTAAATAGTAAGAGAAAATGTATAGAATGTACAGGTAGGATATGATTGATTACTTGCGTAGTAGTAGTAGGACATCAATTACAATTATTTAAAAGATTATTTAAGCATTAACCTAATCAGATGACTATAAATATACAAAAATGTGATATACTTAATTCTAATGTTTGGTCCTAATAGATATAACATAGGAAGTGTCTAGAATGTTTAGTACTGTGAACTAAATTGCCACAAATGTGTAAGTATATTTTTTATGTCGAACAAATCACAACTTTTACGAATAATTTTAAAAAATACAAAAGATTAGTGTCATCACACACGTATTGGTATGTGTGACCATGGTATGGTGACCATGTAGAAAGGAACGAGTACTGCATAGAATAATACATTTACTTAAGTATGAATTACTGCAAGTATCATAATTATTTAGTAATTGATATGTGCCTGCACACCGTTATCGAAATCTTTTAAAGTTTGCTTGCGCTGTTTATTCATGACTTTTTTCTGTAAACAATTTGCAAATTATAATACAAATGCTTTTATAAATTTTTATATAGGCACCATCACTAAATTTAACGCTATTGCTACTAGGACGTAGACTCATTCTTTGAGAATCCATTCTATCTCACATGTCAAAACACTGTAACTCATTGCATCATAAGCAATAATAATCTACTTGAAATAAAATTTGATAATGATTATAGATTATCTTATTGCCCTTCAACAATACTTCCTTCCAATAGCACAGGTCAAAAACCACCTCTTCTCACGACATTCAACGACGGAAAAAACAGATGCCTATAACAGATATGAACTTTATATACTTACAATTCTAAACTGTTGATCATACACCAAGATTTCTCCTTCTGCCATGGCACTGAGGATTGAAAGAACCACGACAAATGCTGATATCACATTTCCAGACATATTGCCTAATCTTTACAAAATATATCCTCGTAATAACAACACTTTACACAGCTATAGCACCACGTTCAACATTATGACAACACTGTACATGGTGATATTAAATTTTAAATATCCAAGACAGCCACTATACTGTTAGTTGTTTTCGGCATCAAAATTTGCGAAAAAAAAAAAAAAACACTATTTTTGTTACACGGCAACACTTTTTTTATCTGAAAGGATTTTGAAACTATTTAGAACATAATATTCAAATATGGAATTTACATTATGTTTACAACAATCATTTCTGCAGTGGTTTTAAAATGTGAATTGAAATATATTTGCAAACATAAAAAAAGAACAAAAGAACGTAAAAAAGTAAGCAATATTTATTGTTAACGAAAAACTAAAAGAAGTACATCTTTATGTTTAAATTTCCTGATGTGTTTATCGATATAATCTTCACTAATTCTCATTTGTGTCAAAACATCCTAATATACTTACTAATATCACAATAAAAACACACTTCTGTCCACGACCGACAAGCAAACTGTGTTTTTTTATTATTACTACATGAAGCATAGGATTTTAAACTATATAGGTAATTTACACTTTATATATTGATATATCTAGAAACCTAAAAATAAGGTTCTCACTTTCACTTTTTCATGATAAAATTATCAAAAGTTGACTGGTCCGCGGCAATGAGTGGATACCACTGATCTATACTATACTATCACATGGCGTCTTTATGTGGATAGTCAGCGGAACTGTATATAACAAACATACAAGTCATTCTCTCCGTGTCAATTAAAGTTAAGCCATTCGGGATAGGTAGAATAATACCTCATAATTGAATTGAAGACATAAATGTCGTATATGATACTCACAAATAACTGATTTTTTAAAGACACTGGAAAACATTAGAATAAAAGAGAAGAGAACAATTCTTTGCCGGTGACAGTTTGTTTTCAAGCACTATAATATACTTTACTAAAGTACTTTAGGGCTGTGAATAAAAATGTTTAAATACATGAATAACAATAATGATCTAATCACTATTATGTCATGACATAATAATATTTACAAGCTTATATGACACATCATAAACTAACAAACCTATCTAATCATAACAGGAATGCTATAAATTAGCCATCACAAAATTCAATATAAATCAATCCAAAAATAAATTCATAATCATGAATCGTTTAAATTCAAACTGTATATAAAACATTCTAGAATATTTCAAAAGGATTCTAAGTTGAAAATACAAAAAGAATAATAAAATTTAAAATGGTGGAATTCATTTGAGTTAAAGATTATATTGTGAGTATATTATGTTTGAATGTTGTTGTTTTATAATTATTACGCTAATTATTGAAAGCGATAAGATGTGCTCATCATAATGTGAGATTATAGTAAGATCATCGCACTCAGCAACACAAGAAAGGTTAGAGGAGATGAGACCCCATGTCACGAATCGCACAATACATACCTATACTGTCACTGATATCTTTGGTACCGAATAAAATGTACATAATACAATACAAACAGTATAATTGAACATCAGGAAATACAACACACGAGTGTGTAATTGAACTTAACAGCTGTACAGATGAATATTTAATGAATAAATTATATTAAATAAATGTTATGATTCACGATTGAATACATCCATTGTTGTACAAATGTCAAATTGTAAAACGCACTGCAGATTTTTTACAAATTACCTGTTACTCCCTAAAATTGTTTAGTTATTGTCGTCATAAATTATACTAATTCACTAAATATTCTTGTTTATTATACTATCGTTTAACGCAATGCGATTTGTTATTATTATAAACAAAGCAAGCCCATCTCGAAAGAAAAAACAAGTCCGCAATCTCGTGAATATGTCAAATATACATTATCCATAGGCATTGTTCATAGGTGTTTATCTATGCATTTTAAGGCGTATTCATACTTGTTCACTTTCGCTTTGGGATCACTCTGGATGATCCTTCAAAATGAAAAGCTGTGAACAGACGTTTCATCAGTAGTGATTACTAGCGATGATGGAAGAAAGCGATTACCACTTGTCATAATTTTGATGAAAGGACCTTTCACTGAAACGATCATAAACAAGTTTTACCCTATTATTTGTCTTATTCTCCGTGAATTAGTATTAAAAATTAGCATCATATACAAATTTATCATCCTATCGAGAATAGACCATTAAAGGATGACGTCACAGAAAAATCATTGAGGGGCATCAGGTATCCCAACACAACAGACGATTACGGTGTAATATTAGGTGGAACGCCTAAAGAATACCTAAAAATCAAAAAAACTGTCAGTGTCGATTTTGCTATTATTTTGTCGTCTGACTTTCTTTTTTTTCTCTTATGGCATAACATCTTACAAGGATGATTTGCGCAATCTGACTGTTTGCCCCCCAAGCAAAAGCAAATCCATAGACAAAACCACGTGACCTTTAATGGTCTATAGACCATTAAAGGATGACGTCACAGAAAAATCATTGAGGGGCATCAGGCATCCCAACACAACAGACGATTACGGTGTAATATTAGGTGGAACGCCTAAAGAATACCTAATAATCAAAAAAACTGTCAGTGTCGATTTTGTTATTATTTTGTCGTCTGTCTTTCTTTTTTTTCTCTTATGGCATAACATCTTACAAGGATGATTTGCGCAATCTGACTGTTTGCCCCCCAAGCAAAAGCAAATCCATAGACAAGACCACGTGACCTTTAATGGTCTATTATATTAATTTGTTTTAACTTTTAATAACTGCTATTTTTCATTAATTTCTTTGTTAATTTATTTTTTTACTAATATGCGCCAAACAACATGACCGCAAGTGTTCCCATGGCAGTGAAAGCATAGGACGAGGAAGAGTGAATAGATGTGTTCAATTTTGAAGAATAGCTTTGACCAACACCCTCTATAGATACATTATACCTATTACATTCTTGATGATCATCCAAAGTGAAACAGTCTGAACGCTACTTTACTATGATTTTACCAATATGACGTACTAGCTTAATGTTGCCAGAATATTATACTTTTTTTTCAATACTTTATGTTGGTTGCCTGAATAGCGGTAAAAAGAAAATTCTATTGACATACGAATTGAAACTGTTTTGCTTTGATGATTGCTGTGTCAGGGTCAACGCTATACATCGAAAGAAAACACGTATATTCACACTTATTATTATCCTATCTTTTAACTGCCAGCAACGACATCCATCAATGTGCTGGACAAGAGCAAATAAATCTTGCTTCTATGACAGGGCTTTTGGTGCGGCAGGAGCCGTCATCCGGAATCAACTCCCCGAGCTACATACTTCATAAAAACCAATCCGCAACGTTCAGGAGCAAATTGAAAACTTCGCTCTTCCAACATAGTTTTCCGCGCCCTTGAGATGGATGCTCAATTGAACGGCGTCGAATAAATCGTTCGAATTACATACACACAGAGGGCGAGATTTCTTTTAATTTGAGTAATATGGAGTTTCAAAATACATTATTATAATGAAATATAATCTTTTTCACTTCTCTCGTACTTATATGAAAAGAATTTTTGATGAAAAATAAAATAAAACACATTTAAAGTCATTGTACTTTTATTCTAAAAATATTTTAACATAAATAATACTATAAAAATACTAATTAATTATATTATAAAGTTTAGACATACTTATCAACATTGAAGCATTCATTAGTTATTGAAATTTTGTGATTTTTACATCGAAATATAAATAATAAAAATTAAACATATTTTGGCACCTAATCATACCTAAAGTTCATTCATACACACGTATCATGAAAATGTATTTTGTTTCTGAGATCATATCGAGTATGAAGTGAATAGAAGGAAAAACATATATATGGACTAACAAAATATTTTTTCATTCATTACTGTACATTGATCACAATACATACAATTTAATAGAGAAATGCATTCAAATGAAATGCAATCAATATACAAAGGCAGAGTTTATCGCAAAGGCGCGATCTCCTTCAACTAATGACATATTTTAAATTATTTTGGAAAATCTTTTTATGTCTCGAGTTATCCACCTTAAGTATTATTTAAATGACATAAAAATTTAAAAGCACTATTCTTTTTCATATACTCGTCTTACATATAATAAAATCTTTTTATAGCGAGGCATTTTTAATTGAAACCAATAAATTAAAACAGTTTAGATCGCTTTCCGAACTAGTCCATCGTCAGTGCCAGATAATGGAAATTAAAAAAAAAATTACCAAACACAAATAAACAAAATAATGTATAAAAATATAAAAATAATGGTATGGTATAGATATATAAAAATCAAGATACAGACAAAACAATCTTACTTGCAATAAATAATTATTTGTTTAGTCTGCCTTTTCGTTTGTTCAGCATCCAAAACAATGAACTGACAAGACACTGACAATGAACATGTTCTGAAAAACCTGTCATCAAAAAAATATTATTTGTGAATGTGAACGATGTTTGCGTTTAAGTATTTTTTTTTTAAATTTGACACAATAATCATAATATTCATTGCGTTTATTAAATTAAAAGTACATAATTATTTATAAAGATTTAACATTAATCAAATGGAATTTGGGTTGTATTTTTTAAAATCCGTTTAAATGCATTTTTTTAAAAATGTTTTCCATTTTCATTATATATAAAAAAGAATGACACGTTTTTTTCCAAATAAAGCATTAATAATTTATCATATATGTAACTTCTTGTTTAATTTCTTTTCTGAATAATCTAAACATTTTTCTTATTATAAAAATATAGTTTAATCTTATAAGATTAAGAAATGCGAATGACCAGTCTCAGTTCTCTAAAAAAATCATAGCTCTATTTTTTTTTGTAAATTATAGATATTTTTTTTATTTGCTGTAATATAAATAATTAGGCACTATAAAATTAATTTAAAAAATAAAGGAAATGATTATAGATAATATTTAAGTTTCGACAACCTTAAACATAAAACATTTGAAAAATGTGGCACAAACACATTGATTCAGAAAACTTAAGGGAAAGTAAAGAAATGTCTTGGAAATGTAAATGTCGTGTATTAATTTGGAAAGAGGCAGCTCCATTAAGATTTTATTTAAATAATATTAATGATAAAATATCTTGGTATATTTTCCTTTTCATTTGCATAAATCTACTATAATTGAGCTTTGCGTAGCTAAAAAAAAATGTCTACCACACCAGCCACAGGGCTGTGTTGTGGCTGGAATACTGTTGTAGCATTCAATAATATTTAAAAAAAATAGAGAAAAGCAAAACTAAAAATATTCTCTGAAGAACAGAGGATTATTAAAACTTTTTTTTATATAATTCTTCACAAGCTCAACCCTATGCCATGTTTTTCTATTAAGGTTGTCAAAATTATATATTTATTTTTATATATCTAACTATAATGCACTAAAATTATTCGTTTACAAATATATACCTAAAAAGATATTATATATCTATGAGGCAATACTTACCTACTACAATTATTATTAGAAATATCTTATTAGTAAATGCTTTTACTGGATAAGTTAAACGCATCTAATCTCCACACACCTACCTACATTTGTAAATTAATTGAGTTTCTAAAGCTGATGATACCTTTTACATTTCAAAAATGTATTCCAAGTTAAATTCTAGAAAAAAGAATCTTGATCCAAATCTTCACTTCCGTAAAGGAAGTCATAGAGAACACTCGCACTGTCATCTGTAGTGTCTATGGGTTTTTTGGTTGTCTCTCCTTCACCTTTGCTCCCTTTCATGGCTCTTCCTGCTCTGGAGATGGACCTGAAGTCAGTTTCTGTGTCGAATTCTCCTTCAGTAGCGAATCTATCACGAACATCTTTCATAATGCAAGCTTCCAGCTTCTTGTGCTGTAAAAATTAACAAAAATATGAGTATAATTAGATAAGTTTTATTTTTTTAGACTACGTAGGTAGGTACTTGGGTACATTTCGATATTTTTTTTGGCATGTTTGGTAATTTTAATTTATATGATATCAATGTTTATTTTTCGTTATACCTATCTATTAGAAAAACGATTGATAAAGGGAATTCGCAAGAGGTATTTTAGCTTTAAGCTAAAGTATTTGTTTCATTAATTGTATCGGCATTTACTTTGTAACACTTCATTTTAAATTATCAAATAAAATAAAATAAATATTTATTATTATTTTGTTTTGTGTTACTGTTGAGTAAGACTAACGCACGACCGGTTTCGCGGACTCCGAGTTCGCATCATCAGGTGCTGATCTATACTGAATAAAACAAAACAAATACAAAAGTTCGTTAGGATTTACAGTGAGGGTGTAGGGGTAGGCGGGGTCGTGTTGGTTTCAGGCGTGGAGTTCTTGGAATATGAGATGGGGAATAGTTGTAGTAAGGGAGACGAATTCGGAAGATTATTATTATTAATAGCTGTTTTAGTCGAGTTATTATTTTTATTAATTTCTATTGCTTCCAGTGCTGTCAAAGTTGGTTAACATATCGAGGGGTGAAAGGCTATTTGTTTTAAGCGACACTTTTGCCGAAAATGAGTTATATATATGGTCGGAATCGGCAAATTTTTCTGCGTCGATTGGTCTAGGTTTCGAGTCAATCGGAGTACTTTTTTGGCGCTTGAACAAAAAAAAATAGGTCTAATTTCTCAAACGTGATGTATGATCTGACATCAAATTTGTCACTTGATTTAAACACTTCACTTAAACCATTCATTAATACTGATTAATACAGACTATTGGAGCATAAGCTATTTTTCTTTCTTCCAATTTGCAGATAGATGGTAGTTAAAGCTTTTTTCCGTGTGTGCAAATTGTCATAAAAAGTACCTTAAACCGTTTTGCCTTCTTCTGCTATTTCTCTGCATTGTCGCTTCATACATTTAGCCGATATTTAAAAAAGTAGTGCATGTCGCATGAACCGTTTTCGCTGCAACCGTTTGCACCAACTTTTGACTGTTCAACCAATTTTCTATTTCGTAATATTGATAATGATGGTCGTTTCAACTTTTTCGTCTCATTTTTATTTTTGAAAACATGTTATTTGAGACAAATAATAATTTTAATAATTTCATCTCTATTTATCTATTTTTTGGTTTTTGTTTTTTCGATAAGATTATGTTTGTTTTAATAATCATACCAGTGCATTGTTTTATTAGCTATTATAATATTTTTCCAGATTTCTCATTGTAACAATAAATATTATTGACAACAATTCTTTTACTTGTTTAATAAAAAATATCATAATTAATGTTTTTATGTTTTCTTTTAAACCCAAGATTCACTTAGCATTACGACAAAAATTATTTTGTATCAACTACCTAGTTTTATAAAATCCTTTCAGGAGGAGGATGTAAAACAATTAATTAAGAATGTTATTGTTGCTTAAGTCACTGTTCCTGTTTCCGTTTATCTTTCAGCTTGTAGTTAAAACAAATAGCCTATTTCAATTATCTTTGGTCAATGTCAGATAAATCGTTATTCCTTCCACTAATTAATTACAGCGATGTCGCTTAAAACGTTTTTCCCTTCATTAATGTTTTATGCCGTTGGTGGTTGAATCATTTTTCCTGACTCCGGATAAAAGCCAAATTGTATTAAGCGACACATAATTTGGATGTTTTGAAGGTATTATTACTGAAAATTATGCCAAAATATGTGTTGATTTTTTTTAAACATGCTGTTCTTAGAACGTTTTTAAATAGGACTAATCGTTTTTTTATAATATTTTTTTTTCTAAAAAAAATAACTTTAAATTGCTCTCCTGTAAAGTTCACAAAATGTCGCTTAAAACAAATAGCCTTTCACCCCTCGATATAATTTTATAAAAATAATATACCTTGTAGCATTTGAAGAAGAACATGGGTTTGACCAATTCTTTTGAGAGAGGAGAATTCTCACGTCTTGTGTCTGGAACGCATTGCTGTAATAAATATATTTTTTATTATATTTATCGCTGAAGTAAAAAAGTAATGAATAAATAAGTAAATAAAATTTACATATTAAAAAAAAAACAGCAAGTACGTATAGTAACAAAACATAATGCGGAAAACGTACAGCAAATTGTTGGCAAAACTGGAGGCCATCTTGCATATCGCTTTTCAAGTCCTTGTGAATTGGGAGGTTAGCAATCCTTTCTGAGATTTTCTCATAGTTTGGTTCCAAGTTCTAAAATCAAATTTGAATTTTTAAATAAAGCTTATATTCGATTAGACTGTATTCTGATGTTTTTATTAAGGCGAGTTTACACTGTGCAATTAATAAAAAATCAATACTTAATAAATTGTACGGTAATTTATCGAGACTTACATAGTCTAGGTATCCTAATTCCTGCATGACACAAGTTACATTCCTCACTTTTCCACTAGTCCTTGATGTCAAAAGTTCCAGGCTGTTCTTGAAATCCATTTCCCTCTGAAAAATAAAACATTCTATCAATATTCAGGAAGAAGGACTTAAAAAAATAATTAAAAGTATATTTTGATAAATATTTTATAACAGGTAAGTAAGTATATGAAAAAAAACTCTAGTCTAAAAATGAAATTGAAAAGAGAAATTATATTTTTGGAAACAAGAATTTTTTAAACAAACTAAATATCTCATTACACATAAAGAAGTGTGCATTTTTATTGTACAATTTGGTATGAAAACACAGGTACGTATGATCAAACTATGTATCCAGGTATATGAATTATTTCTATAATCTGAATCTTAATGGTTCTTACAGATATTCTATTGCTTCCAAAGAACTGGAAAGGCTGCTGGTACAGTGACGCCTGATATGGTGAAATATAAGGTTGTGGAGCCCAAGGCTGGACATAGGGCTGCTGGAATGGAGACATTGCATATGGAGACTGGAAGTCATAAGATGGTATATTCTGGAATCCTGGTTGATACGGCTGAAAAAAGAACAAACAAAATAAATGTGTGTTTGGGTTAGTTAGAAGAAATCACTATTTTACATTTATGTTAATCTCGGTAAGGCATATCATAGGTAGGTGCTTAACACTAAACCTACCGACATTTTATGTATACCTATTCCTACCACGAGCGGTCAAACGACCGCTTCAAAAAAATAAATATATATCATTAGTATAGAACTTTTTTTTTGCTAATTGGATAGTAAAAACATATTTTTGTTCTATTTAGAAAAGTTTTATGCACATTTATGCATTTTTAGCATATTTTTTACATATTATAGAATTTACTATTTTGCGTCGCATATTTTCCACATACGTAAGTAATTTTAACTTTTAACAAATTGACCTAATAATATCTTATTTGATAAGATTTCCATCCAGATGAATCTATAAATGTATTTGTTCTTGTTTCTGATGAACATTCTTGGCGTAGCTGTGTCTCTTTCTGACATTTGGTCTTCTTGTGCCAACTGAAATAAAAATTATTCCTTCGAAATTTCTTCACCCGTAATTTCCTTATATTACATCCAAGCATTTATCCCGGCTAAATCTAAGATATTGAAAAGTACCTATAAAGGTATTTTTAACATTTAGATTTTACACCATACTTTCTGGCAATTTAAGTTCCCCAAGTGAGGCTGATGGTTCTCTTTCTTTGTCTCTTCCCAAATATGGAGAACCGTTTACTATGTACTTACTCACAACTTATATCGAAAGAGAACCAAAGTTTTATACCAAATTTGTCCGATTTATTGGGCAAGTATAGAGTTAATCTACGACGTGCTTTTATTAGGAAATAATTGTTCATCTATGGAGAGACAAATGCTCCTGGGTTATAACAGTTTTGACTGTTTTCGATGAAATGGAACCAAACTTGAGAGATGAAAGCAAACTCATCGTTTTGTAGGCATTAGCTACTTTGACTTCTATTGTAAAACCAAACAAATCTCTAAAATGATTTGTATAAATTCAGTTCGGTTTATAGTTGTCGAGGAAAATAACGAACCCCATTTCTTATTCCATAAATATGATACTTAGATACATATTTGTTTCAATCGCTTGTTTGTTCATACTAGAGGTCTTCAAACTTTTTTGTTTCACAGACCACTCGCCATATTTTTCGGTTTTGGCTAGACCTAACCATACTTGATATTAATAATTTATACATTTATCAACTTCAAATGCATTTCTGACATCTGGTATAATGTAACTCACATTGAAAGATTGTTCTTCAATAGTGCTTATTCCGATCAGTTCCTTTTTCTAAGAACATTCAGAACACTCATTTCTGCGATTATGTAAAAAAAAATAGGTATTATTTGTATATGTGGATGATTCCATGGAGTGCCAAAAGTAAAATCAAGTCCTGTTTGTATGATATCCATTATCGTTGACCCCCATTTTCTTTTCATAAACCCCCACTTTTTTCCGCCGACATGGACTCTTTGTAGGTATTCTTAGACCTCTTGAAGTCGATATTGATCACTTTGGGAATCATTGGTTAACGCTGTAGATCCACAACTACACCACGGACTTATAAAACTTTTTTCATTTATACACTTTCCGAAAAATAAAGTAGTTAATAACAGGAATTGTTCAAAAGGTCAAATGACCGCTCGTGGTAGACTAGACATGCAATAAATAAAAATCAGAAACTAAAAAATAAAAAAAGTTGTGAATATTCAAAAATGGAATATATCCATATTATAGGAAAAGTCAGAAAGTTACATGTCGATACAGCAACGTTATGTACAAGAAATTCTAAACGAAATTTCAAAAACGGTCATTTGACCGCGCTCGGTAGGTTTAGTGTTAAATTCTTTCTGTCGTGTTAGTGATGATGTGTAAGAAAAATGGAAAAAAATGCAGCGAAAAACCTGCTTTTTTGCATTGTCTTATTGTATAAAATGAATAAAATGATCCCTCTAGCTATTTGAATCACTAAAAGTGGCGTACGTATATACCTTCTAGTTCTAGTGATCATAAATTTAAAAAAAATGTGTGGATGGCATGCCTCATATATTACCTAAATGTCTTCTAGGATAGGTTTTACAACAGACCGCCTTTTACAGGATACTTGAAAACTTTTAAACAAAAGAGTGGGAGACTATTGCGAATTCCTCACACATATCAAATTGAAATAATGCTATGACAAGGAATAAGATAAATTTAAATAAAAATTTAACTTGTGAATGTACATTAATAATGATACTTAAATTGTATAATTATGTTGTAATAATCATTTCAAATATTTACATTTAATTTCGTACAATGTAAAGGCACCTTTAGATTTCCGTTCGAATTTCAAACGTGAGGTATCTAATGTGTAAATTTGTCGCCCCGCTCACGGGCCTCTTTAGCTCAGTGGTAGAGCACTGGTCTCGTAAACCAGGGGTCGTGAGTTCAATCCTCACAGGAGGCAGACCTTTTTTTCTTTTTTTTTCACGAAAATGTTGCATAATTTTGAAATTATAATAGTAGAAACAGTTTTTATAATCCAAATACCTGTTGTGCACGATAAGAATAGATGGCTTGATGTAATTTCTTGATATCGAACGCTGGTTGTTCGCCCGATAACTGCGATGGCGCTGCTTGCGATACTTGAATAGGTATTTCATTCTGGTTTACATCTTGGCTAATTCCCTCTCCTAGTCTTGTATATACGTTACCAGGTGGTCCGAAAGATGGCGGTATACGTTGCGGTTGAGTATTTTGTTGCTGTACTTCCGGTTCGGGAGGAATTGCGCATTTCAGACAGGCTGCTTTCATTTCTTGACGAATTTCTTTGACTACGTCGACTCCAAAACAACTCTCATAGATCTAGAATTAATGAAAATATCATATAGTAAAAAGCTACAATACATTTTGCATGGATGAACACTTTATAGGTAGATACATAATATATATTTTCCACCTATTTCATATGCTACCCATCTACATTATTACAGAATCTCCCACAGGTGGGGTATTCAGTGGAATACCCGCATGCAATAAGCATATATTTGGAATATTTGTTTTTTTTTTACATTACATAATAACATTACCACAGTATGTTATAGGCACAGTAAGATAATTATTATACATCAAATAGATATACAGTCGATTCCGCTTAATTGGGACTTGGGCATTTTGTCCCAATTAAGCGGCTGTCCCAATTAAGCGAATTTCATATTGTCTTCAATACATTTATTTGGTTTTAGCAACTAAGGCCATTAATCAGTAATACACACATAAAATTAAACAATACATATTTTTTTTCCATAATTTTATTATATAAACTCTTGTAAACCGTAAATTACATATAGGTATTATAAATTATCATATTAATTACAAATATATAATATAAACTTTTAAGAAAAACAATAAATTCCTAATTATAATAATAAATGGGTAGGTACATACAATTTAATTCAACGCAAAAATGAGTCAAGTGTAGTCCGTCTTATGTTTTTGTAACATTTCTTTGTACATATATTTTCTTGAGAATATGTGTAGCATAATATGTGCTGTGTTATCTTAAATTTACTTTCCCAATTAACCGGAATGTCGTCCCAATTAAACATATAAATTTACTATTGGTTTATGTTCTTTGAGATTTGTCCCAAATAAGCGGCTGTCCCAATTAAACGGAATCGACTGTATATCAAATAAATAGAAAGAAGTGGCGCACGATCCTTTCTGCCTACCCCGCAAGGGAAGCGGCGTGATGGTATGTATGTATGTGGATATGTTAGGTACCTATACGAATACGTTCGTAATTATTTAGTTAAATTATAGTGCCTCTGTATTATTATTCAGTCCACCTTTTAATTAATTATTGCCAATTAAACAAGCGCCTACCTACGGGAGAATCAGTGCAAATCTTTCCCACATTGTGCCAATACCTAACATGGCACATTTCTACAGTAAAGGTATATGTTTTTTTTTATCGTTTTTGAACTAGTAATAGTAAAACATATTTTGAGCATGGAAAAACATGGCTGTCGAGAACACACTCGTGATACCATAGTATCATAATATTCATAATGTTTCCTTACTTTCTAATAACGTAAATCTTGAACGAGACATACAGGAAGATTATTATTCCACATAGTGAAAGAACATATTAATGATCAAGCTGATCCAATTTAGAACAAAAGTGGTCGGAAGCCTGGTGGTAAAGTTTTGGACTTTCGATCGAGAGATTCTGGATTCAAATCTTTCTACTGTCGACCTACTTCACCTTCTCAATACAAGCTATTACTTATAGTGTTAGTGTGTTTGAGATGAATCCATTTGGTTTAATCAAAAACACACTCATTTTTAAAAAAAATATGTCTAGGTATTGTATTGTTTATTTACTAACAAAATCAAATTTTCAAATTCAAATACAATAAATTGTAACTTTCGTGGATTCCCGCCAAAAAAACATGTCTCCCACTCTTTTTTATAAGTTAAAGGGTGCTATGTAAAATACAGGTATAATAAAACGTCCAGTAAAAGATATTTAGCATCTTCAACTTTAGCACTGATGGGGTATGCCAAATGCCACCCACCATAAATGTCTTTAATTTTTATTGGCGTCTTGCATGGTTTTGGTCTGCTGGCTACCCCACTTGTGGGAAATATCATGACGATATTGTGAATTAATGAACTATAGCTTACCTTCATCATGGCATATTTTTTAAGAAATCTGTCATCACTGGACCCAAAAGCCGAAGTCATAGCAGCGACGGAGAGCAGAAGCGTTACGCTTCTTATAGACAGCATCATCTGTAATAAAAGAAAATAAAAAATGTGAAAACTAAAAAATAAATACTCAATTAGTTAAACAATATATTTTTAATTATATCCTCGGAAAATGTAATGATAATAAATAATATAATTATATGTATTGTAATTCCACATGTAAGACAAATGTTCAGTAATTAGCAAAGTTATAAAAGTTAAATTACGAGTAAAGGAATCTAATCAAACTATACAGTAAAATGATTAATTTATTTAGTTCATATAACTTTACCTCAAAACAAAAATTAATACTTAATTGATCACGATTGATTAATCGTTACCAGAGGTGAATATTACGATAGGTATGATTCAATCGAAGATATGTATTACCTACAGGATAGAGAAGAGAGTATAAGGTGTTCCGACGCTTAAGAATCGGGTTAGTCTAACTTAAGCGCTTTATACCAATGCAACTTAAGCAATATTTTGTCTTTGATGATTAACTGTACCTATCACAGGTGTTCCTAACTAGCACGTGTTTATTATAAGACATTGTTATGATTAAGGGATCGTAAACCAGAGGTAATAATATGTCAGAATTTGTCATAAAACAAAATAATTACATTTGTGATATTAGTAGGTTCATGTGTGTTATTAAGTGTCAACTAGTATCTAGGACGGGGAGGCGTGCGCCAGAGTGATGGCCAACTTTGGGGTAATTGTGTAATATGGCACTCAAAGAAGAAGATGAAATGATGAAATACAATGGTTTCAATATTTGTAGAAGAAAGTAGAGAAAATAATGTGTTGGCCAAAATGCTACCACAAATTCGAAAGAGTTACCTTATAATTACGAGACACAGTGTTTAAAAATTCGAATTTGTAGGTCCTACTCATACTTAATTTTATTTTAACACACTCTCTTTACACTTGTTTTCTTATGTTTAAAATTCTGAAATTGGCGAAAGCACTGCGGTATCAGTGGAAAACAAAATGAAAAAAAATATATAAAATGAAAAGCAAAAAGTTTCGATGAAATTGGTACGAAACGTGGGTAATAAATTACTAACAGAGTTAATGATTTTTTTAGATTTGGGTTAGTTGGAAGAGATCGCGCCTTTGCGATAAACTCGCCCTCTGTATATTGATTGTATTTAATTTGAATGTATACCTTTTATGTAATTGTTTTTTATCAATGTACAGTAAAGAATGAATAAATAAATAAAAAATAAAATAAATGATTTTTATTCAATGTTTTTAGGATTTTTCTTCTTTTTTGTTAGCTAATCGTTTCTCTTGGAAACACAGAATACTAGATTCAGTACAATTTAATCATAGAGTTAGTAATAATAAATTCAATACTAGGATACAGTGCTGTAAAATGAATACATACTAGATTAAATAAAAAATATTGTTCTTAGTATACAACTTATTACATTAGATATATTATATTAAGCTCAATACTAGTCATGATCTCTCAAAGGTTTGTTGCAACTGTTTTAGATGCAAATTATATCACACTTTATTACATTGTTTAGATATAATTTAGAGCGGGAAATATTAAATCATACCTTTGTTTATATGTTTATAATCTGTATATTGTTAAAATTTATGATATGTAGATACTTACTAGCATTTTATTTACTTATCGCCCAACAATATCTGCTGAAATAGGACAAAGGCTATTATAGGTATTATCATTGTTTTACTAGTGTAGTTTTACCCGGATTCTCCTAAGAAAAGACAAAAAATTGAGGAAGATTATTTGAAAACTAGCAACACCATGATACAAATATTTTTGTCAGTTCTATCATGATCTGTTGAATTGTAAACCCTAACCCGTTCCTTTAGTTCCTGGTTCCTTTGGAGTGTTGGGTGTGTGGATTAAAGTTTTTTTTTTTATTTATGTAGAGATTTTTCTTATCTGTGTTTTTATCATTATTATTGTTTTTTTTTATGTTTAGTGTTAATATGACGTGGTTAGATGGAAGAAATCACTATCAAGTGATAATCTCGCCACTGCATATCATCACATTATTTTTTTTATGTAAACAACTTTGTTGATTTTGTTATATTATGAATGATGATGTGCAAGAAGAATAAAATAAATAAATAAATAATAAAACATGAGACATTGTACAGAGTGCATTATTTCAATCTGTTTATTTTGTCTTATCACGGTAGCTTTGAACTACATTATTATTATACTTTAGGCATTCCATCCGAAAGACCATTAAAGGATGACGTCACAGAAAAATGTTTGGAGGACAACAACGGAACAAAAACAAAACAAACAAAAATGTGGTATCTCTTTCTAACTGTGCAGTTCTAACTATGCGTGAAAAAGAGATAAAGTACCATAACACATGCTATCTCAGATAGTAAATTATTTCAAAGAAGAGTGTGTTCATGTATGTATTATCCTTCCAACTGTCAGTATTGCAAAATCACTCAATATTAGGTGGAACGCCCAAAGAATACCTATAATAATAAAAAAAACTGTCAGTGTCGTTTTTGTTATTATTTTGTCGTCTGACTTTCTTTTTTTTCTCTTATGGCATAACATCCTTCTAGGATGATTTGCGTAATTTGACGGTTTGCTCTCCAAGCAAAAGCAAATCCATAGACAAGACCACGTGACCTTAAATGGTCTATATTGAATGATTTTGACTTGAACTGCATATAAATATACAAAAAATATTACATTATTATTGTGCCTACATAATATTTACATACTTGCCCGTATTATTACAATACATAAATACAATGCATGAGTCATAAGATGTGACCCGCGCTGAGGTCACTGTTGTAAAGTGTTAGTTAATGTATCCTCAGACGTACACAGTTAACAGAGAGTACCTACAATCAAAACGGTTTGTTTTGATTTTATCGCGATATTTTGTGAGAGTAGGTACCTATAATGAAGTAATGTTTATATTATTTTCTATCTGCATCTACGACATCACTCGTAAGCGGAATTATTACCAGATGACTATGAATTAAGTTCATATCTTATGGAGGCAGGTAATGACCATGACATACGTAGATAATACACACGGCCTAGTTAGAACAATTTTCTCTCATTATTTTCGAAAGAAACTGCATTTTTTAACGTGACTTAGCCAAAACTATCATCTCTGATGTACCATATCAATAGGTCTAAATAAGTTATTGAATGACTAATTGGGTACAATTTGAATTCCAAATAAAAAGTTTTGTTTTGTCATGTTACTATGTTATGGTGGTCACCTATCTGAGATCTGAAAACGCTCAACGTTACCATTTTAGTAATCGAACGAGAGCCAGTGCATCACACTATGATCATTAGTATCCAGCGTATGTGTGCAAACACAAAGAAAGCAGGTTGCCAGCGCTGATAAGTGCTGATGGTAAGCGCTGGCAAAGTAAATCGCAATCGGCGTTCCTGCTTTTACTATGTTCGTGCCCATTGAAATGCATGTAAACATTCTCGGCGCTGGTAGACGCAGGCATCTGAAAGCAGGTAATCCGCTTTCTTTGTATGGATGTATGTAGCACCCTATGGCTTTATTGGCTTTATCGTTTTTCCGTACTACCGCGTATACCTATAGATCTTGAGTAACAAATGCTAAAACTGAGAGACCGCTGTCGAATACTGTACGCTAAAAGAAAAGACGAGACAAAAAAATATACAGCGTTTAATACAACAAGTCTTGTGAAGCAAAATGATGAAGAACAGCTCAGTTTCTTGTAGCCAGATTTATTAGACAGTTAGAATGACGTAACAGAACAATAATAAGACTCTTCGGATGACATCGCGTCAAATTCAAACATTGTGAACAATTGTGCGCGGAATTTAAAATTATCTGATTGTTGACTGCACGTAAATTTATCATATTTTGAATTATTTCTTAGCTTGAGAATCTCAGGTATGGCTCAGCTTATCAGCTTATATGGACGACACCCTGCTGATGTTTAGGTACATCAATGTAAAACCTAGGCAGTGTAGTTTATAAGTTTAAAACAAGTAGATGCACCATAATATTCACAACATTATTTGAAGTAGGTACAGAATAAGTCTTTTTCAATCCCAGAAACTGTTGCGTGACAGTGGAGTAATTATGTACTCATAGTATCTCTGCGCCAGTCTGTGATGGAATACCTTAACCAGCATTCCGCTTGGGAACTTACTGATACCATTAGTTACCTACCTATATTATGATAATACAATCTACATAATATATTATACCTATGTGATAGAAGTTACTTAGTTAGGCCAGCTATGTTATATGCAATATCACTCATCTTAATGTTGGCTAAGTATGCTACTCGTTATTTCACACGGTGACCATTATATAGTACAAGTTTCTACGTTACCAAGTAGTAATTGAGAGATATCATCTGAATAATATGAAAACGTTTAAGCACTATTTGTGAGATATATTAGAAAATATGGGTAGATACACAAATACACAAATGTGAAAACTCACTACTGCATAACTTGAACGAATAAAAATTCTTACTCAACACGCACCTACGTGCATCGATTAGCAAGAATATATTTTAAAATATAAATTCTCCGATAAATATTTTGATATTCCTCGGGTACAATATTGACAGACAAGTGCCTAACGGGAAAACCAATGTCTTTTTATGCAAACTTGCATCCAATAAGCGAGATAATCTTGGACAAGAAAATTACATATATATATAATGAGTTACAATCCATTGGATTGGTCTGCAACGAGTTTTGATTTATTTCTCCACTCCTCCCTATTCTCAGCCAGTCTCTTCAACTCCATATATGAGCCACAGCTCATGTCCCTCTTCAGTTGGTCCATATAGGCGTCTCTCGGTTACTAAAATTACATACATCATACTTTATACATGATACAGCTCACAATGTACATAAAGGCACTTATGTACACAAAACATAAGTATTTAATCTCAGAATAACTGAAAAAGATTAAATAATGCATATCTATCGAAGCAAGGAGTTTTATAAATTTTAATTAATACTTTTGCTTTAAAGCTTTGAAGCTAACCCGATAACTATTATTTTAGAGAGACCGAGTCGAAACTTTGTGTAGATATGGTTCTTCAATCGAGGTTTCTGATTGGTTTTGTCAAAACTGTCTGCACCCAAATCCAATAAAAAAATTAATAAATATTCTAAACATTTGTTGCTGACTGGTCGAACTAGCAGCCGATAAAGTATTGAACTTAATTGTTCCGGCGCCATTTAGACGGGAGATCGCGGTCCATTTGAGATCTGAAAAATGAGATCCCAAAAGATGGTTGCTTCTAAGGTTTACATAAAGCGTCTCTCGATTGGTGGACCTTACACCGTGACAGTGAGGATAGCGGAATTGGTGAACGTTGTCCATAGACACCAAAAGTGATCACTTAAGCCAGCCTAGAGCCAATTCGTAAGCTTTAGGACACCTTTCTCACTTCTTCCGATTAGATTTTACACAATCTTGCATTGTGTAGATATGGTTCTCCAATCGAGGTTTCCAAATAAATAAGAAAAAATGTTCACCACCTGATAGTGTAATAATGATTTGAAATTCCGAATGGCGCTCATAATCTATCATGATAGTTGAGTCCATCCCAGCATAGTTGAGGTACTCACATATTACGATTACCTTCATAATTATCTGTAAAGGTGCACTTTAAACAACGTACTTGAATTGACTAAAGCACAAAGCAATTATCTACGTACTTGCGCTCTTTTTAGCTTTTGTATCATTAAACAACAGCAAAGTCGTACCTCAATAGTAAATAATTACAGATCAGGGAGATTGCCTATTTCAGACTCGGATCTTATATGTCTAGAATTTTCAAACACTAAATTCTGTTTATTTGTCTACACCGACCATTTCATATCCCACAAGTGGGGTAACCAGAGGACGAACTGGATGTAATGCATGCAGGTCACCCTCTCCGTACCAATATAAATGTCTTAATTTTACGTACGTACATTACCTTTTCTGAATGAATTTTTTGATCTTTGTAAAATATGATGACTTGTTCGTTGACACCCATTAAGGGTAGGGTGTAGCGCCGTAAGATTTCGAAAATGCGTTCTACGGTAGATTTCTCCCTCCGCGCGATATGCATCTTCCCTTTCCCCGCTGTTGTTTCCTAGATACGAATTAAAATCTTTCGAATTAATTTCTTATAAGAATTCAGTAAGAATACTACGTAGTTCGTATATTATGATTATTATGAATACATTTGCTTCTTTCTCGCTTGCACCATACCACACTCTTCACATACCGCACTATTTTACAACCTTGTCAGCAGGTAGTAACAATAGATATATACAACAATGCTATTATCGAATGGCTGTACTTCAAAATACTGTATAAAGACACCAACATTATAATCTCTCTGGCGGCTGGCGTGGCACGGAGATAATGCTCTTGCCTTTGAGTCACGAGGTCCCTTGTTCGATTCGCAGCCAGAGCAAAATGAAGAATTACCTTTTTCAAAGTGTTCTGGGTGTTACATTTATTAATCTTATTTTTATTCTTCAATATTACAAAAATTACTTGGTTACAATATTACAGAATAAAACAGTATCATAAAAATATCAGTTATACAACTCAATGTGTTTAGTGCATTTTTTTTATAACACAACACGTGTTATAAAAAAAACTAGAATATGAATCATGTATTTTGGGTACTAACACGACGATACACATATATACAATGCACTGACAAATATACATGTAACACCCAGACCCAGGACAATTTGAAAAAAGGTCACTCTTCATTTTGCCCTGGCCGGGAATCGAACCCGAGACCTCCCGGGACGCCAAGTATATCCTCTTTGTCATCATTTCCTAATTCATTCGTTCCACATGTCCAAGTTGATATTATTGTGTATACTTATTGTACCTAGGTTGATACATAAATGCATAAATGTAACACTAAGTACCTATACACAATACTTTATAAAATAATGAGTACCTACATAAAAAGAAACATAAAAACGTGCTCGACTAAAAAATTACAGAAAAAAGTGGGTATAAAATATCTTGGCAGAGAACCAAGATGCCAAGATGAGGTGTGAGGAGACGCGGACGGCCAAGAACCACGTGGTTTGAGCACGTGGATCAAATCCTAAAGGACGGCCGCGTGTTGAGTAAGAGAAATCGGCGAACATGTATGAGAATGAGGAGGAAGGGAAATACAATTTCTCATGCACGCACGTCGATTTCTCTTACTCAATATACACGACAGTCCTTGAGAATTTGATCTTCATGGTCAAGCCTTGTAGTTCTCGGACACCCGTGATTCTTCACACCCCTTCTTTCAGACAAGTATATACTCTTTGTCATTCTTTCCTCTTCCATTCGTTCCACATGACCAAACCATCTCAGTTTATTTACACGCATTCTATCCACAACACTCCTCTTGCATCCACTCATTCTTCTAATATCCTCATTCTATCACGCAACGTTTTACCAACCATTCTCCTCAACGATCTCATCTCCATAGCATTTATTCCACTTTCGTCCCTCTTCAACCATGACCACATTTCGTTTGCTTACATTGGTACAATTGAGCGGGAAATAATAATCAATTTTGAACAAGGTATTTTTTATTACTAGAAATACTTAAATAGTATTCCGTGGAGTTTCCAGTAAAAGAATATTTATGTTTTCTGTAAGTTATCGAGTGTTCTGCAAAAAGCAATTATTTTATTTTCCGAACACCTGTCTTTTACACGACACTCGTAACTTACAGAAAAGAGTGGGAGATCTATTCTTTACTGGGTACTCCTCGGTGTATTCTAAATGTCTTATTTTTACTGTTACGGAGAAGACAACCTGCATGTTTATACATGCAATTAGTCTACTGGCTACTGGTGTAGTAGTAGTTCCTTTAGTAGGTAAGTAAGAAACGTTTTATGATCGGGTTTAGTTTCCCTGAAATGAATAGGTTACCTATTCAAATCTAACTTTCATAAGCACGCAGAGAACAACTTGGTTGTTTATTACGTGTTGCTGGTAGAAGCTACGCTACGTTCTACGCTAGTTACCCCACTTGTAGTAGTTGCATTGTTTAGGGCTATAAATCATAACGTGTGAAATATTTGCCCTAATCTGCTCGCAGATATAAAAAAATAATTGTTCTTCTATTTTATGACTGCTGGCTATTGTGAGAGATGAAGTAGGTACCTATAATGATGGTAGATGGTACCCATAGTGGTGGTAGTATCTTCTACATAGTAGATAATAATTATTATTTTGTAAAGTGAAAAAT
Organism: Athripsodes cinereus; assembly: GCA_947579605.1. NCBI lineage: Eukaryota > Metazoa > Arthropoda > Insecta > Trichoptera > Leptoceridae > Athripsodes > Athripsodes cinereus. The sequence goes on from OX388326.1 coordinate 9,747,719, forward strand.
CACTGCATAAATATTTTTGTCTGTTAGTTTATGTCATTATGGATGTATGTTTGTATGTCCTCAATAGAAAAAATAATATGATAAGACTGAGGAAAAATAATGTTTAGTTTTATCTGCTGGGTATTTTTTAGGCTAAAAACGTTATACATATTTTTTTTATTGACCAATATTATAAGGGTATATTATTAGAATATTATGTAATAATAAATGGTAAACAACATTGTTATAAATGTTATCATGATAATATTTCCATAAAAGTGTTGCTGGTTTTAGAGACAAAATACTAAAACTACCGTTAAGTGTTTATTCGCCAATTTGGTATTCATTTCCCGTAGTAAGCCGGGTATACCCTTATACAGGCAGTATGTAATAACTTGAAGAACAATATTTATTTTGAAAACGTTAAGATTTTTTATACCTGCTTTTAGGGCAATCTTTATTTTGCAGTCTTTATGTCGAGCATTTGTTTATAACCCATTAGAGCTCTACTTTATTTTTGTGTATTACCTATTCATAATAATTATGTAGATAATAATATACTATATTATACCCTCACGCCGTGTCCCATGTGGGATAGGCTGAGAAAAAATAGCGGCCGGCGTGACGCGGAGGTAACACTCTTGCCTTTGAGTCACGAGGTACCGGGTTCAATTCCCGCCCAGAGCAGAATGAAGAATGACCTTTTTCAAAGTGTTTTGGGTCTGGGTGTTACATATATATGTACAGACAAGTACATAATATATCCTCTTTTTCATCCTTTCCTTATTCATTCGTTCCACATTTCCAAGTAGGTATTATATCCATTATGTATATAAAATTACTGTACCTAGATTGATACATAAATGCATCAATGTATAAATGAAACACTAAGTGGAACCTGTACACAATAGTTTACAAAATAATGAGTACATAAAATTTACATAAAAACGTGCTCGACCAAAAAAAATACAGAATAAAGTGGATATAAAATATCTTTCTAACCCCTCACCTCGCGTCCTGTGCAGAAAGCATGGGACGCTCGACTAACCTATCCTTAGACGTTTCTTTCCCTTCTTCATATTTGTGAAATTTTTTTCCTATTCGACACATACTTAGATTTATTTATTTAAAGATTTTATAGGAAAAATATTTTCGAATATACCTACCATAGATTTTTTTTGTATGTCATCAAACGAAAAGAAGTAGGTTTATGTTCGAGGTCAAGAAGAAGTAAAAAAATGCTTTGCGAAAAGGCCTATATCTCGATCCGTGTAACTCCAGGAATAGAAAAGATTCCCGTTTTTCGATTGATTTGTAAAAAGCAAGTAGGTATTCCTAAAACATTACGTATAAGACATTAATAAAATAGCACGTAGAAGACTACCCCTATGTTGATTTTTTCTGGTTTGTTGAATATTGGGCTTAAAAATTAATTTACGGGTCATAAGGCTTTCAATAAATCAGATTCAGTACATACATCTAATGCAATGATATAATTTCTTTGCTAATTACATGCGAAAACAATACGCATTTCGATGGATGAAAGATCATTTCACCGAAACCAAAGTAATAGTCAATGGTTAAAATACAATCATGAGATAAAAATATTCTTATGTACCTACCTACTTATTACAAAACAACTGATTATTATCTCATTAGATTCTTTTTAACAATATAATTCTTTCACAATAATTTATTCATAGAAATATGCGATACATCCACCCTCGTTGACATTCAGCTCAATACTAACATTTTAAACACTTGTAGAGAATTGTATGGAAATTTCGGTAAGCGAAAATGATATTGTTTTAAATACACGTTTTTAGCTATTTTTAAAAGAAATATACTTAAATTAAAGAACGTCTACAACTTAAAAACAAGATATTAACACATGTCATTAATCAAACCAAAAATAAAAATTATGCGATAAAGAGAACTTGAGATTTGATCCTTACAAGTTTTAACGAAGCTTATTTTATGATTTTTTTTCTGAAAAACTGGTAACACTTTTAAAAAATGTCTACAACTAGACTTCGAAATAAAAGATTGATCTATATTATATATTTTTTTCATGAATATTGAATGAAAGTTATGCGTATTTCAGTAGCTGAAAGACAGCGAAATTTACTAGGAGCGGGAGGGAGCGGGGGTCCCGTAGAGTAATGGTTTGCATATAATATATAATATATTTTTTGTGTGAATTTTAAAGGATAATTTCTCCATAATTTATTCTGAAACTTGTGGCTAAAAATACCTACTATCAATGATCTCTCTGCTCACACCTAATGCGTTTTAGGATCAGTAGGTACATAGTAGGCAAATTATGCAAGGAAATTATGATCATTTAAAATAGTATTAAGTCTATATATGCCTGGGACCCTACGGGAATAGATAGATAGACAATAATAATTAATGTAATTGTTGATTACCTCACTGCATTATAGACATATTAAGTCTTTTGTCGGCGTTGATCGTTGAGATTTAAAAGCGATAGTTTGTCTAATGTGGTGTTCTCACTTTGGCGAATATCGCTAGGGCACCAAAATATCGCCAGCCATTTGAACCGTGTGAACAAAATGACAGCTAGTCTGAAACGATAAAAACCAGTAGAAACGATATCGTCTCGAGTTGACCACCTTCCAACTTTCTCGGCCGATTGAACGATTTGCACATGCGCAGATATGCGCGGCATTTATATCTATGGTAAAAGCTTTATAACCTATAAATTTTATAATGTTTCCCGCTTCGTGACAGCTGTTATCTTTTTTGTTGGTTTGTGGCGTTTGTTTCCTTAATTAAAAGGCGCCTTATAACCTCTACTATAACATTTTCGACTAAAAATAAACACTTCGCGATCTCCATCTCGACGCCATTTTGAAAACAGTGTCAAAATCAAAGCGCATCTGACAGATCGTTTCTATATCGGTGGACTTGTGTGAACAGGTGTGACGATCAATGGGCGTACGGCGAATTTTGTTTTTTCGCCTGGCGTTATATTTTGAAATTCGGCTGGCGATATTCGCTAAATGTGAACACGCCATATGGCAATTCTCATCCTATAAAACTATCATCGGCAACGTATCGTCGGTCAAAATTTTCCCGCTTATTAACATTAAGATATTTTTTTCCTGTTGTATAAATTAGATGCAATTTATATCTTGTCACAGAATTTAGATGTTTTATACATAGTATAATTAATTGTACAATAATAAAGAAAATCAACGGGGATATTTTTATGACAGTCTATGTAAACCAAAAAATGTTGAGGAAAACATCTTTAAACTAAGGGTAGATAATAGACGCAATAGGATTGACTCGTTAGGAAAATATTTCTCTTTGTTTATTTCACAAGAGATGGTATGAAAACTAGTTGATGTTTTTATTTTCAAATAATTAATATTATTATCGTACTATTTAAAATTTATTTTTTACATCATCATACCTTTAGAACAATGCAATATCGAAAAAGAATGCGTAAAAATGCGGTTCTTACCGCAGTTTAAAAGTGAATAAAATTTGTATACATATTTGACGCCAATAAGAAAAAATAAGAGATTTTAAATGCGCATCTATTGCGTAATTTTGACAATTGTAAATCTGTTCATTATAATTATGCAGTAGATCCACTAATGGGAAACATCTTGATAGTAAAAATAAATTAATGAACGAAATCCACATCGCAACACATGAAACCCTACTGGAATTCAGCTAAGTTGAAAAAAGATTTGACTATCAATTTAATGATACACAAGTTTCATAACATCGCTTCTCGGCCTGTTGGCTAAGATCAATGAGTAGTGTGCAAGTTTCATGGTGTAAAATTATGTACTTTAAAGTAAGGTGGTATTTCGGAACCTATATTGCTAGATAAGATTGTAATGAGATAATCTATGTATGTAATTACATTTTATCTTTAATTCACCTTATATCTTCTAATAATGATTGTACTTTTCCTGTTTTAACAGTATAGTTTTAATACATGTGTAGGTAACGATTTTATGTAGTAATTTATACGCAGTTATATGAGTATTGGTTGCTGTACATTAAATACTTTTCTCATTATTTCTATTTTAAGCGATATAATCGGTCAATCAGAATAGTTAGTAATTATATCTGTACGAGTATGTGAAATGTGAAAATGATTTATAACATTTATACTTGTAGATATGAAAATGCTTACTTGTAACGGAATAAGCTTCTGACATTGATATTTAGGATAGGATAGAAGTAATGGAGCTTTTCAAAGAAAGTGGTCTATTGATGATATAAGGAAAACCACAGAAAAAAGCGGTTACAGTGTGCCCAGCTGGTATTAAAATTTGAATATAATCAAAATAAAAAATTCGAGTGAAAAATGTGACATCACATGTAAGATGTTGAATGTGTATAAATAAACCTTAAGTAACATTAGCTGTTCGGTTAGTTGGTAGATATTAAGTACGATTCTGCGATAAACTCGCTCATTGTGCAAAATTATTTGTATGCCTATTACTGCTTATTATTTTTATTTAAATATTTTGTACAACAAATTTTATTAACATTACTCTGATTTTATTTATTTTGATTGAATGGACGACCTGTCTGTTCATTAGATGCAATTAGTCCGTTAGCTACTTCATTAATGGAAGATAGCATTATAATGAGTTCGTCGGTAGCCTGGAGGTACAGTCTCGGCCTCCAGAACAAGGGGTCCGTGGTTCGATACCAGGTGCCGGCAAACTCCCCTTTCACGACACAAACTTTTAGTAGCTTACTGTGAAAGGTGTATAAGGTTGTATTTGGGTTTATAACAAACAAAACCCAGATATATCTTTAAAAAAAATGATATGAATACAGAGAGTACAAAATGTATTCGTATTTTGATTTGGGTTTATTGCCGTTAGCACACCTCCGCGGCGGAATCGAGAAAGCGGCTCCGCTTAAATCTGTCAGTTCGTGTGCGTCGTACGCAAGAGCGAGATGGCATGCTCAAATACATACTGTTTTCTATACATCTATCTCTTTCTAGCACCGTTTCGCCATAGATTACGAAATAAGCATTCACATCTCCGCCTGTTTTTTCGCAGTCTCTGATGTTTCGCTTTTGTGCCGCTTTTGTATTTGTACAATTCGACAGATTTTTGGAGCGAAACCATGACCAAACGTCGAAATAGCGTGGATCTGTGGTTAAGTGAAGTAAGATTCTCTCTATCTATATCATCATGAAATTTCCCACATATGGGGCAGTCACTAATAAACATAAAAGTCGTTCTCTCCGTGCCAATATCCACATGCCGTTATTCCACTGATTACTACACTATCTATACCATCACGGCATCTCTCACAAGTTTATTACATGCAGTTGGTCTACTGACTATCCCACTTTATCTATCTATACCATCACGGCTTTCCCACAAGTTTATTACATGCAGTTGGTCTACTGACTATCCCACTTTATCTATCTATACCATCACGGCTTTCCCACAAGTTTATTACATGTAGTTGGTCTACTGACTATCCCACTTTATCTATCTATGCCATCACGGCTTTCCCACAAGTTTATTACATGCAGTTGGTCTACTGACTACCCCACTTTATCTATCTATACCATCACGGCTTTCCCACAAGTTTATTACATGCAGTTGGTCTACTGACTATCCCACTTTATCTATCTATACCATCACGGCTTTCCCACAAGTTTATTACATGCAGTTGGTCTACTGACTATCCCACTTTATCTATCTATGCCATCACGGCTTTCCCACAAGTTTATTACATGCAGTTGGTCTACTGACTACCCCACTTTATTTATCTATATCATCACGGCTTTCCCACAAGTTTATTACATAGTCACCAACTGCATGTAATAAACTTGTGGGAAAGCCATGATGGTATAGATAGATAAAGTGGGATAGTCAGTTGACCAACTGCATGTAATAAACTTGTGGGAAAGCCGTGATGGTATAGATAGATAAAGTGGGATAGTCAGTTGACCAACTGCATGTAATATGCTTGTGGGAGATGTCGTGATGGTATAGATAGATAGTGGGGTAGTCAGTAGACCAACTGTCTGTAATAAACTTGTGGGAAACCCGTGATGGTATAGATAGATAAAGTGGGATAGTCAGTAGACCAACTGCATGTAATATGCTTGTGGGAGATGTCGTGATGGTATAGATAGATAGTGGGGTAGTCAGTAGACCAACTGTCTGTAATAAACTTGTGGGAAACCCGTGATGGTATAGATAGATAAAGTGGGATAGTCAGTAGACCAACTGCATGTAATATGCTTGTGGGAGATGTCGTGATGGTATAGATAGATAAAGTGGGATAGTCAGTAGACCAACTGTTTGTAATAAACTTGTGGGAAAGCCGTGATGGTATAGATAGATAAAGTGGGATAGTCAGTAGACCAACTGCATGTAATAAACTTGTGGGAAAGCCGTGATGGTATAGATAGATAAAGTGGGATAGTCAGTTGACCAACTGCATGTAATAAACTTGTGGGAAAGCCGTGATGGTATAGATAGATAAAGTGGGATAGTCAGTAGACCAACTGCATGTAATAAACTTGTGGGAAAGCCGTGCTGGTATAGATAGATTATAGTTCAATATTTATTATTCGGCCAATATCGTGCGTACGTAATAGTGTTTATTCGGTATCACGATTTCGCTGTTCGCGTTCCGCGCAAATGTACTAGCTAAAAGCGGTTTCGCTACTACGACTCCGCTCAGCGGTTTCGCTTTCGCTATTTCGCGGCGGAGGTGTGCTAAAGCCCTTATAACTTGTAATGTGACGATTATCTTTTAGCTAGTGAAGGTGTCATGAGTCGGAAACAAAATTCAAACGTCTTTCTTTGAAAGTTCGAGATGTTGAGATCAGTCTACTGACAATTATGAAGATCTGACGCCAGTTTACTTTACTTCGTTCGTGCATAAGTACTGTGACGTCATAATTATATATATGAAATTATTAAATATGAAGATGTGATTTTAAATTTATTCCCAAAGTAAACTCGAGATTGCTATATATTTTTTTCAAAAATTATATCGTTTAAGTATCTATAATTCATAATTAACTCGATTGCGGGTGCATTGCCGTAAAATGAAATAAGAAGAAGAAGAAGTATCTATAATAATCGATATGAGAAGGTTTGTCACCCATCTTAAACGTTTTAACTTTTACTGACAACTTGCACGTTGTTTGTTATGTACAATTAGTCCGTTGGTTTCCCCAATTACTTGTGGGAAACGTCGTCATGGACTCATGGTATGAGTCAACGAATGAATGAATCACATTTCGGTTTTAATTTCGCATAACTGTTGTATAAATTTAACAATAACAATATTAGTGATTGAGTTCATTACAATGTTTGTTTGCACATAGTACCGTTTAATGCTAATGCTAGTGACAGAGTGACACATTCACTATGAGAGAATGATGATGATGATTTGTGGTTTTATGTAGATAGAAACATTTTAATGATCATAATATAATATTTAGTTATATAATTGTGTATTTCACTGGCGCGCACAGGATTTTTATTAGCAGGGGGTAGGGGCGGGGGGTTAGCGGCTTAGAAAAGTCTTTCAGAACCATGTCCATTTAGTCTGAAAACTTTCCAATGTGAGGAGCTTTTCTAAGTCTCTGGTAATTTGTGGCTTACATATAAAATTTCTACTCCCCTGTTGCCATGTTTGCATTTTGGTAAAGGAGTTTAAAATGTCTCCCGTTTTCTTTGTATTTGATTTATTTATTTATTTATTTATTTTACAATCATATGCCAACAGCCACATCATAAAGGTTATAAAACGTAAACAATGAAAAATTATGTGTTCAATGCTGTGCCCTATAACAGGATTACTTGAATCACCCACCCCCCAGCCCACGCCTACCCCGGTACCCCCGAAGCATCCAAAGAACCTCCAGAACCTGAGAGCCCCGGAGGTCCCCTAGACTTAACAGGAATAACCCGAATAGATAAGGTCCCGTCCCACTGTCCCAGGAAGAGGGAAGCCCAAGCTCACCCAGATGTATATATAAAAAATTACAATTACAAAAATAATGTCTAACTTACGCACTATAGATAAAAATAATGAAATTACATTGTTCAACATATTAAATTTGGTCTGACTTCTGGAAGAAGGAGAAGATTCCCATTTCGATGCCAGTTTATTTTCTTACTCTTTCATGGGTTAGTTGGAAGATATCGCTTCTGCGATAAACTCGTCCGCTACACAATATCATTTATTTGTAACACATTGTTTTATAACTTGGTAATTATGTACTATGCTTCTTATTGAGCAATAAAGTTTATTATTATTACTCTTCTTATACTTTAAAACTAATTTTGTCTGTCTTTTTTACTACTATTTTCGAAATCACAGGGGGAAACTGTCCCTTTTGTCCCCTCTGGGTATACGTTCATGATGTATTTGTTTATATAATGATTCGTCATAAATATTTACCTACTTATTCGAAACATCTTCAACCAGCACAGGAGTTCTCAATTTTTTTATTATCATCATCATGTCCTCCTATAGAACAGGAAAAAACGTGCGAATCTGTTGATTGAGGAAGTTGATAACCTGAAGATCGAATCTCGAACATTCGTTTGAATTTTTGTTGTGATTAGGTCATATTAGGTCTGAAGATTCATAGTTGGGTTGGGATGACACAGGCACTAAATAAGTGATATTTCGTTCAGATACTGAATCCAGAAATTAATTGAAAACTTTGAAAGGATGCTGTTACACTTTTTATCAATATAGTCAAGACTTAAACACCAGTTTCCGATTATTTTCACCATAATAATACTTGCCCATTTACAAACATGAAATTTTGAATTTGTCGATCTTTTGACGTCATATTAACATTACTATTGAAGTAAAATTAAACTCATCAATGCAAGTAGCAAAACTTGAACTTGATGTACATAGAGGCAGTCGCGTCATCCAATAAAAATGTTGTCAAGAGTCTAGACTTCCTTGCAATATTATCTACTCTATCGGGATGAGGTACAATGGATGGAGTGCGTCCCACATTTTGATAACAACTGTTCTAACAGCAATTCTCATAATATGTTTGAAGTATAATAAATTATTTGAGTCAACATCATTACTACTTTTAAAGCTGGAATAGTCAACAGCTTGTGGTCGTGCGTACACCATCAAATTATTTACTTTTGAATTTCTTCGCCCGCCTGTCCATCTGTTCGCTAGCTGTGAGCTGTCTTTTGATTTTATACGCTCAAAAAATAAAACATTTTTCTTTTAATATGTTAATGCCAGTAAATTGTCGATCATAAATGATTCAATGCATGCTTAGACTCTTTTTATATTTTTTTATTTCAGATTGAGGGAGGGGGGGTTCTAATATAAACTATGTGATCATGTGTGTGTATAGTCATTCTAGAATATTTTGCATTTGGGTTACCTTATATGTGTATTTCATTTATAAGGCGCATGTTATATAGAATTTTAGATCTCATTATATGTTGTTGTAATTTAAGCACAATATTGTTAAGTAGTTTTTTGCTTTGATCTACCATGCTCTTCCAATAAAAGTTCTTAAGATCGGAGAAGAAAAATTATATGAATTATTTCGATATTTACAACTATTCAACTAAGTTATTAGGTAGGTATAGGTATTAAGATGAAGTGTACATACTGGATTATATCGTACTAATGAGATAAAGAAGTTATTAAAAACCGTTACTTACAATGTTAATGACAAAGATTATCACTTCTAAACGTTACTATTATAATAATGCTTAGAAATACTTTAAAAATAACGTATGTACATAGTTATATACAACATGGAATGTTTACTTATAATAATAAATTGATGCTCTAACTAGAACAAGGGTCCATAAACTAAAATGGCGTTTTGATAAAAGACTAATATTAATGATGCTGGAGAAGCAAGCGAGTGCTGATTACAGCACTATTTAGTATATTAATATTAAGATGGAACAAAATCTTCTCAGAGAACGATCCACGCTCAATCCTGGGACAGGTTTTTGACCGAATAAATTGATGATATATTATTTATTATCTCTCTCTCTATCTATACCTTCACGCCATGTCCCAGGAGGGGTAGGCAGAGAGAACGAAACGCCATATAGATCTATCCTTACAAACTTCTTTCGCTTCGTCCACATTCATCCAGTTTCTCATACATGCATGCCGATTTCTTTTACTCAACACGCGACGATTTGATCCACGTGATCAAGCCATGTGGTTCTTGGCCATCCGCGCTTCCTCACACCCCCTCTTTCAGATAAATACATCCTTTTCGTCATTCTTTCATCTTGCATTCGCTCAACATGTCCAAACCATCGTAACTTATTTACACGCATTATATCCACAACACTCTTCTCGCATCCGCTCATTCTCCTGATATCCTCATTCTTCACTCTTTATTTATTTATTTATTCATTTTTTACTGTACATTGATTAAAAACAATTACCTACATAAAAGGTATACATTCAAATTAAATACAATCAATATACAGAGGGCGAGTTTAATATTGGAATTATATTATTTGGGTCATCACGATATACCTACAGCTACTCAAAGTTTTCAATAGGTATACTGAATCTCGTTCAATAATATTTACATTATATGACCGTTTCTATTTTCTATTTAAGAAATGCATAATATTTTAGCATAAAAATACATTTGTAACTAATATTGTTACTGAAATCAATATAAAATTAATATTGGCCATAATTTGGGTTGGTTGGAAGAGATCGCGCCTTTGCGATAAACTCGTTTTCTGTATATTGATTACATCTAATTTGAATGCATTTTTATATTAAACTGTATATTATATTGTGATCAATTTACAGAAAATAATAAATAAATAAATAAATTAATGCAGTTTTCATCATACTCAAAGTCCTTTCAATATACTTTATAATAAATAAATAGAAATGCTTCTTCAAATATGATTAATACCAAAACAGTTATTTGGTACATTGTTAGGTAACTACTATAAACTTATGTACTATGTGCAAAGTGTTCACTTGGAATCACCCGATGTTTATTTTCATTTAGTGGTCAAATTACAGAGATGATGCTATGTAGTCAATCAGATATTATATAGATAAATTGGTGTATTGTTAGACTTAATAGTTTTTTTGTTGTGGCTAATCAAACAAAACTTATATTAGTTTAGTGTAAACACAATGGTTTGGATTTGTGAATATTGAATTTATCACCAATTAAACCTATTTTTGATCAATTAGTCACGTTTTAGAGCATATCGATTTTTTTTTCTTAATAGGTGCGTTTTACATCCCTACCAATACATCAAGGCAAAAATATACTTAATTGGAATGGCTAGGAGTTCAGGGAACTACAATATATGAATATGACTGTCTTGAGAAACACAACGTGTCCCCGATCCAACTGGAAAAGGGGGAATATATATGTACAGTGGAAAATGGTTAGCAGAAAATCACAGCGGTTTATATTTTAGTAAATTTATTGGAGTTTTTAAAATAGTAGTTCGGAATATTTTACTAAAGATCTAGTCATATTGGTTCGTACTAGTTGGTACTTCGGGATGCTAACTTGAGCTACGTATAATGTGGTACACTGAGAAAAATACTAACGAAATTTCACAACGAATCATTGGTACGTACTATCAGATTAGGACCAGAGATCGTACAAACGATTCATTAGTACGAAACTATAATATTAACTCTTCGCAAACAAGTTGTTGGTAAATTTACCAATGATTTGTTTGCGAAGAGTTAATATTATAGATTTATACCAATGAATCGTTTGTACGATCTCTGGTCCTAATCTGATAGTACCGTACCAATGATTCGTTTTGAGTATTTTTCTCAGTGTAGTTTCCCTTGCATTCCACATCCTCATACCGCTGACCTCGAAGGTTCATCCGCCTTTGAGAAAATTTTAGATCCTCCGAGCAAAATAGTGCAGCCCTTTGTTGAATTAAAGAGACTGGCGGAAAAGAAGGAGGAATGGAGAAGAAAATCCAAACTCGTTGCATAACAATCCAGTGGATTGTAACATTTGTAACTCACTCTATATAAAATAGTAGTTCTACTCCTGTTCCCTGTAAATTAACGAGCGCTTTGAATAAGAGGCAGGAATTCCTAAAACGTTACATTTAAGAAATTTAATATCTTCGATTCAACGATGAGGCATATCCCTCAACCCCACCTTGAATGAATTAGTGAATTTAGTATTAATAGATAGGTAATAAGGCTGTTTTCAATTTAATACAACAAAGTTTTTCCTTGCAGTTTGCACCCTCCCCCCTCTCCCATACACTATCTATCTAGATAACATTAAAAAATACATTAAGTTACAATATTTTCTTGTCTAGTTGATGATGTATTGCTTTTAATTGCTAGACATAAAGTAATTATTTCTCAGTAAGATTACTTTTAACAACTAGAGTTTAAGTTACCTAGTTACATACCAACACATTGTGTAGATCATCCATATAATATGTTAACATTATAGATCCAATTGATTTAAAATAATAGATGTCATTTTACTCGATCTTTAAAATGTCTTAGTTTCAATTGATCGCGATGTTGATGATGAATGATTTCTTATGAATATTCTATATTTTCAAGTGTGACTATGTGGAAATGCATTATAAAAGATAATATTTAAATCAAATCAAACACTGTTTCATTCCACTATGAGATTGTTTTAATTAGTATAACGTTTTCAACTACAATGTAGTCATCATCAGTAATAACACAATACTAAATCTAAAATTGAAGGACATACAACAATATTAAAAATCTAAGGAGTGGTCACAATTGGCAGGGGTTGTGTGGAGGGTGGGGGTGAAAAGTTCAGGGGCGGGTTCAGGAGCAGAAGTAGTGGTGAGGTTATTTGTGGGTGTTGAATATTTACTAAATTTTTATGATTATTAATTTCTAATGTTTCCAATATTTAGAAATGGATTATCAAATTATCGATTCAAATGATCGTGAAAACATTTCGAGAGATACAAATCGATCACTAAAATCATTCGAAGACTCGCATCACTATCAGAGTAGAAATATGTGACTTTGTGACCCTTGTATAACTATTATAAGGTAGACATACTCGATTTGTTTGGATAAATATAATACGTATTTAATTACACAATTTCTTCATTTAAGTGCTTAACGAGTTTGTATTAAGTTCAGATTCCGTTATTTATGTAAATCGAATTTAAAAACTGAAATGCCGTTCTGTCCAAAGTGACAGATGATGTCTATAATGATATGCACTTACTGACACCTCTTACTTCTACCTATACAACGAAACATCCATTTGACAGTCTTCGAATAATCGTTTTCTTATATTTATTTTTCGAATCAATTCGTTTCGAACTCATTCGATACAAAAGTATAATTTATACCATCACGACATATCTCATAAGTGGGGTAGACTGACAATTGTCTTCTCCGTGCCATTAAAAAATATGACATTCAGGATGGTTCATAAACCGCATTGCTGAATAATATGAAACAATAATCCCCGCTTCTGTTCTTTTTCTCGCGTTTATTTTTTTGTATTTATTTATTTATTTCAAAACAGTAAATATGTACAAACAAGAAAAAAGATCAACATTATGGAATAAATTGGCCCACTAGACTAAGGTCTGTTCTAAGGCAACACAAAAAACATACAACTTTTACACGTATACACTTGTATACAATAAAACAAAACAATATTAAAAATAAAAAATAAAAATTTATGAAAAACAAGACAGTTTTATTACTATTTTATTTATTTATTTGTTACGATTGCAACTTTTTAATCTAAATAATCCATTCTACTACCTGATTCATGTAGAAATTAAGATAGATAGTGGCATATGTCTATAGACAGAGAGGACTTAACGTCAGATAAGTCTGTTCTTGAATAATTATCTTCTTCGTTTCTTCCACAACCTCACAATTACCTCATATACGCACATAAATTCATACAAATTCTACATCAATTTTTTAGAATGTTAAGATAAATTGAAAAAACACAGTACCTATGTAGTTAACTTCCAAATGATTTTTATTAACTTTGCTTACTAGCATTCGGAGACTGTCGACTCCATCGTCTCAAATGGACTTCCAACAAGTACCTTCGGTCAACAACATCGAAATTTTAGAATGTGTTTGAATTTGAAATAAATTTCAAAGTAGTTAACTACAAGAATCTTGAAATGGAGAATAAGTTGGCAGTGATATCTATCTATCTATCTATTACCTCACGCCGTATCCCAAGTGGGGTTGGCAGAGAGAACGGAACGCCAATTAGATCTGTCCTTACATACTTCTTTCGCTTCCTCTACCGTCATAAAATTTCTCATGCACGCACGTCGGTTTCTTTTACTCAAAACACGGCCGTCCTTGAGAATTTGATCTACATGTTCAAGCCATGTAGTTCGCGGACGCCCGCGCTTCCTCACACCCCTCCTTTCAGTCAAGTTTATCCTCTTTGTCATTCTTTCCTCTTTCATTCGTTCCACATGACCAAACCATCTCAATTTATTTACACGCATTCTATCCACAACACACCTCTTGCATCCACTCATTCTTCTAATATCCTCATTCCTCACTCTATCACGCAACTGAATTATTGGCTATCAAAATCTCTCGTGATCGAATTTAGAATTGATACAATTACATTGTCTAAGATTTAAGTACAATTTTTAATAAATCACTTGTACCTTTACTGAGTAATCTAAAACAAGTGAATAATATTTATTTATTTCACTTATTTTATATAATATATAATCAAAAACACGAGAAAAACAAACAAAATAAATACAATTTATTGTGATGACATATCGCTATAGCGATGAGATCATTACTAATTGATTTATTCAATCGTATGACGTCATATCTATTAAGTTAAAATAAAAAATAAATTAAACAGAAATATTGATAATTTATATCTAAAAACAAGCATAAAATATTAACAGTTGTACGATTAATGGGCAACTGATGCGAGTAAAGATAATATAACTAAGTATTAAAATATGGTTATATTAACATAATATGTACAAACATTTTAATTTGTCTGAGATAGCGTTTTATCAGATAACTGTAGTTAATAAAAATCGCCAAATTCCGTGAGAACTTTCAGAGAGATAACAGATCTGCCTCGCACAATAATTAAACATTTCTCTCAAGTCACATTATTACAAGTATTTACCTAACTGCATTCTGTACAACTTTGTTTTTCTTTGGTAATTATTTTTAAAGTTGTATTTTTACACAACAGTTAGATGAATGAATTGTGCAAACGATTATTTTTACGTCTTGACAGGAAATAATTTAGAGTTTAAACATTCATCTGTGATCATTATGTTCAAAATTGGAATATATATGTTTAAACAATGCCTTTATTTTGAAAACAATGTCAAACAGAAACATAATAGGAGGAGTTAGATTATTTAGGTTTGTAAGCAAGATAAATAATTTTAATTGGTGTAAAACAAAATAATACTAAATTTATAAAAAACCTAGGCAAGAATAATTAAACAAAATTCATTCATTCCACTACGACATTTGTCACAAATTGGGTAGCCATTGCACCAACTACGCATAAAAACATGCAAATTGTCCTCTCCGTGCCAATAATAGTTAAGGCGTTCAGGATGGGGATTAACAGCATACCTCATCGCCGAATTGAAGATGTAAAATGACTTAAACGTGAAGTTTTACCTTCCTCTTATAAGACACCAAAAACTAAATAAATAGTGAAAGTACCTAAATAAATATAAATATATACTTTATTGTGGGTACAATAAACGAAATGTAACATACACCTATTTGTCATTCTAGGTGCGCAATTCAGTTGAAATTGCAAATCTATTTATTGTTCATTTAAGGAATTCCACCCGGTACGAGTGATTTGTGCCCTTGCAAATCTTTCTATTAGGCATGAGTTCAACGTTTTATCCTCTCCTCTATTGAATTTAATAACATTCTAAAGGACTCTTTCTTGGCACATAAATAACTGATGTGTATGATCAATTTTATTTTATGATTAGGTACTGGATTTATATTTATATTTTTTATATTTATATCCATCACACCATAGACCCCATTATATGGCACTTGGGTTTGTCAGGTTTACAATATCAAATTAACAAGACACAGAAGCATGAAAATACAAAATTATCGACATAAGAAAAATAAAAATCAAGACAATAAAATTATATGAAAAAAAAACATACGTACATACAAGCATAAAACACTTGAGACAATATATAAATCAAGAAAAATTAAGAACATTATAGCGGCTCTGATTCGAATGTAAAGGGTTCAAATCAGAGTTTTGTCAATAAATGTAGTTATAAAAAAGTGTTATAAAAGTTAGTGTAGTTTTAAAAAAAGTATATTATTTTAGTGGCTACGTTAAG
Organism: Athripsodes cinereus; assembly: GCA_947579605.1. NCBI lineage: Eukaryota > Metazoa > Arthropoda > Insecta > Trichoptera > Leptoceridae > Athripsodes > Athripsodes cinereus. The sequence goes on from OX388326.1 coordinate 9,764,089, forward strand.
ACACCTTGTATTAAATTTGAGAATTGCCAAATTTCTTTATACAACTATAATTATATTATATAGATAGAAATAATTCATATTAATTCATTAGGGCAATAATTTATCAGATTTATCACGGAAATCCCGATTCTCACATTTGAATATTTCTATATAGCGGATGTTGGTCATTGCAAATTATAGTCAAAGTCTCACCTATGACGATAATAATAATATGCTGATAATTTTTTTTTTGTATTACGAATGTTAACACTAAAGTTATGGTAGAATATCAGGTTTTCTTATGGATGAAGAGATACGAATAATATAATTTTGCACAAGTTCAAATATAACAAAAGGATTAGGTTATCAAGGAAACAGATAAATTAGTTTAATTATCTTAGGTGAATAGTAAATAATATAATAAAGAAATACCACCTGTTTAATAACTCTATCATTTTATTTTTTTTACTTTAAGGCTGTGAGTCATGGCACCTAAGTAAGGCTTAATAATAAAACGTAAAATATCAAGCATTGAATAAACTTAGCAAGTACCTAAATACAGAAGACCACGTATGTACCACCAAGGATGATTAAATCATTTCTTTGGATGATTAAATTTTAATAAATTTTATTCAGCGCCGTTTAATGGAGCATCCAAATCCAAAAATATTAAAACTGTACACCTAAACAAAATAGTAGGTACAGGATAGGTGGCAAACCTCATCACTAAAATATAGATGTACCTACATTTTTTCGAACACTTGCCTTATAATGGACACACGAACTTGCGGAAAAAGACTGGGAGACAAATTGGTGAACGTTGCCATGGTAAAAAAAAACTCTCAGCTTTCAAATAATAAAATATTGCATAGTGTAAACCTAAAAATGACAAGATCTAAATACAAAAAAGTAGCTCGTCTCTTCTTTGTAACATGCCTGGCATTTACCTCTTTAGAACCAATCTGCTAAAGAAACTCACGTAAACAAATAAAGGGTAAAAACTTGTTGTAAATTCGTACACGACAATGTGTAGATATCGCATTAACGAGGAAACATTATGTACCTCATCTTATTTACACAATTTACATTGTTATAAAATACATAAAAACATTCCCGTTGTGTTCCGCAAAGTGAACATTTGGATACTATTAGTCTTCAGTATCTAAAAGAGTAAAAAATACGACAATTGACTCGTTTAGCGATTACAAATTTTATTTTTTCTGCAGAAAATAAAAATATATTTTTTTTAAGTATATTTATCTGAGTTTGGGACTAGCTCGATCTGTGTGAATCGTCTACGTGTGTTATGTCATGTTATGTATAAAAATATGAAAACATTTAGTGCCGAGATTATATTAATAGGTTTAGTTGAAATTGGAAGACATCATGTTGGGCTGTTGCGGTATTAGTAAAATATTTTATTATTTATTTATTTACTTAAAGTCATATACGGCGTGAGCCTTTTACATGTTAACAAAGTATGACAGACAACAACAACAACAACAAAACAATCGTTCACAATTACACAGGTACGTTGAAAATTTATAAGTCAAGATCAAAATAAAAAAAAAAATAATAAAAAAATAGTAAAAAAAGGTCTATAAAATAAGTAAATTATGGTGTGTCAAAATGAGCTAGTGATTATAATATAAAACATTGGTAACAGCGCGTCAAAGAAATAAAATTTATTGTTTATTTATAATCCATTTAACTTTTTTATGACATTCAATTTCAAAAGATGAATTTAAATGTATAACGTATCTTTTTTCTACTTAACTATGTATTATTTCATTACTCTTGAATAAATACACGTGAAGAAATGTGTTAATTTGAAATTATTTGGTAAAAAAAAACAATAATTGGCTACTTATATCTTATTATTAATAATGAGACTATTTTTTTCCATAGATTACCTATGGTGCAAAAAATACTAAATACAAAATAGGATTTTGGTTTGTAACAAATCTTAATTTTTATGTGCCAATGTTTGCACTGTTTACCTTATTTATGCATCCAGTTTTTTTTGTAAGTAACGAGTTTTTTCCAACTGACTGTAAAAGGCAGGTGAAAAGTAATAAAAATGTCGTGACATTTACCTCGTTATAATACCAATAATAATAATATTATATAGGTACAATATATTATGTAGTTGGGTGAACACGACAATTAGTAACAACCAGTGGCGGGACTAGACTTTTTAAATGGTCATAATTTTGTTATTTTGATTTAATGTATAATATTTTTTTATAATAATAATAATTTATTGAAAAAATATTGTTTACAATCACATAAAAATACAAACAAAAGACATTAAAATATGCATAAAAATATGATAGCCACACTAGCCATACGTCTGTGTTGTGGCAGAGAAACAATAAACTTATCTTGTTTGACAACAACAAAAATAAACAACAAGTGAGTCAGTATGTCAGTCTATGCAGATAGTTAAAATGAGTTATGTATGTCATGAGTGAGTGAGTCAGTGAGCGAGCTTGTAAGTAAGTCAGCGAAAGAGTGAGTTAGTGGGCGAGCTCGCAATTGAGTCAGCGAAAGAGCCAGACGAATGAACAAACAGAATAATATGTCAGAGAGGTGACTCAACAGCCATAATCGAACAATGACCCAACAGTCACAGTAAATATATACATCAAATTTTAGTATAAAATTGTTAAAGAAATTTGATTTATTGAAAATGTCTTAGTTTGCTCTGTTGTACTTTAAAATGTCTTAGTTTGCTTTAGATGTACATTAAATCGCTGTAGTATTAGCAGCAAAATATTTTGAATTCAGTGAATTCTTCGACCATTGTTTAGCTCTCGATTTGTTGTAAGTGGTGTTGAAATTTAGAAAATTACTCAAGAGTTTTAAAACTTTGCTCCGTTCGAGAGTCAATATTATTTATTTATTTATTTACTGTACATTGATTAAAAACAATATAAGTAATAGAAGGTAGAAATTCAAATTAAATACAATCAATATACAGAGGGCAAGTTTATCGCAAAGACGCGATCTCTTCCAACTAACCCAAATATTATCTAAATATTTGTTGTCTTGTGCATGATGTGGCAGATTCAATTCAATTTAATTATAAATATTGTAAGATTTTGCTATCATGCGTTGCTTTTTGCATGTATGGATTATACGTCACTGATAACTTCAAGTATGTATAAAACGAAAACCAGCCACTCTAAGTAAATATTATGTTGGAATAGGCTAATATAAAAAGATGAGTTTATTGGTTCATTGACCAATATTTAAAGTAGATTTATATAATACGTATAAAAGATTCTAAACGGGATCGCAACTTAATAAATTAATTACTTAGCTTTATATCAAAAAGTAGTCTGTTAAACTAAAAAGAAATAAAGTTTTTTTTTTAAATTAAAAATGGTTTCACGTCAAAAGGACACCTTTTCATTAAAAAATAGTTTTTAAGGAAAAACTGTGGATGGCATAGTATGTATTATGAAAGTTGTTTCAAATTCGTGTCCTCTTCCACGTATACAATTTAATGACTTAACTTACACTGAATAAAAGGGGGTTTCTGAATTTCTGTCCACCAAATTGTATTACATAAAACGTAACATTAATATATTATATGTAAACAAATAAATAAATAGAAAAAATACATTCCTATAATATACAAGTTTCCTATAGCTGTCGGATTTATCACTTATGTCAACCAGTGCTGTCTCAATTTTGCTGAGACAGTTCTTTTCCAAACCCTGGTTGAGAAAATTCCGTACGAAGCTCCGCGACCCAGCTGGGAATCAAACCCAGGACCTCGATGATGCAAGTCGACTGCCATAGCCATTGCATCACGTGGCCGGTTACATAATATTATCATGCATATCTCTTACACATTACAATCTTTTTATATTACATATAATCTGAAATAATTCGCTTTAAATTATTGCTACATGTGCACGAAACTTCAGTATGAATCAAAATATAAACCTATCATGAAATCAATCATACTTGTAGTATAAGATGTCTGAGCAAATAATATATTATATTTTATGTATGTAATATTCTTTTATTCTGTATTATAATAACACCTATAAATCCACAGCAATGATATCTGAGCACTGCTAATAATGGACTATATAAAGTTTTATGTCTTAATCATCATTAAGATTGGACTGAATATTGAGAATATTATTAATACTAATTGAAACGATAAAAATTTACTATTTACGGGTATAAGATAAAGTGTATTATTACCAACACTATATTATGTTGTTATTATCAAATTTATTATTGTATTAAATAATATACATAAAGATAATATTTTTTCTTTCTCCTGGCCTTGCATTCTCATTATCTGGATTCTTTCTTCCTCAAAGTAGGTACTCTTGTTCTGCTACGACTTCACATTTATATTATTTATCATCGTGATTATCCAACACTGGATCAAGTTCTGTTGCCCTCAAGTCTATTTTTATGTTAGACATATTTATTACTCTTTACAGTTTGACGTGGCCATACTATCGAAGATAAAATAAAGTTAAATGAAATACTCTGCCATCATGTGTGTATAAAGGGCAAAGTCTGAAAAAAGAGGAATGGGTTGGCCCCAAAAAAAAAACAGCCGAAAGAAGTTGCAAGATAGCAGTCAAAGAAGCCTGGAATGATATGAAAGAGGCCTATATCTTGCAGCGAGGGGATGGTTGAAAAATACTATTTATCACTTTTGGTTGATGAGCATTGTTAAACAACGATACTTGGCAGTGGCGTGTTTAATGTTTTTCTATTAGGTTTTCCCGGTTCTTAATGTAAAGTTATTATATAGGGAAAACAATTATTCTATTTCACCTTGAAAATACATTACAAAAAATAATAATTCAAAAATGCCTCCATGTAACTATATAATGGTTATCTATCCATGAGCTGAGCGCTATCAACGATGCTAAATTTTGGTTATAGGATGGGAGTCGGAGCAAATATATTTAGAATATTGCAATATACCATAATTATTCTTCCATATACCTTTGCATGTAGGTATATACCTATACCAAATATTGTACTCTAAAAAAACTTGAGCGAGACAAAAAATAAGCCTAACGAGAAACAAAACGTGTAGTGAAACAAAGGATTTAGCACAGCTCAATTGCATATAACGAGGTTTGTATGATGTTTCTGACGACATCGCATCGAATTCGCTTACACGATGCTCGCAAAATTCAAAAGAATTTTTGAATTGGTAACTGCGCGTATTTTTTAATTATTTACAAACTTGAAAACCTTAGATATTGTCCGGCTTGTATGGAAAACAAACCACTGACTCTAGGCGATTCTACAGACGTGTTCAAATTATTAGCCTAGAGTTTCAAATAACCAATTTTTGTATTTGTCTTCAAATATTTTCTATGTTTTTATAAAAATCGTAACAAAGTTTGCTGAAATGTAAAGAACTGACATTGGGTTATATTTTAACCCATTTCAGTAATTAGCAATGCCGTATTTTTTTTACTAGAGCGTTGGCAACATTGGAAGGCATGGAAATTCATGATTTTGTCATTTAGTAACAAAGCGTTCCAGCAGTTGCGTGGACGTCCTCTTGAGGTATTTTTACATCTTTTTTTTAAATTTTTATGTTGAAATCTCTTCAATAATAAGTATTCTTGGAGATTTTTATCAAAAGATGTTTATTTATTTATAATTCTATTTTCAAGATATCGTTTTTTAAAGTATCTTAATATTTTTTCAAAATGGGGAAACAATGTGATAAAGCACCAAAAAATTTCTCTGTGGTTAAGGTTTTATTGCATGAAAATGCTTATGCAGTCTTAAATTGTACAAAAAGTAGGAGTTTTGCAAAAAAACAGTTAGCAGAATTTAAAAAAACTGTTCGAAATTGTGGCCAATATGAGCATCATAGAAAAGGAAATTGTGGTCACAAGAGGAAAATCACTCCCAGTGCACAAAGAAATCTGGTGTTAAACAATCGATAAGCTACTTCTAAGGTCATGTGCGATCAATTAAGTGAAGCTGGACTTAAGGTATCTGCAGTAACTGTGAGGAGGAGACTTTTTGAATGTAGGCTAAAAGGACGTCGACTGAGAAGAAAACAAAAGATTACACTTGAAATGGCCAAAAAGAGGCTGGAGTGGGCTAAAACCCTAGAAAATATGTCCAGTGAAGACTGGAGTACAATTATTTAGGTGTTTTTACCTTACTCTGTGGTGCCTGCTTGTGGCCCGCGAAGCATATGCACACTTTTTTTATATAACAGTCGGTACAAGTACCCGTTACTTTTTTGAAAGAGGTATGTTGAGAAAATATTCTTAAAGAAAACCGAGGAGTTTTTCAAATTCCTATACCATTTTGAAAATTTGGCGGCGGGGGGGGGGGGGGAAGAATTTTAAGGTGAAGTAAAATTATTAAATGTTCCATAATATGTAGTTGTGCGGCCCGGTAGGAAATCTCATTCAGAAATTTGGCCCGGCTGCTGAAAAGGTTGGCCACCCATGGCTTAGATCAAACTGTGATAAAAATTAGCATACGTAAAAGAAACCAACGAGTGGACGAGCTACATACTCGTACACACCGTGGTGGAATTCTTTTCATAAACAATCAAAACGCCGCGTATTATGTACCTTTATAGAGACCATAAAATTGACCATAAAGAATATTTAAAATATGAAAGAAAATTATAATTTAATTCTTAAAATACATTAATTATGCAACTCTCATATATTATTCAAGTACCTATCGCCTTCGCATTGTCTTTGATTTTGGTTGACATTTTTCATTCTTGTAAAGGAGACCTAAATATTTTTCATTGTTTTCTAAAAGAAATATTTTGAATGTCGTTTAAATAAATTTATCCATTGAAAAATTATATAAATCATAATATTAATATATTATTTAAATTTTTAACTCATTTACAAATAACCTAAATATTAATGAATGAATGAAATTTATGCATGCATTTTTTCCATCTCTTAAATGTCACTAACGATTTCAAAGGTCTCTCTTTGAATAAAGCGAGCTTACCTACTTTGTTAAAGATAAATAGAAATTTGCGGTCAAAAAGAAAATCTACTCTTAATGTTAAAAAATCATGTAATTGTGTGACTATTTGAATGTATGTCACAGTTAATTAATTACCGCAATATTCAACTCATCGTTTTTAAGATAGAAATTGTTCATTTTAAGAATATCCTCTGGCGGTCTTTAACATTGTACTTGAAAATTTCTTTTTCTTTTGACAGCAAATGCTTCTCTCGAGAGAATTGAGTGGATGTGATTTTTTTTCAAGAAGAGTCAATTATTGAATCATCTCCTCCAGTGTTTCGATTGAGTCACGTATTTTGTATCAGAATCCACAATATTTTGAAAATTTTGAGAAACTTATCACTGGAATTGTCTCCGTACCAACAATAATAAAAATTTGAGTAGATATATTGAAAAAAAAAATCAATTTTACAATGGAAATGTTATTTACGTCATTCAAATATCATGACTTTAAGAAGCAGCTTTCGTATAATTCGAACATTTAACTATCCAAGTGTTACCTTTATAAACTTGATAATAAACTCTCTCAATGATTTATCAGAGTTTATCAATTATTTATATTTAACAACCCCGGCAATAAAATGATATACTTTATTACTTTTATTTAATAGTGTTCAGAGGCGTTCCTACTGACTTTTATAGTCTCCTGGGTAAAGTGACATTCAAGATTCTCTATGCATCCACTTGTTTTATGCCGATTTTCCTGAATTTCAGTGATTTTCATTGAGTTTAGCTAGTTACATATTATAACTTTAGAATTTTTATAGTCATAAAAATACGGGAACTAATTATTTGTACGGCTATTAATCCATTCGTTCGGCAAGAAAAAATCAGCATTTAAGTCATTTGCACAGCAAACAATGTTTTCATCGGCAATAAATAAAAAATAAGCACAACACTTGTTTTACAAACAAACTTGGTTATATCGGCAAATTAAAAAAATTAACAGCTTAATGAATACTCGCACAACAAAATAATTAGTTGACCAGCAGAATTGTTATTTGAGCAGCAGAATTATTATTTGAGCAGCAGAATTATTATTTGACCGGCAGAAAATATTAGATAAACAATATTTTTCACACACCGATTTACCTTCGGATCCACATGAAGTTTTTGTGATTTCTTACCAAATTAATGATGACTACGAAAATAATGCCAGTTTCCGCTTTGCTATATTAACGAAATATCTAACTGAAATGTCGAAAAACGCTAGCGTCGTTCATTCAGATGCTACATATAAAATCACATAAAAAGATGCTACATACAAAGATTTATTATTTGAACAAGATTGAAAGTATAGCTTTCACAAGTTTAATTAAAATCAGCCCGCGGTTTGCTGCTCATTTATTTATTTTGCTGGACAAATAATCATTATGCCGGTCAAATAATAATTTTGCTGGTCGATTAAATTTAGAGTTTTACAATATCATATTATTTGCAATAGAAATATACTATTCTCGCTGGGCATAATTAGCATATTAACATGATATATTTGTCGGCAGAATACATTTTTCTGCTGAACATAACATCAATATTATGCTGATCGTTTAAACGATAGCCTAAAAATACCGGCATTGCATGGACTGACTTGGATACCTTTATTTGTATCTGAGATTCTCAATTAATGTATTTATTGATTTATGGTTTATATTATGGCATGGATGTAAATTACATGTGCCAATCATTACATTTATAAATGTGCCATGTAGAATTGATGAACTGTAAGTATCTTTTACTCTTTAATGAATGACACTTTAATGTTATTGCTCAATACTAATACTAACTCTTTTTTTCGACAGTTATTCATTTTAATTTTATTATTATTTTGCAACAACGCGTTTTGCGATATTTCGGGCACATTGCAAGAAGAGAGCATGACAACCTGGAAAAAGTAATTATGACTGGGGTTGTAGAAGGGAGGAGGGGAAGGGGCAGAGTGCCAATAAGATGGAGCGACCAAATTAAGGAGGCCGATCGCTCAACATGAAAACAGATGGTTTACAGAACGAGGCATGATGGTCACTATCCTCAGGATTAAGGAACCGACAGAGATGATGATGATGATTATGTGTCACCTACTTGAAGCAACAGTAGCTAAATTATTTCTGTACCTATCTTCGGTTTTCTCAGTGCTGATGTCTATTAAAGATATTGCATACAATTTCATATACGCTAATCATATAACATAGCACAATTATATACTATCCATTTTTATTTGGAGAAAACTACGCAATAAAATTGTGGGATCCTTAAGAACTTTATGATGCAACACTGTCCAGGTGACTATTATGTTAAGATTGGATGAGATTCTGTGATGTCGGATTTATATTAACTATAATACTCTATAGCTTGAAAAAGAGTCTCAGTATAATATAATGAAGATTGGTAGAAAGGCACTGCCAATGTATTATATTATTATATATCTCATACAATATTATAATCCCAAAGTAATTAATATTGTTATATTGCTTCGCATGCATCAACTGTCAGGCCAACTCTACATAACTTGGTTCTTAGCATCAGCAGGAATAATCACTTTTATTCAACAGTATAATTACCCACCGCTGTTTATAGCTATTACAGTTAATATACTCCTTCAATTTCTAATCTTCTGTTATGGAGTTTTTATCCCTGTGGGACGTCCGGTATAAAATAAGACCACCCATTATTTACTGTACGTTTTCGTGTGTCGTGTAAAAGGTAGAAGTCTGGAAAACAACACATTTTAGACGTGTACAATTGATTAGACAATTTATATTTTAAATCCAGATACATCTCTTTAATTAACAAAAACTAGAGCGCGCAACTTGCACAAAAATGCACATCTCTGATAAGAAGTTTTCTGTGGTTTCCTCGTAATTGAACAAAGGCAAATGCTAAAGATGTTTTTATTATATGTAAGACCGTTCACAGCGGCTCACAAATTTATTATAACATGATTGACCATACCAAGAACTAATTATCTCTCAAGGGAAAGTTTATGTTTTTATTGTTTCTATATCTGTCTAATTATATGAGAGCGGAAGCTTTTGAAAGTCAGCTCGCAAAATAATAAAGTTTTCAGCGGAACTACTAAACTTTTTGATTCATTTTAATCTCTTATCGCTTGAGTTTATCTCGACAAAATAACACGATATGAATTATATGATTTTCTGCTTCCTCTCTTAAAGAGCAGGCATATGCCGAGTCATATCAATCATTATAGTATAATATGTACCTACATTACATAGTACGTTATAAATTACATAATATATTCCTTCCTATCTTAGATGTAATGTTTAAAATGTATAGAGCCTACTTTGATATACAACTTCGATAAATGTACCTACATAATAGGTATTTCAATAGCTTTACAAATCTTTCACCTTGACCCTAAGCTTCTAAGAACAAGTTGTTTTATGCAGTAATATGCACTACTGAACTGTACACGCAGCATTATGAAGTATTTTTCTACACATTTATTAAATTTCTATCAAGTCTACAGGATGAAAACAAGCATCCTCCATTTAGAATGGTGATGCACTAATTACGTATGTAAGTTATATCTTTTCTATCTTTGTTTTCGAGTGTTCCTACACTGAGAAAAATACTCAAGAAATTTCACAACGAATCATTGGTACGTACTATCAGATTAGGAGCAGAGATAGTACATACAAACGATTCATTAGAACAAATCTATAATATTAATTTTTCGCAAACAAATCGTTCGTAAATTTACCAACGATTTGTTTGCGAAAAGTTAATATTATAGATTCGTACTAATGAATCGTTTGTACTATCTCTGGTCCTAATCTGATAGTACGTACATACCAATGATTTGCTGTGAAATTTCGTAAGTAGGTATTTTTCTCAGTGTACCTACTGTGAAGGCCAGGTATTCGTAAAACATTCCATATACATAAGACATTTAATATCTTTAATTTAGCGATAAAGTAATGCCACCCGTCCTGAATGTCTTAATCTTTATTGACACATAGAAGACATACAGTTAGACAGGTGACTAATCCATTTGTAAGCCGTGATGGTATGAATAAATACATTTTTATAATGAAAATTTTGAAAGCCCTTCGCTTCCTTCATTCAGGCTGATTTTGCGCTAATTATCTTCGAATCAAAAACCTTGAAGTCGAGGACGAAATAACAATGCTCTTCTTAGCACACTTTCTCTCTATCCTCGTTTATTCTTCTAATATGTTATCAGAAATCTTGTGGATGGAAAACGGTGTTTTTTGGCCAAGTATCATTGGAAAAACTCAAACCATGACTCACCCAAGACGATCGTTTTCTCGTTGAATTATATTACTAAGCAAATCTTATGCGGAAATATTTTTGACCATTTAAAGATCACGATTAAAATATCAGTTAAAGATTTTGCTAATACATATTCTATTCGGAAAGGTAAACGACTTGACGGAGTAGAAAGGATGTGTTACCCCTAGTGTTATTTAATATATGGCTACAAAATTATAGTTATATAATGGTAATATTTAATAATCTCTGCGTTATTATTATAATTCAATCTACTTCGTGTGGTGCCTACTTAATAATAATAATAATATTTTGTCCACAACAGGTATTTATTATTATAGGTACCGTCTTATTCCCCCCTTATATGTTATAATAATATTTGGTTCGTTAGCTTGTATGTATATGTGTATGTCCTCTAGAGATATTTCTTATTTAAGTAGGTCACAGGGAAACTAACGTATTTTATAAAAGTTTCCATTCATTGCCTTTGTTACTGGATGGTTAAGTTTAAACTATTATTATTTATTTATTGTTTTTATTCTTTCTGCACATCATCATTATATAACAGTGTTCAATACAAAATTTAAAATACTAAGATGAATGGAGTGGCGAGATTATGTATCTTATTTATTATTTATTTATTTAAAAAAAAAAAAAAAAAAGATATATCTGGGTTTTGTTATAAACCCAAATACAACCATATACACCTTTCACAGTAAGCTAAAAGCTTGTATCGTGAAAGGGGAGTTTGCCGGCACCTGGGAACCACGAACCACGGACCCCCTGTTCACGAGGCCGAGACTCTACCTCCAGGCTACCGACATTCATTCATTCATTCTTTACTGTACCTACATTAATAATAAATAGTTTTAACCAATATACAGAGGGAAAGTTTATAACAAATATTATAATTTGTAAGTATTAGCCTAAAATATATGCCTACCTTACCTACGTATTCAATACATTTTTCCTCCCAAACCAACGTATATAGTTTCAGATTTTTAAAATATCGGTCGGTTCCTTAATTCTAAATGAAACCGAATTTAAAACTTTTTCTTGACTTTTAACGCCGATCTTCGAAGCACGGAGTTAAAACCGTTCTTTTCAATTCAAAGTGATTTTGCATCCCGTAAGTCACCTACGATATTCCTTCTACTCTAATGTCGTAGTTTTAGGATTGGGTTTTTCGTTAAAGATGTCGGAAATCTTAAGGACACACCACAATATTATTATACTCTATGGACACACGGTTTTATTCGTCAACCAACGTTGAGTGTTTGATATTCTAAAGACACGAACTAATCAGGACCAATATCTCTTTCAAGAGACTACAGAGCTTTGCAGATCGCTTCGGAGCACAGCATCGACATAGGGATTAAAGCTGGTGTGTAATAATCTTGTAAATATGGCAGTGCAAGTACTATTCTAACCTACTACTACTACTTATACGTAGTTAGCCACACAGAGTAATGGTTATAAACACGTTTCGTAACTGGTATGTGCTTCATCTTCAAGCCAGTTAACTATTACTACTACATAATATAACGTGTATGTAGTTACATAGATAATATTACTTTGATAACGCTAAATATACTTGCAGCAGCAATGCAACAACTTGAAATTCTTCTCCTATAGTCTGCAAGAAAGTTTACTATTTTAAAATAGGATGTAAATACACCTCATAAAGCTCCTACTATCTATACGTATTCGTCCTTACATTAAAGATACCTCTTAGCAGTAGCGATCTTTACGGTGTGAGAATCAGACAATCGCCCCGCGCCCCAAGCCAAAGACTTAATATATAAAATTTTCTGAGCTAGAAAGAAAATTTATGACTAAAAAGGATTTTTATTATCTTTCTATTCAAAATTTTGTACAAAAATTAAGAGATTGTGAATTTTTCCAAATTGTTATACCAAAAACTTACACACAGAATACCCAAAAATCCCATCAGAGATTAAGCAACATTACTCCCTATTCTATATTGATTCAAACTAAAATAAGATCGTTCCTAAATTTAATTATTAAGGTCACTTGAACTAAAATTCGTGTTTTATATGATATTTTAGAGTTTATAGAATACCTATGTGCACTAACTAAAATTGGAACGTTCCTATTATAGTTAGTGCACACTAAAAATGAAATAGAATAGGGGGTATTGTGTATTTAAAAAATTTGTATTATTTTTGATTACATATAAAACACAAACAAGATTTCGGTGAAGTAAAAGTTTGAAAACTTGGGCATTTTCGTAAATTATTTACGAAAACCTCTTCTTTCAAGATGACTTTATACCAATTAAGATTTAAGATCAAAATTTTATCGAATGAATTAAAATCTTAAACTTGTTAATTAATACACTTTTTTATTTTATTATTGTAGATAATAATATTGTTTCGTCTCTCAATGAGACATTTTCAATACTAAACTAACAAACAAAACAAGTTTGTAATTCATTCAATATGGAGAATACGCAAAAAGTAGCGGAAAACATTGAAAATATAATCTTTTTATATTAGGACTGCTTTCGCATTTTTGCTCCAGCTCCAAATGGCAGAAATAAATAATTTGCCAATTAAACAGTTAAAATGACTCGGATTTAATTTTTAATCTCTGTATCATCATGTCTCGTTATTAAGTTTTAAAAATAATTAGTTTAATGCCTTAAGAAGTAATGTTTTATTAATTAATGATTCATAATAAAACTGGTTATTCGGAGTTTCGTAAAGTTCATTTTATCGAAATTTAAAAGAATGTTAAAAAGTAAATACCTATATACGGTTTGAAACATCTTGGTGTAGGTATATCACATTCAAATATATGCTTAAATTGAGTACATTCAAATCTAAATAGATTATTTAAATTTAACATTCTTTTTAATACATGCACATTTGTACAATTAAATACATTAAATATTTTTCGTACCTTCCAAATTGAGCAGTACTTGGCTTTGGTAGTTCAAATACATTTCATCCAACACATTAAAGGTCTTTAGGTTTACTGGAAAACATTGCCTCAAGGCGATAAGTAAGCCTTTTGCACAAACTTATTTTGACAGTAAAAAGTTTATTATGTATTTTTATTAAACATTAAAACAATATCATACTTATTATTTTTGACATCATAACACAATAATAACATAACTCTATTTAGATGAAGAACAAATAAGCTACCGTTCAAGCACAATCAAATATTCCATTCAAAATGTTTATAAGTTCTCCAGACAGCATTTGCTGGTATGAAGAGAAATTAACTTAGTGCTTTTTATACTATTAACTATTGGACACTAATAAATTATTGATAAATTGAAACAGATAACACAAAACAAAAAAAAAATCTTAACTATTCACGACTGCACGTTTATCCAGGATTAGTCCAATACTTATTCACATTTCCTCATTTAAATAGCCATTTTATATTAAACCTTTAGTTGCAAAAGGTACATATATAAGGTGAATCTTTAAATAAAGCAAAATTTATTATTCCTGTAGGTATCTGCACTAATGATGTAACGAATATTCGTATTCGCAAAAAAAATTGCGAATGTTTTTCGAATATTATTTTGTAATAAAGTATCGGATTTTAGTAAAAGTACCGGATACTTACCCGGTACATTGTAGAAAAAGCTACTGCAAGGAAATATTCTTTAAGAAAACCGAGGAGTTTTGAAATATTTTAAATTCCTATACCATTTTGAAAATTCGGTGACGGGGGGGGGGATTTTAATGATTGAGCAATTGTATAAATCTAAGCAAGTCAATATTCGCTATTCGCATTCGCGAATATCGGCAACAAATATTCGCATTCGCATTCGCGAAACTCCAAAATCACACATTCGTTACATCACTAATCTGCACTCATTCATTTATAATGTCACGGAATATCCCTCCAGTGGGGCAGGTATAGATATACGTAAACCATGAATTTTGTGATATTTTGATAAATTATATACTACTACTATACTATCATGGTTGATAAAATAAACATGCAAGTTGTCCTCTTCGTGCCAACAATAAAGTAAGACACTCAGGATGGGTGACAAACCTCTTCGCTGAGTTTAAGATGTAAAATGAACACCTTCCTTTTACAGGACACTCGAAACCTTATGGAAAACAGTGGGAGACCAATTCTTTGCCGGGTACTCCAAGGAATTGTAAAATAGATGTATAAATAAATAAAATAAGAAACCTATTTATGGAGAAACAAAATACGTATGAAAAAGTATCAGCACCCGATGATGCGAATTCGGAATCAGCGAAGCCGGTCGTGCGTTAATTATACCTATTATACTCAATAGCAACACTAAACAATAATAAATATTTTTCATTTTGATATATAATTTTTAATGAAGTGTTACAAAATTAATGTTGATACAATAAATGAAAACTTTTTAACCTTACCTTGACTTGTCAAACTGCAAACTTGAGAAAAGATCACCTCACTTGCTCCAAAAACACAATAAAAATAATATACTTAAAAACACAACACTTCAATTAAAATAAACAGTTTACACTCTAGCTAACTATTTATTTTAAAAATCCGATAATAATACAATAAAACAACCATAAAACAACTCTGCAATTATTATCAATATTTTAAATGAATAATTGATTGAATTTTACTCTTAGTTTATTATTTTATCGCTGTTTGAATGAATAATTTATTAAATGATATTTCACGTTTAATTGGATTATATAAATATTTCTCGCAGTTTATGTTATTATTATCATGAGTTCAATGTTTTGTATATTTATGATTGTAAGTTGTTAAGTAACATAATAATGTAGGTGCTATGTGGTTTATATTATGTTATGTATATTGTACAGTGTCCAAGACATTGACCTTAGCGATGGCAGCTCTGAGAGCAGAGTAGTGATGTTATAGTCTCGATGATGTATTTATAGTTTCCGACGATGTGAACTTATACTACACCTACATATACCTACCTGCCTAGTTACAACTGTTGTACTGTACTTATTTATATAATGTTGTATATATGTATTAGATATGCGTGTAGTATTTTTAAAATAAAATAGGGCCCCATTTCTTTTGATTGAGAACACATATGTACATATTGTATTATAATGATGAACATCCCTCAAAGTACGAGCTCTGCTCGAATTTGAAGGAATTAATATATTTACTGTGCATTTATATATAAAAAAATATTATTGTTGCAAAAAATATATGTTTATCCCAATAAACATATTTGAATTTGAATTATTTTCTGTAAGGTTTTTGGGTAAGTTATGAGCAATCGCACCTTAACGATAAATTCACCCTCTCTGAATTACTTTATTGTATAATATAATATAAGACAACGATATCAGAGCGCAAGGAATGTCGTGGAAAGAGGTGACGCAATTGGCACAGAGACGCTCTGAATGGAGGAGGCTGGTTTCTGCCCTGTGCTCCCGAGAGGAGCGTTGAGGGCGATGATGATGATGATGATGTATAATATAATGAGTTACAAATTACAATTCATTGGATTGGTCTGCAACGAGTTTGGATTTTCTTCTCCATTCCTCCCTATTCTCAGCCAGTCTTTTCAGCTCTACATATGAGCCACAGTTCATGTCCTCTTCAGTTGGTCCATATACGCGTCCCTTGGTCGGCCTCTGCCATTTGTGCCTTCGGTCCTACCTTCCGCAATGGCGATGACCAGTCCTGGGTGCCTGATGTTGTGGCCATTGGCTGATTCTCTTAAGGAGTTTCCTTTTTTCGCCTACCCTGGTTAACACTTCTTCGTATTTAACATGTTCCGATCAAACTTATTGAATTATATGTGAATTTATTTACTTCTTACTTTCTATTCGTATGTTTTTCTATTGTTTTTGAGATCCTAGGGTGACGTCTACCTTAGTTTACCTCCCTCTTTCCCCTGGGTATGCCTGCGACTCTTTTTTACAAGTTAAATACTTAAAAGTGAAAGAAAAGGTATCATATTATAAACCAATCTTACTTGTCGTCCTAGAAACACAATATTTAACAGACATTATTTTTCCTTATAGTCTAAAAATATTATGTTAAGCTATCTTTGTCTCGACTGTTGGTTCCTTAAAGGTGGCTCGTGATGTATTTTATGCAATTTAATTGCTTTTCCTAATCTACTGTAGTAGCCTCAAGTAATGAAAAGTTATTGATATAAACAACAAAACTACATGAGGCGGGTGTCGTTGGTAAATATTTTGAAAAGAAATGTATATAAATATACACGCGCGTTATACAAATAAAGATATTAATATTCAACAGCAAAATGAAGACATCACTCTTCTAATAGACCTTCCTGCGCTCTTGAGATGGATACTCCGTTAAACAGCGCCGAAGAAATCATCCAACATCTTCATCATGGTCTTATGTTACATTCTTAACGATTGGTGAATGACTGCCATCTAAAAAAAACAATGTATTTAAAAAGTAACAGTAAATATTTTCAATATAATCAGATTCTTTCTCATCCATTCGTAGCTTTTTTAAATTATGGCGTAGAGAGATGTCTCGCATTTTCCATTGCCATAATATTATTACGATAAGCGCTATATGAATGTTTTATTATAATTATTACATACCTATAAGTTTTATAAATTTTGGGGAAAGATATAAAAAAAAACTGAATAAAGTTTTACCCTGTCAACTTTCCATTTCAAAATGTAGCTACTTAGTTGTATTATTGGAAATAAGTATCTCATGATCACTGGAATTTCTTACAACTCAAAAATAGTATTGAATTTTTTCGGAAGACTGAGATTTCGTCTTAATAATAAAGGGACCCTCGAAATAAATATTCGGAACCACTGATTAACACGTTAAACTGTGTCACATATTATTTAAAATAGACAAAAAAGTTATTTTTTCTATAAGATTTTCACTTTTCCTCATTTCATTGAGACGTTTTCAATTTCACTCGTGATTTATAGAACCTTTCTCATTAATAATATATCTTTTTATGTATGCTTAGGTATTTATTCATTCATTAAGGTTCATTTGTTTTTGTCAGTTTTCTTTTGTTAATGTGCATAATATCTAGTTGACATTTCAAACGATCATATAATTGCTGAATTGGCCTGGTTTCGTTTTTTTCTTTCATATGATATATTTTTTATCTCCGTGTTTTAAAGTCGAATCTCTTATACTTAAAATGTTTGGAGGGGTATTCTCAATTATCTCTTCTCTATTATCTAACAGTTGCTTTCTATTTTTTTCTAGTTCTAGTTTTTGTCTATTATTTAGCTTTCATCCCAAAAAAGTTGAATTAATAATATCTTGATGATATTATACTTTAAATAACACACAGTTTACTTTTCACTAAGATTTATTTAAATCTCGAGCGCTTTCGTCAATGCTAATAAATTGACATTTTCAAGAGAACTATTAAAATGTCAATTTATTAACATTGACGAAAGCGCTCGAGATTTAAATAAATCTTAGTGAAAAGTAAACTGTGTGTTATTTAAAGTATAATATCATCATAATGAATTTTCACTCTGTGAATGTACAAACTTTAGAGTTATTAATAATATCTTGCTTATACTATGTACCATCATGGCATATCCCACAAGTGGGGTGGCTATAACAGATCAGCCGCATCTAATAAACACGCAAACAGTCATCTCTGTGTCAACAAAAATATTCAGATTGGGTGGCAAACCTCTTGTTTGAAATTAAGGCTGTCTTTTTGTCTTGATACTTTTTTTCGAACACCTTTCTTTTATAATTATTATTATAATAATGCAACACGGAGGACATCGTAAGATGGAGTAGGAAAAGGAGACGATTCTGAAGAGACCATGTAGATCGGATGGCTGAAAACAGAATCGTACATATAGCTGCTAAGAAAACACCAGTCGGTTCACGTCCCCGAGGAAGAACACCAAAAAGATGGAAAGACAGCTGATCTTCAGCATCATAAGAGGCATCAACTATTGAACTAACTGATCGATGATCTACATCGAGAGGAAGAAGAAGATTGTAATAATGAATATGTACGGGTGGTACATTTGGCTGAAAACAGAAAAGTATAGTACAGGGTTGTCTATGAGAGGTTATCCGGACATCACGATATCCAGAATTGTGAAAACAACCGAAGGGAAATATATTGAGATTAGGAATACAAAATTCAATTATAAAATTAACCATTAATGTTGTCTCTAGCTGCTAAATTCTTAAAGGATGTGTGAAATTATGGGTATAACTTTATATAAAGATGTAATGAGCCATATTGCCTATAATTTTCTAGATAATTATGTAAGAAAGAGTTCTTGCAATATTGCAAAACATAGGATTATCATTCACACTTAGATTAAATCAAGATGCAAGATCTATATCAAGATGTTGGCGGCTGTACTTAGGTGATTGATTATATTACAACATAATTTCATGTTCTGCAGGGTTACTCTTGACAAAACTAAACACGATCTTAATCTAGTCTTGATCTTGATCATACGACGCACGAAGGGACTATGGTCAAAAACACCGCACTACCGCTAACGCGCGATCGATTTGCGTGTATTTTTGGCCAATAGTCACTTCGTGCGTCGTATGATCAAGATCAAGACTAGATTAAGATCGTGTTTAGTTTTGTCAAGAGTAGCCCTGCAGGGAGTGGTGAAAGATTTGTTTGCGTAATGAGAGGGAAACCAGAGTAATTTTATATTTAAATCGAAAGTGAGGCTCAACTTGGTATAAGGTGATCAATCCAAATTTTGCGTTTTAAACCCTGAATGTCTTAATTTTCGTAGTATTCGCCGTAAAAAATAGGCCTCTCTCTTTTTTATTCTGTTAGTTTTCGAGTGTCCTATAAATGACAAGTTTTCGTAAAACCTTGCGTTTAAAACATGTAACGTCTTCAATTCAGTGATGAGGTATGCCATCCATCCTGAATGTCTTATTTTCGAATGGCACGAAGAGGACAACTTGAATGTTTATTGCGCGTAGTTAATCTGCTGGCTTCCGCACTTATGGGATATCCCTTGATGATAAAGATAATTGGATGTCTTATTTTTTATGATATTGTATGAAACGGACAACCTAATTTATGTTTTCAGCAGTGATTTCACTGGTATTTGCCTTTGTGGAGGATGTTTTAAAGTTACTTTATTTTTTTATAACCTTATACATCTTTCACAGGAAGCTAAAAGCTTGTAGAAATAAAATAGATACACAAGGAATTAACTTATTCGTATTGATTAAAAATTTAGAATGGTTGAATTGGCTACGCCAAACTGTATTTTTGTAGACATATCTGCTAAACTTATAAGTTTGTGGATTTAATAATAGATAAGACGAATTGGCAGAGGCCGACCAAGAGACGCGTACATGGACCAAATGAAGAGGGACATGAACTGTGGCTCATGCGTAGAGCTGAAAAGACTGGCTGAGAATAGAGACGAATGGAGAAGAAAAACCAAACTCGTTGTAGACCAATCCAATGGATTGTAACTCATTATATATATAAGACGAATGTGGATTTGTCAATGACTTCTTTCGAAAGATAATCAAAGTATCCAAAGTTCACCAGCTTTGATGATAAATACCAAATCTTTCCTATCTTGTACAGCAGAATATTATTTTTACAGCAATTTGTATTGAAGTACGTCTACAATTTTCTAGTTATCACGAAGCATCTGCCTATATTTATTTTTATCTTTCTTTTATAATCATTGACTGACAGATTACTTCCTTCGTATATGCTGATGATTCTGTAATCATAGATACATCCCACTTATGGCATCCTGCCGGATATTGGAAGGAAATTAATATTATATAATTAATATTATAATTATAAACCATCCCGTGGAGCACCCGGTAAAGAATTGGTCTCCCACTCTTCTCCGTAAGTTTTCGAGTGTCCTGTAAAAGGCAGGTGTTCGAAAAAATAAGACATTTTACATCTTAAATTCAGCGTTGAGGTTTGCCACCCATCCTGAATGTCTTGATTTTATACTGGCACGAAGAGGACAGTTTGCATGTTTCTTACATGCAGCTGATCTGCTGGCTACCCCACTTGTGGGATATGCCGTGATGGTATAGTAGTAGTAGTAGATTAATATTATAAGATCATAATAAGGTATCATTCAATTCAGTAAATATGAATACACCTACTTTTTTCTTATTTTATTTTTCTGAGACTTACGAATAATACATTGAACCTACAGCCTCTTATCTAGATAGAGTGATAATAGTTTGACTACAATATCTGTGTATTACTTGCGATATGAATGCATAAGTCTGTTATAATAGAGCCTTCAAGTAAAGGAGAAGTATTGGAATGAAATAGGTTTTTATGCCTATATTTTTCTCTTAGTGCGTTATCAGGATTTTCCAATATATGTGGAAAATCATTCTTGCAGAGGCCTCTCCGTCTTACGCTATTCGGAAGAGTTCTTCCACACGCCCTTCTCCAGTCTACTCTGTTAAACTTCAAAATTATGAAGTTTATTGCCTTCTTCAAAAACTGAGTCGTCCTTAAATCTTTTCTATTAATGTGAGTGATTTCATGTGGAAGGCCACCTAAAAGATGGAAGGATAGTTGGTCTTCAGCGTCGCAAGAGGAAACAAATTCCGGGCAAACAGGTCAATGACCTACTGCAAGCAGAAGAAGAAGAAGATTTCATGTGTCTATTAACAAGCAGGATATGACCCAGATAAAAAAATACGTAGGCACTTTAATCTTGGCCAGTACCTATTTGTGTAGAACAATTTTTTCTATTCAATACTTCCAAGTTATACTTACAAAATACTTACAAATCTGTCCATGTAAAAATTGTTTTTTTTTCGAGGTTTAATTTGATGAGTTAACTGCCCTTTTGAGGTAACGGAAATGAACTTTGAAAACTACTGTTGAAATTGTTGTAAGATAAAATCTTACAATAGGCATGTTCATTGAAAAGGTGACACTAATATTTCTTCCAGACAACCTTATTGAACTATAACAGCATGTTACAATATTAATTAACATTATATGTAAGATCACACAGAGTGCGTGGAATGAGTATGTTGGTACAGTACAATTAATGCCAATATGGTCTCACCATTGTTGTTCCTAAGAGCAGTACCAAGTATAGTTACTCGAGTATTGTGGACCGTATTATTTAAGAAAATCATAGTACGTGCAACACAACGTGTGAATATGATGTGGATTATCTGTTCTTGGGTACAGGCAAACTATGATTAGACGATATTTATAATAGGTACTTATGAATGACTAGCTTCGGCATGACTTGCTCATAGACCGTACTAGCCATCACCATTTGAAAAGATTAAAACCGAGTTATAGCACCGTTGAGACTTTGGCTAAGAATAAAGGTCTTCTACTCTTTTCTGTAAGTTTTCGAGTGTCCTCTAAAAGGTAACTTAAGTATTTCTTCGTAAAATAAAATACCTTTACTACATTTCAACAATAAGCTCTCCTTTCCAGCTATTCTAAGTATATTTTTTTATTATCTATTTACTTATTTTTATTCTTTACTGTACATTTAAGACTGAACCTTGGCACAAATCATCCCCGTAGGATGCTATGCCATAAGTGAAAAAAAAGACTGAACCAACCTACTGCCACATTCAGGAGTAAGCTGAAAACATTGCTTGAGATAGTCACGGATTGCTATATTTTCTTACTAACTCGGATACCATTATGATTTTTAGTATTTACTTGTATGTGTTGTCTGAAGTGTGTAACTGGTTGTACATAAATAAATTTACTTTTGCGTAAAAATATATTTGAGGGTATTGTAACAATTACTATAAACAAACGTTACATAGTACATGTTTATTATTAAATTCATTACATCTGACTGTTATAGCAAGTATAGGTACAATATTAAATAATAGCTCTATATAAATTATTGTGTTCTACTATTATTATTATTATAATTACAGTAATTTAAATTAATAATAAATTGTACATTTAATACATATTTATTTATGTTATTAATTACATAATCTTACTACCGTTGTACGTGTATATCAGTACATTGTGCGAAGATCACGGAGGTGAAATTTAACATAGTAATTATTTCATTATTTCAAATTATTTCAATTTGAAGTACCTTGGGCCTGGATGAATTATATTATTGTATTTCCTGTGGGTGCCTACACTGAGAAAAATACTAACGAAATTTCACAACTAAATTTCGTTGGTAAATCTACCAACGATTTGTTTGCGAAAAGTTAATATTATAAGCTCGTACTAATGAATCGTTTGTACTTTCTCTGGTCCTAATCTGATAGTATGTACTAATGATTCGTTGTAAAATATCGAACCTAAGTATTTTTCTCAGTGTACGTGGGATATCCAAACCTGTAAAATTATTGTGCTGTAACTATCTCAGAAAGCAGTTACCTCAAAGTTTGACTGAATATTTTCATTTCAAAACTCTTTCTCATTTCTTAAACAAAGGCTGCCATATTTTCACGAACTACGTAGTCTATTAACATAATAGAAAACATTTCAATATATACGTGATAAAAACAACTCAACTTCACTTCATTATGTCCATATTAAGTCAACATAAAGCCACCATATTATTATTATTATTATTAATATAAAATAAATCTTTCATAATACAATGGCCAATATCAATGAAATTTTCTTGAGAAAAAATAGCGAAATTAGGTAAATAATATCTCAATACAAAAATAAATAAAAATGTGCAATGTATCCTAAAATGGAAGATGAACATATTATCTTTATCTTGTGTTTCACATTATCTTTATCTTCTGTTTGTTTCTATCACGACATATTGAATATCTTTGTAGGTTTTTATACAATACTTGTAAAAAGTAACTATGTCGATGTTTGTCAGTGATGGGCATTGGTGTATCAAATAACAAGAAAAGTTTACAACAGCTTGGTTCCGCGCTCTACGAGGGTCTGATGCGTGTATGCAATAAAATTGTTTTTCCACCTATTTATTTATTGTATTGTCACTACCACAAATCATTCACATTGGTTGTATTGCTGAAATAGAATGATATTGAATTTATCTATCTATCTATCTATCTATACCCTCACGCCGTGTCCCAAGTGGGGTAGGCAGAGAGAACGGAACGCCAAACAGATCTATCTTTACACACTTCCTTCGCTTCCTCCACATTCATACAGTTCCTCATACACGCACGTCGGTTCCTCTTACTCAACACGCGGCCGTCCTTGAGAATTTGATCCACGTGATCAAGCCACGTGGTTCTCGGACGCCCGCGTTTCCTCACACCCTTTCATTCAGATAAGTATATCCTCTTTGTCATTCTTACCTCGTTCATTCGTTCAACATGCCCAAACCACCGTAGTTTATTCACGCGCATTCTGTGCACAACAGTCTTCTTGCATCCGCTCATTCTTCTAATATCCTCATTCTTCACTCTATCACGCAGCGTTTTACCAACCATTTTTCTCAACGATCGCATCTCTACAGCATTTATTCCACTTTCGTCCTTCTTCAACCACGTCCATGTCTCGCTTGCATACGTAAGTGACGGTACCAGAATGGTATTGTGCACCAGCATTTTAGCCATGTTCGACACATTGTCATTGCTGACAATGGGTCGAAGCGCACCGTTTACTCTAGCACCGGCCAATTCACCCTTCATCACCAATTTCTCTCTAGTGTGATAATCAATGATCTCTCTGAACTATCTATGAACAATCTATGAACGTCTGTGCTAAAACATGAATTATATTTATTGTATAAAATTGTTTTTAATTTACCTTCATACTAGGCCAAATTTATATGAATTACACAAACATGTCAAGATAATCACTACAAATCCACATATAATCTATTAGACAAATTCGTTAAATAAGAATTAATCTCATATTTATCGTTGTTATTTTTACAATTAACCATTCTATGAGGTCATATATGTAAATAAGGTGGTGTCGTCTTTTCTAAGCCTTATATGGTAGTTTTGTGTGTTAAATTTACATAATTTTATATTATTTTTCAACACATTTCCAAGCAATATATAACTAATCAAATGAAAAAATTCTCGTAACGTAATGTTTTAATCATAATATAAAGATAGGTTTATCCATCTAAATATTTAAAAAAAAAATTGCCGCGAGTACAATCAGTTTAGAGATTCCACCAAATCTACAACACTTTTTGCAATATTTGTATATTTTTTATTAACAATACATTTAGGGTTGAGGGGAAAAAATCTTTCGGTGTTTTTTTTACACAGACACCCCGTCACCAAAAACTATACTTTTACTACTTTTATTGATTCGCCACTGCATCACGGGAATGCAAGAACATTGAATAGTTACATACTAGGTACTTATAATATTACTAAGTAATATAATACATAACTACTAGTTCTGTTGTAACTACATAGTTTTGCAGTAACAACCATCTTCTTATTGTCTCGAGACCGGTTTCCTATACAAAACAAATCCTCGTTATTATTAACAATCATGCACTACTACCTACTACTCTATGTGTTGAATATTACATTCTTCTGGGATGCCAATTGCTACTGCACTGTGTGATGCTACCTGCGGAGTGCGGGCTGAGCCCAAAGGCTATTATTGCCGCATGTTGTGAGGTCTTCAAATGATCTATTGCCCTTTCGTGGGGTAACGATATTGAAGACTCCCTCCCGTACCCGAATATCTCAGATGTCGGGGAACTTCTATTCTGAGTAAAAGCTTAAGTTCTCACGGGCAGGCCCCAATGGGCAGCCTGGGATGTTGGCCTGCAAAAACCGCCTCGCAGGAATCTTTGTGCTATAATACTACTCTGGTGTTCCTCTAGTTTGGAAATGAGTGGATCTGAGATAGCCAATCTGTCGAAAGAAATTTTTAAGCACATCATTTAAGTACCGACCTATACAAGTAAATATATGTGACAAAACAAATTAAAAAAATAGCGACGTTATAAAGATATGGGATATAATGGCGAGATTTTCATTACACAGTTATTTCGAGGTGGTTGAAAAACCTCCTCCTTTCGTGGCAATTTAATCACGTGTTCCCACGCTATTGCCAATTTACTTATAGGTATTTGTTATAGGTATACCTATAAACATTGCACTCTGAACGATAATCTTCTGCAGCATACTTTTTTCTGAAGTAAAATATTTTTAATATCGGCAATGCACCCAAATTTGGATGATTTCCACCTTTTTTGGAAAATGTATATGGGTTTTTTATTCATACACCTTTCACAGAAAGCTAAAAGCTTGTTTATTCACTGTGTCGGTGATTAGGTAGTAGAATTCCATAATGATATAAATAAAACAAATGTTTTTTTTTAAAAGATATATCTGGGTTTTGTTATAAACCCAAATACAATCTTATACACCTTTCACAGTAAGCTACTAAAAGCTTGTGTCGTGAAAGGGGAGTTTGCCGGCACCTGGTATCGAACCACGGACCCCTCGTTCACGAGGCCGAGACTCTACCTCCAGGCTACCGACGAACTCGTTTTATTCTACAATTCGATTTATTCACAAGAGAGACGTCTTTCGTCTTGTTAGATTGACAATGTCCTAATATCGAATAGTAGAATAAAACTTTTATTTTTAATAAAAGCTTATGTCGTGAATGTGGAGTTTGCTGGTATCTGGGATCAAACCGCGCATCTCTTGTACATGAATTCGAGGCTCTACTCTACATGCAGGCAAACGACGAATTCAACTCTATTGCAATCTAAGGACAATTTTACAACAAAAGAAAAGGTAAAGAAACATTTTGTCATTGATCTTTTTGAAAAATCATTTATCCAGAAAACTATAATATGAGATATTTTATACAGATATTTTTCCATGTAAGCATTCTTGCTTTTCTACTCTACAAAGTTCTTGTGGCGAAAAATTCCATTTACCAAAGTGGAATATCGTGGATAGAATATTGTAGACGATTTCTAGCTTTCAGTCTATGCAAGTAATTTGAGTTCTGACGAATTCACATTCATGTAATAATGATATTGCAATCATAATCAGGGTTGCATGGTCCATTAGCAGAATATTATGTTCCGATGTTTGGTTCGGCGCTTTCAAAGAAAATCATCATCTACCTATAATATTATTAAGAACTAGTGTAATTTTACTCGAATTCGCTCAGAAAAGAATCATCAAATTATCAATATTACAAAAAGGGACATTAAAGATAGAGTGTAGTATAAAAGATTCTCACGACAGTGATTTTACCCGGCCGTACTTATTCAGACCCTGCCCAATGGCCCATCCGTGAGGACAATAATTTTGGTTTAAATGTGCGGGTAAATATCAGGGTGCGACGTGAGTGTCTCTTCAATGTCAAATTAACTTTAGCAGAGAGCATGAGTACCTTTCAAAGAAATTAAAAAGCTGTAGCAGATTATTAAAAAATTGGCAACTTCATGTTCATATATTTTTTATACATCTGCCTATATTCTTTCATTGGTGATTTATTTTTGCATACTAGTCTAGTTTTTACTATAATCAAATGAAATATTTTTATGCAAACTCAAATCCTGCCCATTATACACTGAGATACCTAATGATATTTTTTTAACTCCATTTCAATATATTTTTTTAACACCTAGTTTTCAAATAAAAATCTTGTGCTTTGGTAAAACATGCAAAAAAATATAATAATTCGATTCCCATACAAATCGGCTGCGCTAATTATAAATTGTAATACCTCAATCAATATAAAATACAATATTGTATAACG
Source organism: Athripsodes cinereus (assembly GCA_947579605.1). Classification (NCBI taxonomy): domain Eukaryota; kingdom Metazoa; phylum Arthropoda; class Insecta; order Trichoptera; family Leptoceridae; genus Athripsodes; species Athripsodes cinereus. The sequence continues at coordinate 9,791,993 of OX388326.1, forward strand.
TCTCTAGCTTGCCAAAAGCATGAGATCTCGTAAAGAGTGTATTATTTTGTCTAATTACGATGTCTGTTGAAGACATATTATTATAAACATATTTATACAAAAACAGACTAAATATTTGTTAGATTTGTAGAATAATGGCAACAACACTACAAGAGCACAAACATAACGGAATATACATAATACATACATATCCACAACATAAACCATACCTAATTTGTGGATAGAATGAATGCTGTACAAATATCTAATATGGTTCCTGTGAACTTCTACCATCATCACCAACACAACAATACAGTCGATTCCGCTTAATTGGGACAAATCTCAAAGAACAGAAACCGAACCAATAGTAAATTTAAATTTTTGATTGGAACAACATTCCGCTTAATTTGGACAGTAAATTTTAAGATCACACCACATATTATATTACACATATACTCAACTAAAAATATGTACAAAGAATTTTTGTGTTATATTAAATTGTAATTGTATTGTACCCATTTATTATTTTAAATAGGAAAAGTTTGTATTACATATTTGTAATTTATATGATAATTTAAATTACCTATATGTAATTTATAGTCTTTAAGAGTTTATAGAATAAAATAATTGAGAAAAAATATGCATTGTTTAATTTTATATGTGTATTACTGGTAAATGACCTTAATTGCTAAAATCAAATAAATGAGTTTAAAAAAAATGTGAAATTCGCTTAATTGGGACAAAATGCCCAAGTCCCGATGTGTCCCAATTAAGCGGAATCGACTGTATATAGTTATAGCGTTTAAGGGCCCCGTTTAGCAAAAACGGTAAAAATATTCTATTTTCAACAAATTTGATAGAAAAACTGCCAAAACTTGTTAACCCTTGCGAACATATTGATTTGATCAAATAAAAAATCAAATATTTATTACCAATATTAGTTTTTTACTAAAAAATAAATAAATCGCGGACTAACGAGATTTATTTAGGTACTCTTTGTTATATCAAAATACAAATTATTTGTAAAATACATATATTTTTTATTTATCCTATCAAGCATATAAATACTATAGATTTTAGCAAACTTTTTTTAGTTTACAAAATCATGTGGTGATTTTAGGTTTCAAAATATGAGTAATTTAAAAAAAAAAAAAAAATTAAGTCGGTCAATATCCATGAAAAAAAACAAAAAAAAAATGTTTTTTTTTGTTCTATAATTGTAATAACTATCTAAATATTCTCAATATTAAAATAAATGTATGAAAATTCGTAGGATTCTCGTGCATTTATGTACCAAACACACCCCCGAATTCGATTTTTAGAAATATGCTTTTTTATAAACGAATACTGTGAAGCTAAAATCGTGTTTTTTTTTAAGTTAAAGTTTGATATTGGTAATTGATATTTGTTTACAAATTTTATCAAATCAAAATGTTCGTAGGGTCAACAAGTTTTGAGAGTTTGTGTACCAAACTTGTTGAAAATTGAATGTTTTATCGTCGTGCATTTATGTACCAAACACACCCCCGAATTCGATTTTTAGAAATATGCTTTTTTATAAACGAATACTGTGAAGCTAAAATCGTGTTTTTTTTAAGTTAAATTTTGATATTGGTAATTGATATTTGTTTACAAATTTTATCAAATCAAAATGTTCGTAGGGTCAACAAGTTTTGAGAGTTTGTGTACCAAACTTGTTGAAAATTGAATGTTTTATCGTTTTTGCTAATGGGGCCCCTTAAGAAGACGGATATAATTTTATAAAGTAATTCTCAGGACCACCGGTGCAAAATGATCAATAATATTATTATTTACTAGTAGACTGTGAAAATAGGCTATTATTAGACGATTGTTACATTTACTCATCTTCCCACGATCTTTGATTTCCTTTTGAGAACACATTATAGGTATATATAAATAGATACTACCTATTATTAGAATATATTTCATCGACAAGAACTATCACTATATGTAAAAACTTTTATAGGTATTCAAAATAAACCAATTTATATCGGATCAAACGAGGTGACTGTAGACTTAGCTGCCTCCCACATATAAACAAAAACTGAAAGTGTCCTAAAATGAATCTGGATTGGCTGAAAGAAATTGCATATGCGATTAGCCTACCTTTTGGTATACTCCCTGTAAGAATGTGGAAACCTATGTATAGGTATAATAAATCTTATTTAGATTTGAGATGTTCGTGTCGTAATTTCCGGATAGCCCTCATGGACAACCCTAAGCCATTTTCTGTATTCCGCTAGCTGAACCGCATTGGATATTGACAGTTTCAGTCTGCTTGGTTTGATCAGGTAGTTTAATTGGACAAAGAACGAAACAAATGTTTTTGGGTCAGTTGGAAGAAATTTATTTATTTATTTATTTATTTATAATAATAAATGGCTGAACCAGCCTTTACAAACATAACATAACAAAAAGAAAACAGTCAAGTGAAAAAAACAATGTAGCTGTAATGTAGTAGGTACTAGCAAATAATTTCAAATAATGATTATAAATCTCTTAAAAATAATAATGATTATAAACTTCCTGAAATATATCATAAAAAATCAAAATACAATTAATTATTCATGTAGGGAATGCCTGGCCATGTAGGGAAATCACGCCTTTACGATAAACTTCCTCTCTGTATGTATGTTAATTATTTGAATGTACTAAAGGTAAAATTGCTTGTTATTAGTGCACAGTAAGGAATCAATAAAAAATAAACATATTTGAAAGAAGGGGTGTAAAAAAGTGTAGAGAGTAGAGAATCACGTGGCTCGACTATTGACCTTAAATACTCGAGAACGGTAGCACATTTTGTTGAGTAAGAATTATCGTCGTGTGTGTTTGTGCATGAACTGTATGAATGTGGGGTAAACGAAAATAGTGTGCAAGGAAAGGTTGAAGTGGCGATCTGTCATCTCTGCCCACCCCACAAAGGAGGCGACGTGAGGAGGATAGATAGGCTTAAATAATTATGTTTGTTGTCGGTATGTCTGAAGATGTCCAAGAAGAATAATGATAAGTTAAATAACTTGAACAGTATCCAGTTGAGAAACATAATAGGTAAGTATAAATTAAAGTAAAATTTAGAACGTTTTTCGTAAACATGAAGCAGTTATACTGATGATCCAATAAATTATATAGTAAGCTAGACTATTATTACTAATATCTGCTCATTTATAAGCTGATGAGTAGCACTTGATCAGTCAGAGCGTAGCATTAATTTGGTGTTGGCAGGCATGCAATCAAGCCATCACATAATTCCACTCTAACCTGGACATGCTACTCAATATCACATTAACTATACAGAGCAGGGATGTTGCGAATATCCGCATCCGCATCCGCAAATGCGGAGCTTCCGCATGTATTTGGACATCTGCATCCGCATCCGCAATAATCGATGCGGATGTTCATGCGGATGCGGATGTAAGACAATTTGCGACAAGAAAGAAATGGGGCGGGGCCGGCGAATGGCGCGTGCCGTTCGCACTTGACATTAACCAATGGGAACAAAAAAATTGGTGACAAGATCCGACACGTTTTTATTTTTGCCGGATTTATTTTATTTTTGCAAATAACAAAAAAGAAAAAAATATTTCGCCAAAAAATCCATAATATTATTATTGTAGCAGCAATTTCGTCACATATTTGACAGTGGGGCCTACCAATTAAGATAGTTCCTACTTTTTTCTATAACATCTTAAACATCCGCATCCGCATCCGCGGATGTGAGCCTTCAAAAATCCGCATCCGCATTCACATCTGCGGATGTGTGAAAATCGACATCCGCAACATCCCTGATACAGAGGTCTGTGACCGTCTGAATACCTCATTATTACAGATCAACCGGTTTTTGACAATTATCCGATATTCGGCCAAGATTTACCTACAGGTAAATACCGGATATTCTTTGAATTGGAAAAAATACGTCAATCAACATTTTTCATATTTATTTACTTATGATTTTACGGAATCTCCCAGGAGTGAGGCGGCCAGTGGACATACAAATGATATTTTTCAATCGACGGAACTTGGTGGAAATTCATGTTGAATTAATTATAAATAAAACACTTATCTATAGTATATCCACAGTGACTTTTTATTGGACGCGCAGCCTGATGATGAGAGCGGAAGCTCTTGAAAGCCGGCTCGCGTCCAATAAATAGTCACTGTGGATATACTATAGATAAGTGTTTTATTTATAATTAATTCATCAGGTTATACAATAATCGTATCGAATTATTCGTGTTATGAAAACAGAAAGAGGTGACGACAAACCCCATCGTAGGTATATCCGGTAGGGCGGATATCCGGTACACTACTGTCAAACCACTTTGTTTCAACACTAGGTATTCTCATTACTGCCCAAAGAATCAAGCAGAGAGTGTTCAATGAAAAAGAGTTCTAAGTACCTACCTTCTTAGATGTTATTAATCTGCAATTCGTTTTCAATTATCAAAGTAGAATAGCATGTCTTCTGAGCTTGGTATATAATATTATGTCAGCGGAAATGTGCAATTTTAATTATGATTTTATATTATTTAGAGTAATTTAAATATTATGCTAAATTGTTTTGAATTAGCTGTAAATCAGACATCACTCAGAGAAAGACAGAGAGAGAGAAAGAGAAAGAAAGAACAATATTCTAGACCAGTGGTTCCCAAAGTTGACAGGGCTCCGATCCATCTACGAAAAAATTCCAATCTTGGGACCCGCCTTTTAACTTTTTTTCTCCAAACATTGCTCCAACAACATTTTTTATTCATGTCTTATACGGTGGCGATTGGTCCACTATGGCCCACTCAATATTCGCTCACCACCTACTGGTGGGTCGCGACCCATAGTTTGGGAAACACTATTCTAAACAATTTATTTCGCGCACTTTTGTGAAAAAAAAAAACAATATTCACCTAAGTAGGAATTAGTTTTGTGAAACAAAAAAAAAACATTTAAGTCAGCATTTGTTTCGTGAAACAAAAAATGACAATATTTAAAAAGGCGTTTATTGCTTTCATAAAATGTAGGCGTAAAAAATGACAAATATTTCTAATATGCCAAATTGAAAAATATAGTATTGATACAATAAACGATTTGATACGCATATTTTTAACTTTTGTAAGTAATTAATTAATTAATTAATAATATCTTGAAATATCTTTATTTCTCGGATATTTCAGGAGTCCAAGGACTCCTATTTATCCGTTTAGGTGAAGATTTTTTTTTTTTAATATTTGGACTCTCTCTATTCTAATACAACTATGCCAGTGTTGGCATCTACGATCCTACCACGTAATTATTAATTAATCCATTATTCTTAATTAACAAGTAATTTTTAACCTAATTAAAAACCACAACACTTTAAGTAGGTAAATAAAAATCCATTTTTTTTAAATACTGACTTACTATGATCAAGCCTTTTTCACTTTGAAATTTTGTTTTAATTTTTAAAACCAAAGATAGTAGGTATGTCTATGTTTAAAACGAGACGTCAGAGGCTTCAGACAGTATAGGAGCGCTACTTTTCTATGAGCGCTACACACAGAGTAGTAATCACTAATCGAAAATTGTTATTTTAATGATGTCACTTTTTGATTACCTACATCGTATTGAGTAATATCAAAATGAGAATAAAAAAAAAAATTATCATATTGCACAATATATTTCTACTTTACAAATAAAAAAAAACTCAACTACATAATGTAACAGAAAATAAATCGTAAACTTCTTATAGATGGATGAGTAGGTACCAAACTTAATAAATGTCTATTTTCATGGTGAAGCGAGTGCTTTGTGTGAATTTCATGACTGTAATTTCTTGAGCGAAGATACACACATATTTATACAAAATTTACACACGATTTTAGCTTTAAATATTACCAAGATACCAATACAGTGATAGATAATCCAAAAAGTGATCAAAAACTGAAGATAAAATGTTAAAAATAATAGAGTTCCTTGTCTAATTGCAAGCAATTAACAAGTTAACGGTTTTTTTTTGCTGACTCATCACAAAGTTTACTTTATGTTAAAATGTTTCTTTGTCTTTGACCGAATTTGCATAACTGTTAATAAACTGCAAATAATATTATTATATATAAACAGTCATTATATAAATAGGTAGGTGTGTTCTTTGTGTATATTTTTCATAAAGATAAAAATACCTGAATAAGATAGTAGGGCTGGCTCCAGTGATACAAGTACCTACATAGGTGATGGCCTAAGGTGCTCAAAAAATAATTAGGTAATTACGAGGGCATACCTTTAGTGGACATTTATGTGTTTTACACTACTATAAATTTAGCGAGAATGACGTCACAAGTGGTATTATCAATGACATTACTTATATTATTTTCAATTCCACAAACTGAACAAAACAAATGCAACGTATGCCATTAACTGTGCAATTCATATAATATGGTACATTTCACTTTTAGTAGTGCATTTGAAGTAAAAATGATCATTTCTCGAATATAAGACATTTCTACTTGTCGAGTTATGGAGTTTGATAGTCGATATGTATTGTACATAGATATTTTAACAAGTTATCATCTTATGCAATTGTTTGTTCTCCTATTTTCAACAAGTTTTAAGCCATCAGAACATTCTCTGCGGGTTTTTACAAATAAAATTAATTATAGGTTAAGTTTTTTCAAAGTTTTCTCCTTTACTTTGTTCTTAGATCCCTTTTTCGAGTTTCCTTCCCAGTTTACTCAGATATATATTTTTTCTCGATCTCAGTCCACTTCTAGATGTAGGCCTTCTCTATCTCTCCTCATTTTATAAAATCCTAAGATTTTACTGCCTCCCAATTTACACTAACATATTCCACTGAATCCTTCTATCTCATTGCTGGCCTTTCCACACATTCCATTCAATTTCTCGGTCTCCATTATGACGACAGACCTTTTAGAACACTTGGCTCATTTAGACTTTTGACCGTACATAGTACAACTTTTTAAACTATCTGATAAAAAAGGGTTGATATTCGAGTTCGTCGGTAGCCTGGAGGTCGAGTCTCGGCCTCGTGAACAAGGGGTCCGTGGTTCGATGCCAGGTGCCGGCAAACTCCCCTTTCACGACACAAGCTTTTGGCTTACTGTGAAAGGTGTATAAGGTATATATCGGGGTTTCTAACAAAACCCAGATATATCTTTTTAAAAAAAAAATGAATCAATAATATTGAATAAAACAGCATAAATATACAAAATAATCAATTTATTGAACATGAATTCATATTGAATATTTAACCTTTTACAAATGTTGACACTTGCTTCAAATACTTTAAACAATAACAGAATACTACATACATAAACCAAATCTGACTTTGTCACATAATGCCTTCCTAAGTCTTTAGAACATTCAATGGCATTAGTCAACAAATTGGTAAAAAAAATGTGTAACACAAAAATAATATGAGTAAATATTACAGCAGGCTTGTAAAAAAAAATAAAAACTCATATAGTATAAGTGATATGTTTATTTTTTTACACTATCATTATAAGTTAACAAAAAAATATAAAATATTTTTGTTGCATATTTAAAATGGCGTATGTGCGAACATTTTTATTTTGGCATGTTCTTAAAAAACTGTTCGTTATGGCATTAAAATTATTGTTTGAACTTTTTATTGACATGTGATATTTTTCTTAAAGTAGGAAATTTTAATATTTGATACTACAAATCACTTTTAAAAACGGTTTTAATGTCATAATAAGCACAATTTATTCTAGAAATGTCAAAATATTAATTATATTTTTACATATACTATTTTAAATATGCAACGATGATAAAACAATATCAAAACAGTCCTGAGATTATCATTATATATTGATTTCTTAGATCTGACCACATATACTTTCACACCATATCCCGAGTGGGGTAGGCAGAGAGCAGCATGGAACTCCAACTTGATGTATAATATGTTTTAACCAAAAAGTTACTGGACATTAAAAATTTATTAAACTGTATTGATCTTTTTCTATTTTAAAAGAGCTAATATTCTTATTTTAAATAAACCTGCTGTTCTTACATATTCATAATATAAGTTGACTCTACATTTAATAACCTTATGAGTAACAAAAAATAAATAAGTATTTCTAAACAACAATAAAAAAATTCACAAACTGAATAATTATATAAATTTTAATGACTAAAATATTCACAACATAAGAAAATAATGGTAGTCAGTATTACAAAATGAAAATAGAAGGGGGCAAAAAATCAAAACAAACATATTATTATAATTCATTGAAACATATGCAAGTCAAGAAACAGAGTTTAAAACATTACTAGAATGCAATAAAAAAAAATGTACATCTTCAACCCAGTTCCAACAACTGAAATTCTGTGACTCGATGTTTTGAGTAGCTGTGATGCTTGACCATAAACAAATATGCATTTATTTATATATTTATTCTAAATTTATGGAATGGTCATCCACTCCTCTACACGAGATCAGGGAAATAATATAAAAAATAATTTGTTTATAGAATCAAAAGGATATATTCTTTAAATAATTATGGCACAAAAACTCTAATTTAAAATTTTTCAAGTAGTTAGCATTAGGAACTGGGCAATTGACATGATACACCATAAATGAACATAAAGTACAGATTGAAAAAAAAAAACACTAGTCGCTGTTTCTCTTGGGAACATAATTAAAAATGAAAATACACAACAAGAATAATTACAACATGAAATCAAATTGAAACATTGCAACCACAAATTACTTTTAAGTGGTGTTCACATTTGGCGAATTTCGCCTGCATACACATCAAAATTCGTTGGACGCCCATTGATCGTCACACCTGTTCACACAGTCCACCGTTATAGATACGATCTGTCAGATGTGCTTCGATTTTGACGTTGTATTCAAAATGGCGGACGTCGAGATGGAGATCGGGAAGTGTTTATTATTAGTTGAAAATGTTATAGTAGAGGTTATAAGGCACCTTTTAATTAAGGAAACAAACGCCACAAACTAACAAAAAAGATAACTGTCATGAAGCGGGAAACATTATAAAATTTATAGGTTATAAAGTTTTTACCATAGATACAAACACCGTGCACATCTACGCATGCACGAATTGCTCCACCAAAGAAGAAAATTGAAAGGTGGTCATCTTGAGACGATATCTTTTTTACTAGTTTTCATTGTTTCAGATTAGATGTCATTTTGTTCACACGTTTCAAATGGCTGACGATATTTTGGCATCCTGGCGATATTCGCCAAATGTGAACATCACATTACCCAGAGGGGAAGAGTTTAGTATTGGGATACTAAATGAGATCAATACTAAATTCTTCCCTATTATTACATTATATAAGAGACATTTCACCAGTGAAATGGAGTTTTTTAGTATGTTACCTATTTGTTCACATTTGAAATGGATTATTTTTAGTACGATACCTATTTTTTCACATTTGATTTGGAGTTATTTAGCATGTTGCCTTTTTGTTCACATTTGAAATGGAGTAATTTAGTATGTTACCTATTTTTTCACATCTGAAATGGAGTAATTTAGTATGTTACCTATTTTTTCACATCTGAAATGGAGTAATTTAGTATGTTATCTCCTATTTCACAACGGAGTAACTTAGAATACAATCAGCCATTTCACCTGTAAAATGGAGTAGCTTATGGATGGCTCCTTACAGACAACAACAAAATAATTATGAGATTGATTTTAATAAATACAATTTTTGTTTGCCGCCTAAACAAATTAAATACAAATGAGAAAAATATTAAATACATATTTTAATAATAATAACGAAAATTACAATAAATCTTGTAAAATAAACTAACATTCCAAAACAAAATTGACAAGTCTTACGTAATCGAACAAAGTCAGTCAAAAATATTTATTTACTTACGTAAAAATATCTATCTATCCATCACATCTCTCCCGAGTGGGGTGGTCAGTGGACCAACCGCATTTGATAAACACACAAGTTGTTTCTCCGTGTCAAAAGAATATGACATATTGAATTTTTCGCAGTGTTTCGAAAGAAATTAGCTAATATCAAAATCACACAAACTATCAACGGACATGCTCGAAAAAAAATAGTACAGGACATTGACCAATCATTGAACACAAAAAATATACCTCTATATTTTTAAGTCTTTGAATACAAACATATAACTATTTTTATGTACAATATTTACACATTCCAAAATTAAAGTACGAACACCATTGACCTAATTAAATACTTAAAAGTTTCGCTCAGTCAAGCAGTCTTCTATTTCGTCTCCGTTCTGGCGACGATAGATCCGAAGGAACTCCATAGACAGATGTATCTCTGGACAGACTATGTGAAGACGTATTGGGTGAGTACTGGTGTCTTAAAGAAGTCGGAGAGATCTGTTGTGGAGTGGAGAGAGGTGAATGTGTACTGCTGAAGGAAGTCATACTGCGCAGTGACTGAGGAGAAAATTGACTGTATCCTGGAGGGGCTGTGAAAGAAAATTACAGTATTTTTACATATTTGACATACTAATTATTTAATGATCTCTTTTTAACAAACAATATGTAAGATGTGATAATTTAACAACATTATTCTCTTAATCCATACTATATCTACACTCTTGATGTCACAAAAAATTTAAATATTTTTTTAAACTCACATTCAAAATTCAACATTTCTAATAAAATGAATAACATGTCATCAATAATAATATGTGATTCCTTTGAGCGTAAAGGAGGAACTGAGAAATGATTGACAGACTTGCGTAAAATAATATTGTCTAGAGTATGTGAGGATATATTATGTGAAAGGGTATGATGGGGACGGATGTCCTAGAGTACAAAATACTAGTTCGAAATAAAGTATGTAAAGTACTCACGTTGTACTGGTATATGTCTTGAGGCGAGGATAGGTTTAATATGCCTGTTCACAAAGTACACTGTGATTACCATCGAGCCTAGGACAACCAGTATAGCCGTCAAGTACCCTAAATTGTTTTCTAAGAAGCTCAGAATGGGAGAAGCACCACCTCCTGGACATATGCCACCAGAGAGACTAGAACTCGAGCCAAAATTGACGGCAATCTGGAAAATAAGGAAAGCATAATACAAGTACTCATTTAATCGAGTGTAAAGAAGTAATGCTTTATTTTTATAGGTGGAAGAACTATTTTATTCTAGAGTATTGAAATACAATTTATTCTAGTAGATAAATGTATTGATTTATTCTACTAGATGGAAACTAATTATCATCATCATCGCCCTCAACGCTCCTCTCGGGAGCACAAGGCAGAAACCAGCCTCCTCCATTCAGAGCGTCTCTGCGCCAATTGCATCACCTCTTTCCACGACATTCCCTGCGCTCTGATGTTGTTGTCATAGGAATGGTGTGTTGTGAAAGAGGGACGCCCGGGCCGATAGAAGAACAGTGCTCTTTTTGGCCAACTGTCTATATTACATGAATACACCCATTAATTTAAAAATAATCTCATTCTACAATCAAATTTGTACTATTAGCTGCACTTGCAATACAGTTCATAATATTAACTACCAACCTCAATATCCTGATGTGTCAGCTTAGAGATAACCCTGATATGAGAACGCAGCATTCCTTTACTACTCCCCTTGTTACCCGATATAATATATCTGGACATTATCTCAGACACTTTCTCTGGACCTTCTACAGAGAGCGCATCACTATCAGACTCCACCTATAAACAATACATACAATGTAAATAACAATACACATCTATTTAAAAAAAAAAGGATTGAAGAGCCTATTGGGCAGCTGGTGTGGCGTGGATGTAACGCTCTTGCCTTTGAGTCACTAGGTCCCGGGTTCGATTCCTGGCCAGGACAAAATGAAGAATGACCTTTTTCAAATTGTCTTGGGTCTGGGTGCTAAATGTATACGTTTTCAGTGCATTGTATATATGCGTGTCATCGCGTTAATACCGATAATACAAGACTCCTATCTTAATTTGTGACTAACTCCATCTGTGTGAATTGCCAATGCCTGTTATGCGATATTTTCAATTACCTTCAGCTGTGTTAAGACTTCCACTGGTGCAATAACATCCAATTGTGCAGCCAACGCAGGGGGAGGAGAAAGATGTAATGTCCTAGAAGTAGGATTGGCCGCTCGTATACCTCTCGCAAGCACCTGAGCACTCACACTGGGGCTCAGTTTGGCCACCACAGTCACTCTGGTGTTGCCAGCGTTGATGGTTGAAGAAAAGTTGTTGTTATTTTTGGTATTGATAGCTGTTATTTCTTCATCTACATCTTCATTTGTCTCGTATGGCTGCAGAGAAAGTGTTGGTGTCCATGTCAGGCGACAACCGTATCTTTCTACAAGGAAAAAAGAATATCAAATATGTAGTTTGAAAGTAATATAATTCAGAAACAGCTAAGGTAAATACATAATTTTGTTTTGTGTATGTTTTGATTTCTATGGTGCCTGATAAAACGGTCACACAGCTGTCATTCCAACAGTAGTAAAATGATTAAAAAATAAAATAAAATTTGTAACAGACCAAGACATTGACAGGTTTAAAAATAGATGTCATCGCTTTTAAAAATATTCTATAAAAAATATGCTAAAAATTATCTGCTTCGGAAAGGTTACTTGGTCAGTTTATGTTAAGATTTACCTTCCCATTCTATGTGATACAGGTTTCCTGCATTTGAAATTCCTTTTTGTAAAGAATATCCAAATTCTTCAAGAATCCCTTCAGCAATAGTAGTTTTCCGAAAAAAATTGAAACTATAGCATAATAAATAAGTGTGATACTCACTGGTTTCCATGTCCAAGACAGGCTCCGCAGTGATTTGGGAGTGAGGAATAGTCTCTGTGTGATGTTTAACTTCGCATGTGAAGGGGAAGTTGGATATTTCCTGTGACAAACAGTCCGTATCCGACGACAGCTGAAAAGAAACAAATATGAATAAATTATGTTGTTATCTATTAATCTTGTTGTAAAGCATAAGATCTTATGAAAATCTATATTATTATATGCCATCATAACATCTCTTAAAAGTGAGGTAAAGTCAGTAAACTAGTTGCATGTTATAAACATACGGATTGTTCTCTCCATTCAGAATGGGCAGCACATTTCATTGCTGCATTAAAAGTGTTGAATATCTTACACATGATGACAATGATGTCTTTGGTTACCTGACATCTCAGGGATATTGGTGAAAAGTGCAGTCTTTAATTTGCTTACTATGATAAAATGATGTTTTGCTAATGCTCATCTTTTACAAGATGCATACAAAAAATGAAATTACTCACCACATTGGTATATTTGTTGCTCTCTTCGTGGTTGTATATAACTAGGGGCACAACGTAGGGCTTCTCATCTGTAAATACATATTCTGAATCTCCATCTAAGAACATTATCTGAAACAGAATTAAAAAACAAGAAATATTGTCAGTGGAAAATGGAATAGTGCATAAAATGGGAGTCGGTGGTTCAATGGTAGAATCTCAAACTTCAGAGTTTGTAAGAAATTTAGGCAATCAAAGATTCAATCAGGATATCTCAGGTTCTAATCCTGCTTTCATCATACAGATTCTGTTAATTCTTTTTACTTTATAAATAAGAATGATACCAATAATTGCTTGTGCAAAATGATGTCCATTCACACCACCATGGCATATCCCTCAAGTAGAGAAGCCAGCAAACCAGTTGCATGTATTTACATGTAAGTTACATGTACCAATAACAAATTCAAACAGACAAGACGGTTGACATTTTTCACCACTGCCAAATTGAAGATGTAAAATATCTTATTCAAAATCCAAAAACTCAAACCAATTGATCTATGACATAAACTTAATTCTTTTCCATACTAACTTTATCAGCGTGTCTGATTTGTACAGTAGAGCTGGCCTGCAAGTCAACTCCTTGTGCCTCTAGGATGACGTGTGAGGGCGCCGGACCATCAGCGAGTGCCTGCACTAGTCCCGTGCTGGACACACTCAGAGACCTGGGATCTGAACTGCTCCACGAAGCCTTCGAAACACCGCTGCGAGAGCACCAACAGTCACCAACTGTCGCCACAACCTAAAAAAACACATACAAAATATAGAGATCTGGTATTTTTTTGTAATAAATGTCTTAATTACAACAATATGATTAATGAGTAATTTGGTCAGCAATGTGTCGCATTACTACTAAAGATTAACACACACTTTGCATAAGTGACATAATTTCAGAAATAAAAACAATAGAGTAGCTAGTTACCTGTGGAGGGTATATGGCTGGAGACACTCTGAGAACCACATAGTCAGAAAATTCTGAGTACAGATCGGTCAGTTTGAATACAGCTCTCCCTGCTTCAGATAACACAACCTAGAAATATAACAATATATTATTTAAAAATAAACATTGACATAACATTCTAAAGAAAGCTCTGTCATTGATATGACATGAAAAATAAATTGTGAAAATTTAACAAATAAAGAAATCTGCAAAGGGATTTTGCATTTTTTTTTACAAAAGATATGCATATATTTGAGTTTTTGTTATAAACCCAAATACAACTTTATACACCTTTCACAGTAAGCTACTAAAAGCTTGTGTCGTGAAAGGGGAGTTTGCCGGCACCTGGTATCGAACCACGGACCCCTCGTTCACGAGGCCGAGACTCCTCCAGGCTACCGACGAACTCAATTGAATTAACTTTTCACAGGAGATTCCTTTCATTATGATATAGTTGTCATAGCAGTGTTCTGTTCTCTCTGCCTACTCCACTTGGGACACGGCGTGAAGGTACCTATAGTATAGTAATGTAATGTAACAAATATTAACATTGTGGCTAGAAAAAATATTTTGAAAAAATACCTCCAAAGAGCTATTCAAATGCTTTCTGACATGCAGAACATCTGATCTTGTGGTATAGTATCCTAGATTTGTAGAAGGTCCAGCTATGCGACGTCCCAGTGTGTCATGTCTGTGTCCAACAACATTAACACGGAGTCCTTGGGGGAGAGCTTGGAGCCCACTGAAGTCTGGGCTGGAAGATAGACTTAACATTACATAGCTCACTGGAACCACCTGTGGATATAAAGGATTGGAACAATCAAATAACAATTCAATTTCCAATAATTTGCCCATCAACGCTCTTCCCGGGAACATATGAAAAAAACAGCTTCCTCCTTTCCAATAAAAATCTGGATAATAATAACAATCAATTGAAAAGTTTAATCAGGGTTTGTAATAAACACAAATACATCCCTAAATGCATTGTATTGTGGAGACGGAAAACTTCACCTGAGATATCTTATAAAAGTCTAAAGTAGCATTCACATTGCTTCACTTTGGATGATCATCCAGAGTGTCAGGGTCAAACCTGTTCATCGAAAGTGAACACGTCTGTTCACATTTGTTCATGTTGTATGTATTTTGACATATTTTCGCACAAAAATAATTAAATAAATTAAAAAATGAAAAATAACCCTTAAAACAAATTAATATAGCTCTCGACTGCATAATAATTTTGTACATGATTCTGACATTCAATGCTAATTCAGAGAATAAAACAAAAAATAAGATAAAACTTGCTAATGGTCGTTTCAGTGAAAGGACCTTTCATCAAAATTATGACGAGTGGTAATCTCTTTCCTCCGTCATCGCTAGTGATCACTATTGATGAAACGCCCGTTCATACCTATTCATCTTGGAGGATCATCCGGAGTGATCACTGAAAGTGAACAAATGTGAACGATCCTTAAGCCTCTACAACTAGGTTTATATGTGATGAATATACAAGTTGTCCAAGACATTCAGGATAAGAGGGGGGGACCTCATCACCACTCAATTGAAAATGTTAAATGTTCTATATGTGAATACTGGAAATAGAATAGGGGTTAAGCTCCAAATGAAAAAAAAAAAACGTTAATCGGTTGTATATGCCAAACCCAATGGCCGAAAAAAGTATAAGTGTCATGCCTATCTGTTTTCGGCTCTTAGATCCATCGAAAAATTCGTTAGTCGGTAAGTGGCACACATTGTTATTTTAATTTTTTTTTTCGTTTGGCGCTTAGCCTTAATTTTATTTCCAGTATTCTTGTGATGTTTTACAAAATATACATATTTTACAGTAAGACACAACAAAACATACAGAAAAGAGTGGAAAACTAATTCCATTCTAAAGATTCCACAGAGCTTTTAAAATAATTACTACTACTACTACTATACCATCACGGCATATCCCACAAGTGGGGTAGCCAGCAGATCAGCTGCATGTGAGAAACATGCAAACTGTCCTCTTCGTGCCAATATAAAATCAAGACATTCAGGACGGGTGGCAAACCTCATCGCTGAATTTAAGATGTAAAATGTCTTAATTTTTTCGAACACCTGCCTTTTACAGGACACTCGAAAACTTACGCAGAAGAGTGGGAGACCAATTCTTTACCGGGTGCTCCACGGGATTACTCTAAATAAATTTAACTATGTACTAAATTTTCTTTGGCATAATTTACCTCAATATTGAGTGTGATATGCTGTTGCGTCTCCAATTTGTTGTCCACTCCTGTGATAAGCAGTACAGCTCTGCCCAATCGAGAGTAGGAAGTCAGTACACCTTGGGCTGATATAGTCATCAGAGATCCAGAACCACTGATAGTTTCTTCTTCAACGATCCTACAGCCAAACATATAACAAAATAAATAAGTATGCAGTCTTCCCTGACAATCATTTATTATTACATAATTGAAAACATTAAATATATAAAAAAATGTATTCCATCTAGAATATTATCAATTTTCTTGTATATTGTGCACAAATCCCGTTCAACAGTAAAAAAAATGTAAATATTCTAAATATTGTCAGCATGTTGGAACTAGCAGCTGATAAAATATTGAACTTAACTGTTCCAGAGCAATTTATACGATAGATCTAGAGATCTTGATCCCAAAAAATGGTTACTTCTATGGATTGCATTAAAAAATGTTTCCTGACTGATGGACAGTGAGAATGGCAGAATTCTTCATACTTCATGATTCACAGATCAAAGAGTTAGGCCCGAAATTACAATCAGTAGCTTATCGTGGAGCTTTGGTGAGGAGACTTAAAAGTTAAGTCGAGCTTACTGCTCACACAAGAATTTCAATCAATATTCGACTGCGACTTGACTAAGCCACAAATATGGTTATGTTGGTAACCCTACTATGTACTTGTTTTATCGTGATTTTGTCTATGCATTAACCTCACATCTGTCATGTAAACGGGGACACGCGCCATTTTTTGTGTTGATGTTTTGATTTCGTGATCGCTCTTGGATTTTTTCGTTACCAACAAAACAGGGTAAGTAACGAAAAAATCCAAATAGAAGCGCAAATGAAACAACCTTAGCAACAACAAACAAAAAGCGTAATGATGGCGCGAACATATGACATTAATGTCAGTGTGTTCTTCTTGTAACTAGTGGCGCCTCCTGGTGATGAAAAAATCAACTGAGTTTAAGCGAGCTTAACGTTGTTGAGGACACCCCCGGGTATTCCTTAACTTAAGGAGTAGGTTAAGTTGCAAATTCGTGCTAAGGAGACATTATAATTTGCGTAATTTTGGTAAGCGAAGCTTTATGTGTTCCTTAAGGTTAAGGAGGATCTTAAGCCTTCATTGTAATTTTGAGCCTTAGTATTCAGCTCTGCTTACAGCTTTTCTTTCGATATTTATTTAACTTATTTACAGGCATCCTATTTACCACACCCATTTTCACAATAATTTTCCTTAAATACTGTATCAGAAATTATTGTGTTGAAATTTCTTACCTGTAGGTAACTTTGTCGGGTCTGTAGTTGGTCTCCAGGCGGGTATTGGAGTTGGGGGCCAGCAGAAGGTTAGAGGAGCTCTGCACGGGAGAGATGAGTTGAAGGGGGTCCACAAACAAAAGGTCTAGGGTAGCCGACCAGGTGTGACGTTTGCCCACTATGTTACTACTGCGATCAGCCTGCATGAGAAATGAGATCTTAGTTATACTATGAAAAAAATTAATGACATAGCCACATGAATAATATAATTTTTTAAGTGGATATATCTTCACAGAGGAAGATATATCTGAAAGTCTAGTATAAGTCCTATGTTATTTATTTCATCAATAACATAATACAATAAAGTAAGTGAAAATGATAGTCAGTGAAGCTGTTCCCTTTTGAAACAGAAATGTTATTATGGTGAAAATAAAAAAAAATATTCTTTTACGTAAAAACTTATATCTGCAACATTGGTGGACCAGAACAAACTACAGTAAAACCTCGTTATTTCGAAATCCAAGGGACCCCAAAAACCTGATTTCGAATTAGCGAAAACCCCGATAAATCGAAATTTTCGAAATAATTTTGATATACGCAGTATATATAGCCATAGGTACCATAGTCATAGAAACAGCTGATTTGGACTCATAAAAAGATTTAAACCGTTTAGGTATATTTCCCTTCCACGGATCACATAATGTAGTGCAGTGGCACTTTCGTATAGTCCATGGGTTTTTTAAATTTCGCGCGTTCAGACAAATTGTAAAAAAAAATATTCTAACGCTGATAAAGAGCCGCATGGAAAGCGCTAACAATTTCTACTACTCTTAATACCCATTACAAATAAACAGGCGACCCTTTGTACAAGAATGGAATAGTTTGTAGTAAAAAATACGTAATAAAACATGGGCGTATCGTGGTTTATCATAAATGTAAAGCTTCTATCACGTACCTCGTTTTTGTCCAATCCTTGCATTTTGCACAATGAAGGTAACAAAATATTGATGAAACTAACAGTTTTTGACATAATTCAATTACACACACATGTAAATCTTAATATGTTTGTACCTAAACAATACACAAATATTAATAGGTATGTACCTAAAGTCAGTCGAATATTTAAAAATACATATCACAGTCGAATATTTAAAAATACATAATATTAATTTTAGTGTTTCACTTCAGACACATAAATATTTAAAAAAATGGGAAAAATATGTTTGACCAAATTTGTATTTAAAACGTGTAAAAAAGTTTGGATATAAAATATTTATTTATTTGGAATGGAAATTATTTATAATGGAAAATAAAAAAAATAAAACACTAAATATTTCGAGTAGGTATAGGTACGTATGACGAGACGCCTATGAACAACACGAAGTACATAATGTAGGTACATCGATCATGCTATGAGACCGAGAACATAGGTAGCAGGTACATACTCAAAACAGCTGTAGATAGGTACATATTGAAATACAATACTTTTCGATGTTTACATACAACATAGGAGATCTACTTAGAAATTTGGAAATCCCGTTGTTAAATATTATTATCTAGCTGGGTAGGTCCTTTATGTTTATTAGTGTGAACACAAATTTCACATAAGTTTTATTGTCGCTGCTAGAGCTTTGGGAAAAAACAAGGGTATTTTTTATGACAACCAAATGTTTTCGAATTACAACATAGAAATTTCTATTGTTTTGTTTTGAAAGGACCAAATATTATTTCGAATTACGTATTAGCGGGGATTTCGAATTATAAATGTCTTTTGTATGAAAATTTCATTATGGGGACATTTTTGGGGGGAATATTTCGAATTACGACGAATTTCGAAATAACGGGGTTCGAAATAGCGAGATTTTACTGTAATATGTTTTAGACTTACTGTAACATTAAGATGTATCTTGGATCTTCCAGGTCTTACAGCTCGGAGTCTAACAGATACTCTGTCTTTGTCCTCAATGTCCACATCTAAATAGAAAAATACACCGTTGAATTTATAAACCATCTACATATTTAAGTATTTAGTATTGTAATGAATCTTGTAGAAGTTTATAAGACGTATCATTATACTAACTTGTATCTGCTAGAACATCATATATGATGGCTGCTCCGTCACCAGAAACTGACCATGTGAAGTGTAGTGAAGGCTGAGAGCCTAGCTCTAGAGGTCCTATGCCATCAGAAATACCTTCAACATAAACGACTATTTATTTGGTAATAATTTTTAGTTGAAAAATACAATGTACTACCTCTTTATTTAGTTATCATATAAAATTGTTCCTGTGAAGCAGATTAATTACTCCAGGAATATACAAACAAACCATTTTTATTCAATAATTTATTCACAACAATCTTAATAAAACAATTGTTTTTTTTTTTATAAAAAAGAGCCTTCTCGAGGATGCCATACACCAATTGAATTATTTAACAGATAACAATTCAACGATTAGTTGTTATTTTTCTTACAAATATGAATAAATTTTTATGAGAATCTTTCACCATTCATTTTCACATAAGACATAATTATTCTTCTATGCAAAAAGAATATGATTTACAAAAAGAAATATGTAATTTCAATGAAAAACATTTATAAGAGGTGATAGTTGTAATGAAAATCTTTTTTATACAAATTTCTTCATCTCGTATAAAGTGTAAAAATTTAAATATCTCACCAGTAGCCCACAGTGGCATGTTGTTGCCGACCAAAAGTTTAGCTGTTGGTGCGTGTATACTGACTCCTTCCAGGTGTATAACTCTCACGGAGGCTGTAGCACGTCCGTATGAGACTCCACCAAGTTCAGCACGAGCCTCCACCTTCGTAGCTCCGATAGACAAGGCGTCCAGAACACCATCTGAGTGAATTTCTGGAAGAAAGAAAAACAATAAAATTAATAGGTTTTTGCAAAACATCTCTGAAGTATGCCGCCTATATCAAACACTATAACTTTTATCGGCATGGAGGGGATGATTCGTATTTTTATTATATGAATTAAATATACTGGCTTTCACACTTGTAAGAGATGCTGTTATGGTAGGTATACATATACATATATAGATTAGAGATTTACTTACTGGCAATATTGTTTTGCTGAACATCTGAAGGTTGATAAAATACAACAGTGGAAGGTGGTGGTGGCCCCCCCGCAGTACTGAGGCTCAGAGAGGAGCCTCTGAGCAGTACACTTGTTGGGGGCACAATCCTCAATGGAGGGAAGACGTGAGTGAGAGATGTGGAGGATAAGGAGTGAGATGTAAAGTCAATACGAGCGTCACCTTCTTCAACACCTGTTAAGAAAAAAAAACAGAAAATATTAGTTTGTATGTTTAATATCTAAATCTATCTCTTCTAAACAACCCAACAAAGTGAAAAGAAATTTAGGATTTATCAACTAATTAATTACAAACTGGCTCCAATATGACACACATCTCGGGAGTCAGAAGGAGTACTTGCATAGACATAGTCTTGAATTCATAAGTTTGGTTTCATCATTCGAGTGACTAGGATTCCATTTGGATAGTGAAAATATTTTATCAAATGCAATCAAGATAGTTTGAATGACTCATTCAAAAGTAATTAACAATTCAAAATGGAGGCACGTGAATGAAAAATCTCATTATGTTTTGTTTTTTTTTCAAGCACAAATGTATACAAGAATAAAAATGACAGTATGTATAACGTTGCTGTGTTGGTGCTTAGGTAGTAAAGATAGACAATGTTCTTTTAGACGAAAGACATCTCTCTCAATAAAAAACAATAAGTAGAAAGAATGGTGGTACTTAGTTCACAATATTGATGAGCATATTAAAACACAATATTCGAAAATTTCTTTTTATTTGGTGTCGATTGTAATCCATAATAGAAAATGTTACATACCGGTTACTTTAAATACAGAATCCCCAGCTTTCAAAACAGGCCCTGTCACAGCGAGCACTCCAGCAGTATTGACAGGAAGAGCAGTGATGTTGGGAGCACCCAGGACATTTTTAGGGAGTGGGGATCCCAGCCTATCTGTCAGAAGAGCTTTACATTCTACTGTGGATCCTTTTTCAATCAGTGGAGGGAGATCAGATAGAATGCCATACGCTGACACAACCGATACCTTAAAAAAAAACATGTTGATTTGTTATTAAAGTTTTAAACCTCGCTCGATTTCACTTATTCAATACGATTTATCTTTTTCATCAGCCGGCATTACAATGTGCACCTATGCACAGACTAATGTCAACAAAACACAAATCTAATATTCGATAACTTGTCAGTAGTCAATCCATAATAGACATTCTTCCAAAGTATAGCAAAATTAAAATTAATGAATTTTTTAGTAAAAAATTAATTAACAGTTCTACATAAAATAGTTAAATAAAAATAGCTTATAATCTACACCAGAAGTAAACAAATTTCTTAGATAGAGAATACAAAAACAAAGATCAAATAAATTTCGCGGGGAAGTAGAGTTTTGAGGTCATATTTTGTCCAGCGTGGGTTGGGTATTTTGTCACAGGATCACACTCCTGGCATCAAAAAACCACATGGAGTTATTAGCTGCATATTCAGAGCCATGATCTCTGCCATAAAGTATCTCCCTAAAACAGATTAGCCGAAGGTCACACTGCATTTCGATGGCATAGTGCACAGATGTGATAAGTACAATCTTTGGTCAAATCGAGATACTTATTAAGTCTTCAAATTCATAAACAATGCAATAGTTAAACATTCAAAATGTTCTCCTGTAAAATCACCTCTGTGGCACTTACAATCGATTTGTATAACACACATAATATCTTCTCCACTTCGTAAAACAGAATAAACAAAAAAAATCTATCATTACCTGTACAAGTACTGGAGGTGATGGCACACATTTGTCCTTAAGTATAACAGTGGCCAGCCCCTCCCTGAGCACTTGCAGCTTGAGAGTTTGTCCACTCTTATCCAGATGTGGTCGTACCACAATAGATGGAGTCACCTGAACATCCACATGGCCAGATCCGTGTAAGAGAGATAACACACCTTCATTAGATGGGGAATTGTATATTGAAATCTGAAAAACACAATTTTGAAGTTTACATATTATTATTTTTAAGAAAGTGTGTATGAGGAATTGTATGGTAGTGACAGAAATGAAAAGTGTGTGAAAGGATAGAAGTGATGCTTGACCTTTTTTATCTACCCTGCAAAAAATCAGCATGAGATGTATGTATAAATGTTTGTAAATTTTTGTTTATAACCAGTAATTTTTTTGTTGTTTTAACAATTTAATATATTCCTAAGACTCCTTGTTATAAAATAGAATCCCAAATGAATAGGAAAAACTTAACCCACCTTCTCCTGACTAAGTTGCAGAGGTCTGACAGACCTCAATGTGATGGCAGCTCTGGGTGTCTCAGTGAGTAGTGGCGTCCTAGAGGCTCCCATTTCTCTCAGTACAGCGTTCCAGTAGCCAATAACTTCACCAGCTATCTCCCCAGATCCTCCTTCAGAACTTAGATCAGATTCTGTGACGATTATAGTCTGAAATAAAGATGTCACATTTAATTTATCATGATTTTTTATGCTTGCATGCTTATTATGAATCCTAATACAACAAAACCTTTTGCAGAAAGCAATATGCTTCAGGAAGACATTGTATTTCAACAAGTCCACCATTTTATATTTAATTTTGCATATTGGTCAATTTTTTCAGTCCCTCAACACTCACTTTGAGCAAAAATAAACTCATTCCAATCAGAGTGATTCTGTTCCAATCGAGTTACACCTTTCCATGACATTCGCTTAGATGTAACTGTCATGGGCAACAAAGATTATTATTCTGCTTGTATATTGAAGTGGATTAGAAAATTGCCAATCTTTTAAATTATAAATACATATCAAAGAAACCCTAAGTTTACAAAATATACCATACAATAACATAGTGTTATAGTCTACAGGGGTTATCACTTTATTTTATGAAACACTAGATGACCCGGCGAACTTCGTACCACCAAATAATCAATGAATGATTAATATGTTTAATCTCTTTACAAAATTGCGTAATTGTCCAAGTGTGTCATCGTATAGTGTAAAAAATAAAATTCATTTATGTTGAACAATTATATTTTACTCAGATTTGTTTATAAATTATCTGCTGTACGTAGTATATGTACGTACCAATTTATTTTTTTAGGTAGATACCTATTCATTTTAAATTTATAAAAATTCTTTCCATGATTTTTTCAAAATTGATATTTCAGAACCACAGATGTTAAATTGTATGGATAACGATTCTAATTTCAAAATGTAAACAAAAATTATTCTACAAATAGGCCAATCTACAAAAAACATATATAAAAAACATCATCGTTGACTTTGTATGGCACTCCATATTGCATTTTTTATTGAAATTAAAAATGTATGGCGTAAATAATTTTCTTCGTAATTTTTCTTCCCGTGAATTTGTAAGATATTTAAATAGCCGCTATTCGGGGTGGAAAAGAATCCAACAAATTAGAAATCATTCAAATCGGTACGGCCATTCTTGAGTTATAAATGGTGTAACTAACACCACTTTCTTTTATATATATAGATACATGAAATTGTACTTATCTTAATATATAGTCAACAATGGAAAGAAGCATTTTACCTGATAATGGTATGCAACCACAGGTATAGGTGTAAATTCTTCATCCAACTGTGTGAGTAATACATCTCTTGTGAGTTGTTGCTGCGCCAGAATACTGGGAGTAGAGGACCACTTGATCTTGAGAGAGGAAGCGTTGTGGAAGACATTTCCTTTTATATCTGCCACAGAGATCTGGAGGGTTAGGGGACTGTTACTCGATAACACTCGTACCTGGAAATTATGAATATAAAATGATCAATACATATTATTATGCCTATAGTTGGCCATTCTCCATGGGTGGCAAATTTCCTCGGTGAATTAAAGATGTAAAATGTCTTAGTTGTATTTTTTATTTATTTATATTATTGCAAATTCAGCATACTTATAATTTGTACTTCTTGTTATGTAAAACATAAAATGTTAATCATAAAAATTAGGAATATTGTACATATAAAAGGGTGATTCAACTCGATGACTATAAAATCATTTACCTGTGAAGGATGTGTGATTGGGCACAGAGAATCGGCAGGTTGCCGCAGTGTGATTCTCAGAGCATGTGGACTGTTGCACTGCACAGACAACTTGGCACTGGCTAGCAGTATTCCTGTATCACCTCGTAAGATACGCATGTCCATCTCTGTTTGGCCGAGCTAGAAAATAACAAAATAATCAGTGAGTTACATCCATTTCTTCATACCATCATGGTATTTCCTACAAGTGGTGCAACTCCATCTAATTTATATGGAAACTGTCTTCTGGATACCACACAATGTTAACATATTCAGTATGGGGGTTCCTCTTTGTTGAATCAAAGATATGAAATGTTTTATTAACAATTTTTACAAAGACGTGTTTTACAGGATCTTGGAAAATTTACCAAAAATAATGGGATACCTATTCTTTGGCAGGGGCCCAACAGGACATTGTCAGATAGAATTTAAAGAAAATCATATCGGAATGTTTTTTTGTTGTACTATTTCGGGAAAAAAAAATAAAAATATTAATATATATTTAAGTACTTTTATATGTGTATGATGGTCTCAAACGGGTTATGTTCTGAGAATGACCAATGATAGTAAAAAATACAAAAAAAATCTTTGAAGTTTGTATCAACTTACTGTCAATTTATATGTATTAAATTTGAATTAACAATGGCCCAAGTTTTCGCAGAAGCGCAATATACATAAATACATACTATAAATAGTTGAAAAATATATAAAAATAAATACACAAGAATAATAACAATAATGCTATTAGACATCTCAGAGCAAATATGCAAAAAACGGCTGATACTGTTTTTCTATTGGTATGACCATTGATTTAACAACATTAAAATTTAAGAAACGTGAGAAGTGACTCTCTGTTGCAGTCACTATTGTACATTAAAGGAACTTGTTAGGACTTTGTGCTTTTGAGAGCATCGTCAAGAGGGTGAAAAGAATAAGAGGAAATACAAACCTTGAAGCATGTGACGGTGTATACATTGGAATAATCTGTAGCATATGCGGCTTGTTTATATAAAACTCCAGCGGCTATTTCCAGATCTGATACAGTTATATTGTGTACTGGTTCAAGCTCACTGGACCAACTCGTGGGACCACCTACAATAGAATAAATATGACAAGATAACGCTACCTTAATGCAGAACTAGCCTAAGTGAAAATTTTGGTCAAATTGAGTTAAGGATTAAGAAATGATAATAATAAATGCGAGATGATGTAATGAATGAAAGTTATTAGATTTCTAAATAA
The DNA here is from genome assembly GCA_947579605.1 of Athripsodes cinereus. Taxonomy (NCBI): domain Eukaryota; kingdom Metazoa; phylum Arthropoda; class Insecta; order Trichoptera; family Leptoceridae; genus Athripsodes; species Athripsodes cinereus. Next base: position 9,818,055 of record OX388326.1, read on the forward strand.
TAATGCTTGTTAAAACTTGCTTTAGATATTTGAAATATTATTTTGTTATTACAAAAACAAAGCTTTAAACTGCTCCTTTGAAAAATCTTGCAAAAAAACTTAGGCTAGTTCTGCATTAAGGTAGCGATACATAATATAAATGCACAAAACTGTAAGGACGGCCCAACATTTTATTCATTCCTTAATGTCCTCACATAAATAAATGTTTGTCAATCATCATGGCTATTTGTTTTGAGAATCACTATGAAAGTTGTAAGACATTACTTCCTATATCTTCCAACTTTCATGAGAAGATATCAATCATAGAATCATATCTTGACACAGACAACATTGTTGAAGATAGAACATTATCATGTACAGCGTCCTCGAGGTGCTATGGCACAAAGATGGCGCTATAAATACTCTCCGTTATCATTATTATTATAGAAGATTAGAAGATAATTTGGGTTAGTTGAAGGATATTGCTTCCATGATAAACTCACCCATTACACAATATAATTTATCTGTATCGCCTTATTAATTAATTTTGTAATTGCATTATTCTATAAAGTCCAATAAAGTTTTTTTATTATTATTATTATAAAATTGGGAAGCATTGTGTTATGTAAATTGAGAGTTCGGTAGTAGATATTACCTACCCCAGAATTCATGCTGATGAAAAAATTACAACAAAGGACATGTGATTTTTAAGTGTTTTGATATGTCCCTATAATATGTAGGTAAGATCATAGCAACAAAATTGGAATCTGGAATACCTTGTAAAAAATCAGAGATTCTCAACTTTGCTTTACGGAATATTTCTTGATCTCAATTTCAACTGATAAGGTACGTGCAAAACATATTATCCAATGTTTGAATTTCTGTAGAAATAAATTGTGTACAAACCTGTGTATATGACATTGGCTGATGATCCAACAGCCAGAATAAGAGCCTGGTGCTGTACAGGAGGGTACACTCTGGTGAGAGGTTTGTGACAGGATATGGGTACATCTCTACGCAGGCCTCCTCGGAATATAGCTGCTGTCGTACTGCCAACTTCGGTGCATTTAATGCGGAGAATCGTGCATGCATCTCCTAAAAACAAAGAACAAAAATTCATAAAACTTATAATATTTTTTTTTCCAGGATCTAGGCATAAAATATAAATTACAAAAGCAATTAGACATCTCAACTGAAGAAACGTGTTTACACAATGTGGAATATCCAATCAGAAGACCGAGAAAGATATCTCAACACAATCACTTTTTACAGGATCTAGGCATCAAATATAAATGACAAAAGCAATTATACATCTCAACTGAAGAAACGTGTTTACACAATGTGGAATATCCAATCAGAAGACCGAGAAAGATATCTCACTTGATACATTTGTATAAAGCGATAGTCTCGATAATAAATACATACCATATTTCTTCTCATCCTCGCTGCGCCTGTAAGTTTTGGGGATATATTCAAAGTCAATTCCTGCCACGGACTTAATGTCGAATGGAGTATTGTCACAACTGAAAAAAAAACAAACAATAAATTCACATGAAAAATTCTTATCAAATAGTAGAAAAATCATTTTAATTTTAATAAATAAGGTACGTATTTCCTGGAACCAGGCAATCCTATGAACCAAAGAATATGATATTCGGCAGCGATGAGGTATGCCATCCATACTGAGTATTAATTAAGTAGAGAGATGATTAACCTTTCAATCCTGTCTGTTAACTCTAAATAGAAAAGATAGCTATGTGTCTTTACCTGGTGACTGGTGTGATGCCCTCCTTGCCATCTATGTGAGCATAGAGAGCCACATGCAGAGAGATGAAAGAGCCCACAGGTGCTTCTCCGTCATTCCAAACTATCTCCATTCCGGTTGTCTCCACAACTCGCACACTGCAATTACGTGAATAATAAATATATTGCAATACTCAAAATGGGTGCAAATGTAAACAAAATTATACTGCTCACTAAAACTTCACATTGACCTGAGAAAAAAATTTTGAAAATCCAACTTCAAGTCATGTGAAAACTAAAAAAATATACATAAGTGCATATTGATAATTTGCTAGCTCAAACAAAATACACACTTTTTAATAAATCTGATAAGTAAATTTAAATAAAATTTATCAGCATTAACTTTCATCAAGTACACAAACAATTTTTTTTAATTTCATCAATAATCATTATTTTTATAAATAATATCACTGTAAAAAAATGTTGATGTACAATTAATTACCTGGAAGTCGCATTGATGTGAGGATTGTTAGGAAGTGATGCTATCACGATAGCCTTCCCTACTGTCAATCCTGTGACATAACCCTGCTTATCCACGGCAATGGCAGAGCCCTCTCTGTGCCAGGAGTATGATCCATCTCCTCCTTTGGCAAGCAATTGGAACTCGGGTCTGAAGACAAAAAAATTCAAAGCATCTTTCAGTTTATGAATAAACAAGAAATAATATGTCAAATATCATTTAAGTTTTAAATTATATATAGGTTGTTTGGTATTATGCTACTCATGGTTTCAATACCAATTTTTTTAAGTATCAATATCTATGATAAATTTAATGTCCTAAAGGAAACTTTTCGTTTTTTAAAAAAAAGAAAGATGTATCTGAGTTTTGTTTGTTATAAACCCAAATACAACCTTATACACCTTTCACAGTAAGCTACTAAAAGTTTGTGTCGTGAAAGGGGAGTTTGCCTGCATCTGGTATCAAACCACACACCCCTTGTTCATGAGGCCGAGACTAAAGATATTCACAAGATACATGTATCATACTATCATATAAAATTATTATTTATGGGAATTTTCTCTTCATTATAGTAGTTGATACACCATTCAATACACCATTCCTATGACAACGATATCAGAGCGCAAGGAATGTCGTGGAAAGAGGTGACGCAATTGGCACAGAGACGCTCTGAATGGAGGAGGCTGGCTTCTGCCCAGTGCTCCCGAGAGGAGCGTTGAGGGCGATGAATGAATGAATGAATAGTAGTTGAATATTTTTTATGGTAAACTTTGTACATATACAGAATATCACTTACCTCACAGAAGACATGTCCAGGATGACACTAGATGGGATCAGCTCAATGCCATCGTAGATATTCATATCACCAGATGTAGATATCTGAAAATATAGAGTGGAGAAATTAATTTGTATTGTCCATTCATTTATATCTAATAAAATGAAAGCATGTGTCTTTATGTTTATTAATCAAATCCATATGGTTTAACCTATATTGTTCAAACTCCAAAGACTTGAAGAGGAAAAGATTATAGAACATATGAAATGACCACGAGGACCAAATACTCAAAGACGGCTGTATATTGAATAAGAGTAATCAGTGTGTGGCGTGAAGAACTGCATGAATGTGGAGGAAGCAAAAGCAAAGTGCAAATTGAATTGGCATTCTGTTTCTTTGTTTAACCAACAAAATACAAAGAGAGATTAATTCCATTAATTGTATCGGCATTTACTTTGTAACACTTCATTTTAAATTATCAAATAAAATAAAATAAATATTTATTATTTTTGTTTTGTGTTACTGTTGAGTAAGACTAACGCACAACCGGTTTCACGGACTCCGAGTTCGCATCATCAGGTGCTGATCTCTGAGAGATTAATTCAATTGATGTGCTATTTTACCTTAGGATAAACACTCTTCCCAGCGACAGACAGTAGAGTGGCAGTGATGCCCACTTTCCCTGATTTGACAGCCAACCCATCTACCACAGATCCATTCTGAGTCCTGCCACGCACCTGGAATAGTTCATTGTCCAGTGCCACGTGGATCAGTGTCTTGGGACCAATGTGCATGAAGCGATCCTCGCTAAAAATAGAAAGGAAATTTATATTTAAGAAAATGTTAAATGGACTATATGAGACGCTTTCCACACACCCCTCTTTTACAGGACTCAGGAGAACTCACAGGAGAATGTGGCATCTATTCTATTTCGGTAACATCATAGTTTAATTTCCTATACCCAAAACAAAAATATCACTCACCTATCCAACATTTGTACATGGATGGAAAATGGTTGTCCTTTCTGTAAGGCCCAAGGTTTAGATGGAGGGATAGGTCTGCCAGCCAATTGAAGTTTTCTTGCAGTGCCAACTCTTAGCAATGCTTCAGGAGGACGGAAATCAGGAGTGTCTTCATCAGCACCAGCATCACGGAGGATAATACGAGTCTGGCCATGAGTCGTACCAGTAGCGATACCTAAAAGGGTAGAAGATTGCATAAAAACTGTAAGTAATCTAAACTCTTATTATTTTTTGTGACTTTGCATAGATTGCTAAAATCAATAAAATCGCAATATGAAAATATATATAAAAAAAAAAATTGTTTTACAACATATTTCCAATGACCAAGATTAAGAAATCAAAATATTGAACGCAAAAGTTACCTGTTTTTGGATGCAATATGGCAATGTCAGAATCTTCAATCTCCAGTGAATACTGGGGAGACGGAGCGATTTCTATAAGACGTCCTTCTTTCACCTGCAAAAACAGATTTTTTAAACTATGTTAAAACCATCCTGTATATTTGAGCTTAGTGACTGTGAAATAGTGTCAATACACAAGTCTTCTTAGGCCATTATTATCAATGTTTATTAGAATCAATCTACTTTTTATTTTTAGATGTGTTAAAAATTCAATACCTGTACTATCTTGAAGTGGACAGAGTCACCTTCCAGAATGGACGCCTCGGATGGAACCAGTAGAAGATTGGCTACCACCCTCAGTGTTACTTCTACGACATTTACGTTGGAATATTCCTTCTGCGGGAGACGCATTATAACCTAAAATAAATAAAAAATAAGCATAGTAAAATATATTACAACAAAACATTATTTTTTTCTTATTTTTAACACAGATCCACACGGCGTCTCGAGATAGAGTAAGAATGTCCATTGAAATTTGCCCAAAAAGGGTGCAAGGTTTCTGGTAGCCTGGATTTCATTCATCCATGATGAACTGTTTCTATAACTGAAAATGCACCTTTTTGCTGGGAGTTTCGTGTCATGGACACTGTATACGGCGCTCTTGAAGACATGTTATGACTAAACGGCGCATTACAAATTGTCCATATATGAGTAGATACTTATCAATCTCCGGTATGTCCACCAGGTACAAAATTTCACTTTATTATATGGGCGCATAGAGAATCATTTTTACTTTGATTTAGTTGCTGTGTTGTTCTGACATTTTATTGAAAAATTAATGCTTAAAGCAGTGAAAATGGATACAATTGTTAAAATTGTTGATCCTTACAAAGCAATGAAAAGAAGTGAAATAAAAAGCCAGCAAAAAATCGCATTTGTCCATCAATGTACTTCTAAATTCAATATGTCCATAGAATTTTTGGCAATTTTAATGGTTTTATTTGTAATTATTAATGTTTTTGTGTTGTAAATGATGTTAAATTAACAAGATAATGTATGATAAATCCAAAATAAAATAAAAAATGCCCACATTTCACAAACACAAAAAATGTCCATTATCTCATTTTCACTTATGAAGGACATATTGGTGTATGATAAGTATCTACTCATATATATAACAACAATTTAAGGTTTTACATATGAGGTGGCAAATCAATTGATGTCGAGATACTCTGAATGGTGGGAATTGGTTTCTGCACTGTGCTTCTGGGAGATATCCAAAAGCGAATGAAGAATATCCATAGAATGAATCAAGTTATAATTACCTTGCCTGCTCCAGTCCTGACACCTTCCAGTAGAGCTGTGTGTCCTCGGAGACCTCGGGCCTCCAAAGCTTTGAGACTTAAGGAAGCTTCATATGATGAGTCCGCAAAGTTCATAATTCTGAAAAAAAAAAGATAAATGTAAAAAGGTATTGACTAATTTTATTATTTATTTATTTATTTTATTCTTCACTGTACATTGTTTACAATAATACAAATTTACATAGAAAATATCATTTATACAATTCAATGTACAGAGGGCGAGTTTATCGCTAAAATGCGATGTCTTCCAACTAACCCGGAAATTTAATGATTGGTTAGATTCTATCTTCATTCAGATTTCACACTTTCTAGAGAAGTTATTCAACAAGGATTCCCAGAAATAAAATATATCCCATTCGTTCCTGAAAGTTTATCAGTGTTTTGACGCAGTAGTTAGTTTGCTGGTTACCCCAATTGTGGAAGATATGGTATAGAAAGACGTGTAATTCTAAATCACAAACCTGATAACTTCACTGTCTTTCAAGGGGGAACTGAGTGTCCATGTGAAATCAACTCCTTCCAACGTTGTGAACTCATTGCCTACAAAAAGACAATTAAATAATTAAAATAAGTATTAACAAATGCTGCAGGGAAATTAGAATGTTGAGGTTACACTTGGTGCAAATGTTATCTAGAAATGTCGCATAAACATCAAATTGGAGTTCTTGAAAACAGGATATCTAACTTCAATATAATCTCAAATAGGTACCATACAAAAAATAGTGTAGTTAAATTATTTTAAAAATCCCAAGTTAGCTTGTTAACATTAAATAAATACTGCACTATATCTTGAAGAATATACACATTAGTGAATTGTGTGGATGCTTGGAAATTTATTGTGGCAAATACCCGCACACCAATGATGGGCTAATTTGAGAATTGCCCATTGAAGAAGTGCAGTCATATTAAATTAAATGTCTTAATATAAACCTCACCTTGATTATCATATGCAACAATCTCAAATGCTTCTGGTGCTTCCTCCACATAAAGCTCTCTCGTTGTGGTGATTACATCTAACTTAGAAATACTGTCCACAATCACATCACATCTCAAAATCTGTTTTGTATGAACATCTTCCGCTAGAATGATGGCTGTATTCCGATGACTAAGTCGAACTGCACTAGTAACTTTAGCAGAAGATGAACAACCATTGTGATTTTGTATAGGTTTTACTATTACTACATCTTCTCTAGACGAACTCCTAAAAAGGAAATTTTGAATGAATTTCACGGCTGATAAAAAAAAGCATCCGATTTGTGCAATTCTGCGAACTTGAATGTCAAAGTGTTGGTATGTTTACATGCATGGTTCAAAGTCTGGAAATCGTAGACGTTATTAATTTCGGTAAAATGGTGAAGACCTTGTATATTTTATCCGTAAATTATATTCGAAAACGTATACAGAGAAGATAAATAATTAGTTTATGTAAAAATGCTTCATTCTTCAGTAGAGCCGGGCGAATAGGTTATGTTTTGCTTACCATTGATAACAACCTCCCTCAGTAACTTCTAATGTAAAATTAACTTGTAAATCATTAAACAGTGGTATTAAAACACGGGGTACATTTAATTTCGCAGTTTCTGCTTTGTATACATAATAAAATAACAATAATACCAAGCAAACTTTAAAACGCGCCATAACGATTCATTTGCACCACGAGGCCATAGACTACAAAAATTTCAATTTCCTATTTGCCGGTTGCCTAATGCTGAATTGCAAAATATAGACGTTTAATTAATTATACATGCATTAGTAGAGACCTGAATTTTTCGCATTTGCGATAAACCCGACTTTATTCGCGAATTTCGCTCTTTTTTCACGAATAACGCGAATTTTGACGTTTTTGGAAAATAACACCGATTTTTGTCGTTTTTACAAAAAATAAGTTGTGATTAAATAAAAATATCAAAGAATACAAAATAACCAACTGCTTTTTTAAACAAAAAAAAACATTGACATGCAAATTTCTGCGGGTGAAGTCAACATAGCCAAGGCATTGGATATAGTTAAATTGGAGAATTTAGAATTTGTAAAAAAAATAAATAAAGCAATATGGATGCCTTGTTCTAATGTGGACTCAGAAAGATTTTTATCTTCATATAATAGCGTTTTATCGGACCGAAGGACAAACCTTAAAGAAAACAATTTGGCTACAATGGCTATTTTTAATTTTGAAAAAAATTTAAATTTGATGCAATAAATTGTATTGTTTTTATATATATAAATAAATAAAAGTGTTTGAAATATAAAGGATTGAGGATGACAACGTTCTATTTGTTTGTAATTATTCAAACAATTTAATTTAATTATATAAATTATTTAAGTATATTATCTTTTATAATGCAAATAGAACTTGCAATTCTAAATTCTGTGTTGATTTCTTTTAATTTGCATTTCTTTTTAGAAAATAACATCGGTTTCCTTAAAATAACATCACTTTACTTAAAAAAAATAACACCGCTTTCACAAAAAAATAACACCGATTTCTTAAAAATAACACCGCTTTCTTAAAAAAAATAACACCACTTTTCTTAAAAAATAACACCGCTTTTCTTAAAAAATAACACCGATAAATTCAGGTCTCTATGCATTAGTAATCAATTGAGTAATGAAATCACGATTATATTTGCCTCAGATTATTTAAAAATTTGCGGTTGTATTAAGTTGAACGATTATTATTATTATTCCCAGAGATGTGCAAAATACTTTCGAAAAAGTATTTTAATACAAAATACAAATACTTTTGAATTTTTGTATTTCAAATACGAAATACTAAATACTTTTTCAAAATGGTATTTAAGTACAAAATACAAAATATGTATTTTCAAAATACTTTTTTGAAATACTTATTTAAAATACTTTTTACAAATAGTCGAACAAGGTGTAAGACAGGGGTATTCAATATTTCCAGCACTCTTTAACTGTTGTATAGAGCGAGCCATTGATGAATTGATAGAAGAAATGAAGAACTGGACAAGAGTATAGATAAATGGAGAAAGGGTTGACATTATTCGATATAGCATTGCTTGCAGATAATGAAGATAGTACGTACCAATGATTCGTTGTGAAATTTCGTTAATATTTTTCTCAGTGTGAATTTTAATTCAAACAAATAAAAAGGTATTTTGTAAAAGTATTTTGTGTAAAATACAAAATACTCAAAAAAGTATTTCAAATAAAATACAAAATACTTTTTACGAAAAGGTATTTGAAATACAAAATGAAAATACGTATTTTGTATTTTGTACTTGTATTTTAAGTACTTTTATTTCAAATACGTCACATCTCTGATTATTCCGCCTTTCGGAAGTTTCGGAATCAAAAAAGGAACCATAGACAAGACTACAAGAGATGCTGAAATTGAGAAACGCTTGTTTGGAAGTCATTTTGGTAAGCTTGAAGTTTTTGGATTATCTTCCTGAAATTTGCATTTTTTGCGTTTCTTAGTTGATTTAACAGGTATAAAACATGTTTGCCTTTGATTTTGATAACAACTGTCTACATAAATTACAAATTAAGTTTGTTATTGAAATGGAATCAGATATGGCTGCCGGTAGGAGCGTTGATGTAATTTGTCTAGATTTCTTTAAATAACTGTTTTAGCTACATTCAGTTTATCCCGTTTATAATATTAATGATGTTAATTTTAAAACTATTAATGCTGCTCTTTGCGCTGTTAAGTTTATATAAAGTTATTGCAAAAAAGTCAACAAAACAAACACCCAGTTGGAATATGTTAGTTTCTCATTTATTAGTAGATGCATATAAGTGACTGATTTGATTTTTAACGTTTAGGTTTCTGCTGAGTGTTGACAAGTAATTTAACTCCAATAAGATGGACATATCGGAGGACGAGACAGACATGGTTGTGGACACAGAGACACTTCTGTTATGCCGTCTCTGTGTTCGCAACAATGGAAAATTTCAAATAGGACCACAGATGCAAATGAATATCAACAAGATATTTGATATACCTGTAAGTATTTAGCCTAGCTATTTGCTTTTAAACTTGTCAATCATTAAGTCATACCATCACGGTATATCCCACAAGTGGGGTAGCCAGTAGAATAGACTAACTGTATTTGATAAACATGAAAATTTTCCTCTCTGGCTGACATACTCCAATGCACACAATTGGAGATGTTAAATGTCTTATTACTTGTGATGTTTTACATGCACCTGGACACTTGAAAAACGACAGAAAATTGTGAAGAACATACTCTTTGCTGGGGATGCTACAGAAAAGATGTATGTATATAAATTGTTTTTATTTACTTTCAGATCAACTCCTACGATGGCATGTCCCAGATAATATGCATAGAATGTAAGAAATACATAAGTGACGTGCTGCGTACCAAGGAGTCATACAAGGTTAATCAGGAGAAGCTTAACATCAGGAGACAGAAGATATCTAAAAATGTAAACAATAATTTATATTATACGCCCCCCACTGCTCCTATCATCCTTACACCATCTCTCCATCTTATCTGCTACCTCTCTACATTTCTTCTGCCCATCATCTCATTAACTGTCTCACAATTTTGAAGTTTTTTTGTTGTTGTTACAAGTAACCCGTTCTATTGAACCTGGCACAAATCATCCTATACACAATGTAAAAATTTGATTTCTTAAATATAGAATTACTTGTTTTTTTAAACTTTTAGGATACAAGTGATTTGCCAGTGTTTGGAAACAGCTGTCTTAATGTATCCAGCACCTCAATTTCTGACATGTTGACTATGTCTAGAGCCTCTACCCCTAATTCTGGAAGAAGCAGCGTTGTGGACTCAGTGGCAACAGCTGATTTTATTGCTAGGCCTCCTCCTGTTCGTGTTCCAACTACGCAGGAAACTCTCCATAAGTTTTGGTCTGTAGATACGACCAAGTCTAACATTGCTATCTCTCCTATGATGACACATTCTGTCGCTCAGGAAACTCCCATCATTACCGCAGCAGCATCCATTGCTACCAACAATAATACTACTAATAATAGAACTAGGAGATCAACACAATTGCAACTGTTACTAAATGACAAAACTAAAGTTACTACTACTCCAATAAAATGTCCAGGGCCAAAAAGCAAAAGGAGAGTTGCGGTCAAATCGACAGCAGCGAATACATCAGTTTTTGCAACATCAATGTTTGCTGAGAAAATTGAAGTATTATTTGATTTGAAAAACAATGATAATGAAGTGATTAAAATCAAGACAGAGAAAATAGAAACGCCCTCTTTTGAAGATGTTGCGAAAACAGAAATGGAAGAAATGAAAGGGGATGCTAAATATTTAATAAACAATGTTGAAACAAACATTGCTGACAATGTGACGGATAATGAGTGTAATGATGAACCAATGGATCAGGATGATATGGGGAATTCTTCAGCACCCCCGTCTGTTCATAATGATAGTGAAGAGGACGAGGAGAATGGGAATGAAACAGTGGAAGCTCCTACTGAAAAAGAAAATGTAGAAATTCCTGTGGAGAAAGAAAGCGAAGAAGAAGAAGTAACGACCCGTTACGACACCAGAAATGCAAAGAAATACAATTGTACGTTCTGTGTCAAAGTGACGTTGGACGGGACACAGTTAAAAAGACACATACACACACATCACGCAGGATTGTTGAAGAAGTTGAAAGCATTGACCGTCCCTTGTTCTGTTAGGATGAAGAATATATCTCCAACTACTCTACCAGAAGACTGGGTCCATTTCGATTCTACAAAAGTGTATCATTATAACCCTAAAGATATGTACTTCTTCATATCGAAACAAAGGAAAAATAATTTGAATCCGGCAGTGTTTAATAGTTCTACGGAAGATGAGGCCGAGGAGGAGAAGCAACCTAAAAAGTTCTATAGGAGAATTAGGCAGAGGTCAAAGAAGAGGATGTCTTCTCCGTTGAGTTCAGAATGGACTGGCCAAGATAGCCGTTCATCCTTGTCTTCGTTCAGAGACAACGAAGAAGACAGCGTAAAGAGTAGTACAGATGGTAATCGGGGCTTTAGGAAAAGAGTCACTAGCAATACTTCTGCTAGCACAACTACTATTACCACAAACACAGTTAATGGAAATCCATCTACGGAGCATGTAGCTTCTCGAGTCACAGAAAAGGATGATGAACTTGTGGTGGATTACACATTGTCGGAAACAGATAATGAAGAATTGGATCAACAAAGTGAGTTTTATGTTATTGTTTTTATTAAAAAATTAATCATAGTCTAAGTAGTAATTCCGTGAAGTCTGTCGCAAAGAATAGGATTTCTACTCCTTTTTGTAGTATTCCGTAAATAGTAGGTATTCCTAAAGCATCACATGTAAGATATTTAACATCTTAAATTCACATGCGAGGCGTGCTACCTATCCTAAATGTCTTATTATTTTTATTGCATATAGAAACTACTGCTACTACTACACCATCACGGCACGTCCCACAAGTGGGTAGCCAGCAGACCAGCTGCATGTGATAAACATGCAAGCTGTCCTCTACGTGCCAACAAAAAATTAAGAAACTATACGTTTATTACATGAAGTTACTCTGCTGGCTACCCTACTTATGGTATATGTCATGATGTTATAGAATAGAAACAAAATTATAAAATTATTTAAAATGTTTTTTTTTCATGGCATTTTGATTTAGAAAAATGTGAAACTGTTTCCACTTTTGTGGAACAAGAAACAGTCTTATTTCATGTTTTAAATAATTTAAAATGTCCTTTCACAATGTTTCCACTGAAACATTAAATTCTACAAAATTTTCACATATTCATGCAATATGTGGTTACTGGGTGTCCACACTTTAACCCCCTTTTTTCAGATTACAATAAATTACTATATTGAGCTGCCCCTATGATAAATGTTAGGTATAATTTTTATCTTTAATATGAATTGAAAATATTGCTGTGATTTACATAATTGGTTTAGTTTGATCAAGTGAAAGTTAACAGTGTTTTATTTTTAAATATATTTTTATTATCTAAAATAATTAGTTTCATTTTTTTTCAGAATACGTGATATCATCCAGTGAAGTGAAAGCAATAATTGACGAATGCATTCAAAATGATAATGACCTGGTTGATCCGACGATTGAAGATTTGGTTACTACGTACAGTATATATAATGCCATGTGGCGACGTACAGATGAGGTGGAAGTGTCTTACATAACTGTCAATAAGGATCCGGATGAAGATATCTTGGTAGAGATGCCTTTGTACAAAGATGCAGATAGAATGGGAAAAGGATTGGGCCATTTGAAATTGTTACAACCGCCAGCGTCAAATTATTCCACTGTGACAGCGAATAAACAAGATGATACGCAGAACAAGGCTCGAGCGACAGTAAAAGTTTATGAAAGGAAGAATCGAATCAAACCGCCTACACAACCAACGATTTTAAATGGAGAAAGCAATAATGTAGTTTCCAATACAGGTCCTATTATACAATCTGTTACCTCTGCGCCACTTATAGATATCACTAAACAAGCTGTACCAGAACTTCCGTTGATCAGATTAAAAGAATTCTTGAAACAAAGTGATATTACTTTAGTTCTTTGTCGGGCTCCAAATTTAACATTGAAGAGATTGTTGCGTCTGACACTGAAATTGTCGGTGAATGGTGTAATTGTTGATTATTTCACAGATTTACTTATTCGAGAAGACATGGTTTTTGTTATACTCGTTACTGATAAAGATAACGTCATTTGCAATGTTGAACAATGGTCTGAGAATCATCAAAATCTTGTCCTAAAATCCTTTAAGAATCCAACATTCATCAACAATTTGAAAGTTATAGCGTCTAGGTTTGGAAAACTCTCAGCACATCTGTTGAAGTTTACAAATTTATTAGAGTCTTTCACATAATGTGGTTTATTAATATTAATTATTTTCCATTCAGTATAAACATAATGTGGAATTTTGTTTTATTACTCTTATTTTTAAACATATTTTGAACTACTCCAGATTAATCATTCCAATTGATCACACTCATCCATAGTCAACCTATTTGAATAGGTATTAACCAGGTAGTAGGTATGTTGTATATGATACACATACATATGTGAACTTCCTTAAGGAGTGCACAACACAGAGTTTTGACGCTTATGAATCAACTTAGGCTTGGTTAAGAGTACTCTTTAAAACTAGGTAACATTCCCAATTCCTCTGTGTCATGCTAATCATATGACTTGAAATTTTTGAAAGTTGTATATTTGTATGTTAGAACTCAATATTTTTCCATTATTGAAATCAAGTTTTATACGATTTCATACAATTTCTGTGCTTTCAAACCAGAAAGACATCTGTTGCAGTTCAATGGAAATAACATCGGAAGCATCCATCTTCATACAAGCTCGAATGCATAGTGGAAAGAATTAAATATTATTTTAGAAGTTCCAGTTCCCGACATCCAATTGTGTCAAAAAATTCATAACATATACTCTTATTTTTAATTAAGTAGGCAGCTCAGCTTATACTTTTGTTGAAAAGAAAATCTAAATAAACTATTTAACCAGTTTATTAAAATCTTGGGGTATGTTCGTACTTCATGTTGGACACTTCAATGATCTTAACCAATTTTGTGTTGATAAATATGTGTCAAACGGGTGGTTGACCATTGGGGACTTGTATGGGGAAACTGAGGTTATGTTACCTATTCAAGATTACTTAATAAGCACTAGAAATTATCAAAAATACATTATTAAAAATCAAATTATAATTGTCAATTTTTGTAGGCTGTCTGGATAAACTGGAAACAACACAACACGTAGTTTCTGTTTGTTCTACTCTCACTCAAACTGACAGAATCGTGATGCCAAAACAAAACAACAAAATTTAGCAATTAAAAGCACCTGGATGGCCAAATAGTATGTTGTCATAGTTGTACATCATCTACAGTGATTTTGTACTGATTGAGTTACTTCTTCTGTCATTTACATCATCATCATCGCCTTCAACGCTCCTCTCGGGAGCACAGGGCAGAAACCAGCCTCCTCCATTCAGAGCGTCTCTGTGCCAATTGCGTCACCTCTTTCCACAACATTCCTTGCGCTCTGATATCGTTGTCATAGTCGGGCCGACGTCAGTTACAATATTGATAAAAAAAATTAGGAATATGTTTAGACTCTGCCTACTCGACATGTCTATGGTTAACTATCACTAAATGAGTGAACATTACTCACGAGAAAAAAAAAACATTATTATTGTTATCCCTGATTAGTCAGAACTTAACAAATTGTTACATTTCTAAGTAATAATTTTAGTCTGATCCCCTAGACAAACCGTACTTGGTGATCGACTACAAACAAATTTTCGACAATAACGTATAATTACACGGTACATTGTAGGTAGATTGTTGAAAAGTTTGCCAGTGTTCGATCGCTAAGTGCGGTTTGTCTACGGCCCCAAGTATAAAGTTGGAATACTGCTAATGCCTGTTTGTAAGTGAGCCGTCTTTAGTACTATCTAACTATTAGAATAGAATGTATTGCTTATTTGTTACTATGATTTGTTTATATTTTTTACCTTAGTAAACTTTTTAGTATTACATATCAATTAATCTTGTTTAAATAGAGTTAATTTCTGAATTATTTTTTGTTGTACATTAGTTGGATAGGGTAATAATTTACAAAAGTGCTACAGTAAGTTGTACTGTTAATATAATTAATTTTCATTGCGAATTATGTTTAAAATTTAATAAGATAGCTTCTTTCATGTTCCGAGAAACAAATCAATTTTTTCTCTGATATAAAGGAAAGGAAGGAATTACAATTTATGTGGAAAATTATTTCAATCAGATTTTCTAGTGCTGGATCTTGCTTCTGCTACATGTAAGTGGAAAAAAATATTAATTAAAATATTTTATCCTGTTGTCTTTTAACATTTATCTTGGTATATTTTAAAAGAAAAGCTTAGATCCCACTTTTTGCTTAAGTTGTACTGATTTTAATATGATAAAATGAATTTAAGAAAAATACTTAGGAACTATATAAAATGAGCTGAACATGTGGGGGGTTGTTTGGATCCATATTGATGTTCTTATCAGAGGCGGCCGGCAATATGTATTTGCGGGGGTTCGGTAAAAAAAAACATCCTTATAAAGAAATTCTACCCTTCTCTCTTTACCATTAGCGAACACTTCATTTACTCTGGTATTTTCTGTTCTTAATGTATTCTACGTTTAATTCACCCATTTTAATAGTAATCTATAAGCTAAAACGATAATAATTAATATTATATCAATTCTATATACGTATATCGTAGATTCTTTAAATTGCATGTAACATGTTGATATAAGCGCGCTCGAATACAAAAAATCTTACAAATAACTAATTATCTGCATAATAGCGGTGACTGTCTATAGAAATTTTACCACTAAGTAATAAGTAATAACAGTGTATACGGCTGACCTATGAACCTCGCGACGTCAATCTATGCATTTTGACACGCTTGGTAGGTACTAATTCATCGCGTCCACATAACTAATAACAGGAATCCCTTCACATATAAAAACACACTAGTCAAAAAATTTCCGTCAATGTACGACAAAATGCTACAAGGCGTATCTCTTACTCCTTTTTACGTGTGAGCATAGTTGTGTTCAATGCTCAAAATGTCCCATATATTTTTAATATCTCCATACAATCTTAGCACCACGAACTTAGTATTGAAGTTTTACGTAATGTATGGGTTATCGGTGCAATATTAGATTTTGCACCGTTAGTTCGCTCAACATCCGCACTAAAATATTCTAACGAACAGTAGCGCTGCATGTTGCAAAGCAATAGTGAATGTGATGACTGTGTTGTTCATATGGTAACTTGAATAATATTATTATATTGTTCATGGAAAAATTTATTGATATTTTTTAATTTTAATTATTACATATTGTTAGGTTTCTATCTTTTAAATTGGGGGTGCGTTTGAACCGCTGCTCATTATCAAAGAGCCACCTCTGGTTCTTATCACCCTGCTCTGATCTATGATTAAGCAAACCATCATGTATGATTGATCCATGACTAGCAAATATCATGTATATGGCAAGCCACTCTGTATCGGACTGGATACGGAAAGTGATTGATTTCTAGTTATCATGCTATTTTCGTTGCAGAGTAATATTTCATAATCTCAATTTGATTTTTATGTTTCTTTGTTTTAATATTATTGTTATTTGTAGTTTATTTTGATTTGTTAATTTTGTAATTTTTGTCTTTGATTGATTTTAACCATAATGTTACTAATTAATACTTATACCAATAGTTTATAGCCGGTTCCATAAAACTGAAAGTCTCTTTAAATATTAGCGTTAAAAACTCCTAGAAGTATATCATAGAATTTCGACATTTGAAAAGGATATATCTGGGTTTTGTTTGTTATAAACACATTAAAGAGACTTTATTGAGAAGAGAGTATTTTATCAATATTTGTTTTTGTAAAACTCCATATCTATTTTTATTATTATTATCGTATGCAAGCGACCCCTGTGCATAGAGTTAACTAATAACTTAGATGCAGAGCTATAGCTCTTAGTTTACTCCATATCTATTAATAACGTATACATAAAAATATGATAAGTTTTACTGGTTTCTTTATACATAGGTTTCTATATGCGATGTCGTTTTCAAACTCTGCAAAACCTAGGTCACTAATCATAATAAACAGTAAAACTTGACATCATATTTGTTCTTAATATGAACTTTATGGAACCGGTACTAATGTTAAAAAAATGTAAATAGATAGTCCAACAAATGTCATTTTATTGTTTTTGTAGTTTAAAAATTATTGTTCTTTATTTACGTAATACCCTAATTTTTTTAATATAAGAAGAAAATACTATACTATACCATCACGGCATATCCCACAAGTGGGGTAGCCAGCAGATCAGCTGCATGTAAGAAACAAGCTGCAAGCAAGAAGAAAATAGATCTATTTTTTTACTGATTTTATGCAAATCATTTTATTTCATGCTACTAAATTCTATTATTGCCATAGAAAGTGTATTGTGAAAGCATATTATGTAAAGAAACTCTTCTTTACTATTTACCTAAATATTTCAACATGTATTAATAAAACTGCTTTTATACTCATATGTGATAATTATATTTTAGTTATATTTTGTAATAGGTACACTTTGCAATCTCCCAATTGGAGACATTAAATATCTTGAATTCAGTGTCTATTCAGTGGCAAGGTAACACTTTGAGGAAAAGAATGAGATGTTGTCCTATGTAATTTTAAGTTTATGTTACCCATATGTACAAATGATTATGTAGCATTGTATTGTTGTCTTGTTTGTCACATAATTATATTAATAATGTTTTGTGTATTTTTGTGAACAATTAAGTTTTTTTTTATTAATGACCTTCACCGATTATGGTGTTCTTGGTCTGTCTCTAGCATATACCTACCAATAAAGTTACTATTATTCTATTAAAAATTGTTTTTTATTAAAACGTTAGTAAATTTGTAAAATGAAATTATGGAGTGTTACAAAATAAACAGTAATAGAATACAAAATTACAAACTGTTTATGATAGGAACAGCGCAAGAATCGTGTGAATTTGATTTTCAAGGATGGTTGTGTTGAGTTAGTGAAATTGTCCTACAGGAAGAAGCAAGGACAGTTTGGTTTGACGTTTTGTTCTGTCCCAGAGTAAGTTGAATCATGAAGCTATAATTTCAATATTTTCTACATTTATAACAGTAGTTTGTGAAAGAAGTACAAAATATTAATACTATAAAAAACAGACTTATAAAAGAACTGATGTTATATAAAACTGGATGAATGTAGAGGAAGCGAAAGTATGTAAGGATACATCTATATGGCGTTCCGTTCTCTCTGCCTACCCCACCTGGGACACTGTGTGAAGGTATAGTATAGATAGTAAAAACATATCAAATTCATAACAGGAAGAAATATATGTTTTGGTTTAATTTGGGTGAAAAAATCTTATTTCTGACTTGTTCTTTATACAAACTAAAAAAAATAAAGCTTTCATACAAAATAATTTAATGACAAAAAATATTGTGCTAGTTAGCATTTCTGTAATACATATTATTATAACGGAATGGTATGCAGAATTTCATATATTCACATTTACAAAATTATGAGAACCCAAGTTATACTGGTTTACAAAAGCTATGAAATACATATTTATGGAAATCAATAAAAACACTATATATATTCCATTGATATATTCATAAACTTAAAAATGTCCACGGATTCAACTTATCCATTCTTCAAAGCAAAACTGTTCATCGTCACAAACAGGCTTCAGTCGGAAGTTTGAGGAACTAGCTGGTAAAAATTGCTATGTGGGAATGTTTTATACCACGTTTATGTCTTTGCTGTTCTTCTCAGGAAAAATAGACAGTCTCAATTGAGAATACCTAGTTTTATAAACGGATAAATGATTAATTCATTAGATTACTACTATGCAAAAAAATAACAATTAGTTTACATGACAGTTACAACTTACAACCTCTGCACAATGACATTATACATAACAAGACTGTGCTTTTTGACCGAAAACAAATATGCTTCTCTGTTGCAGTAAGATCTATATTCCTATAAAGAAGTAAAGTGCATCACTTGAAATAGTAACTGTTAAGAGTGGTGTCCCTTTCCAACATATTGACAGTAAATAATAAAAATCATAATTAAAGTAAGAATACATACTACTACCATCTGTTAAAATGGGATAGCTCTCTTAACAATTGTTATCTCAGGTGGCACACTTTTTCAAGGAAGTGCACAGTCCTACCTATAATGTCTGCCTGTGCATCACTAAAAGTTTATTAGAGAGATGCAAATAATAGTAAGTGATAGAAGGAAAGAGGTGGTGGAGGATGTAAGGTATGTTGGTCACGATCATAAGAACTGAGAGACTGATTACGAAGAAAAAGAAAAATATGATTTAAAACAAAAATGAAAATTAAAAATCTTGCTGCTTTGCATATTTCGCGAGGGAATAAATGTACAAGATCATAAAACATCACTGGATATTTTCTCATATGGTTATATAAATATTTGGTTTCATTTATTGGCAAGAATCAATGTGCAGCCTAAATCCATTAACTGCATCATATCAGAGCCCCCATCTAGTATCCTGTAGGAACATATAGCCAACTTCTCGCATATGGGAGCCTTCTGTTTGTTAGTGAGGATAGGAGAATTGATGACCAGTTCATTTAACTGTTCCAGAAGTTGTGATGTTGAATATGCTTCTAACATGAATCTGAAAATAAAAAAGGACTTATTGTATATACACACCATCACACCGCTTCCCTTGTACGGTAGACATAAAATATTGAGCACCATTCTTCCTTTCCTTGCACATGCTTTTCGCTTCCATCACATCTATGCAATTCCTCATACATGAACATTCACAGCGTTAACACTGATAAAATCAAATCTATATTTTTTTGAAACATTAAACTGAAAAAATATACAAGTACTTACTCATCCACAAACTTCTCTAAGGTAGCATAGTCTTTCACTGAAAAATATTTCTGGACCATTTCTTCTGGCACAACACCTGTCACCTGAAATCACATATAAAGATATTTGTTACATATCTTTGTACCAGTGGCGTGCCTTCCATACATGTACAAAAGCACTGCATGCCCACAATGATGTGCTTTTACGACTGCAAAATAACCAGATTCAGTATGAAATTACAAAAGAAACGACAAAATAGCGAAATATCCTATACCAATGTAAAGTAGAAATTTGAAACGTTTAGTATTTTTTTAAAATCTGTCTACCAAAGGTTTAAAAAATTATAATTCTCGTTACGAAAACACAACTCTTATAAAAAAGTCGAGTCCCGCCACTGTTCTGTAGATATTTATTCTACTGCTTCACAGCCATTGAGTACAACTTAATTTTTTTCTTGTGTTACTCTAATTTGTTAATATTCCTCCTTGGAATTAATGCCACAGAGAGGATAATCTGTATTCTTGTCACATCCAGTTAGTCCGCTGGCTGCCTCATTTATAGGAAATGCCGTGATAGTCAAGACATAGATTTAAATTAATTTAATAAATATGTCCACCAATAGACACCTATATGGTGCAAGTGAAAAAGGACATGAACTGTGGCGCATACGTAGAATTAAAAAGATAAGCATAAAATAGGGAGGAATGGAGAAGAAAATCCAAACTCATTGCAGAGTAATCCAATGGATTGTAACTATAATAAAAATACAGTAGAACAAATAAAGTATAGTACACATACTTCAACGACAGACTTCTTATCCACTTTGTCCCCAAGTCTAGCACAACTCTGTAGACATGTGATGGCTCTCCGGAGATCTCCTCCACAACTATCCACTACATCTGTTAAAGATTGTTCTTCATATTCTAAACTTTCTTTGTCACAGATGAATTTTAACCTAAAAACACAATATATGGGTTAGTTGGAAGATATTGCTTCTGCGATAAACTCGCCCATTGCACAATATCATTTAACATAACATAACACGTGTAGACAATTCACACAGACCGAGCTAGTCCCAAACTAAGATATGAATCTTGTATTATGGGTACTAACACGGCGATACACATATACAATGCACTAAACACATATACATGTAACACCCAGACCCAGGACAATCTGAAAAAGGTCATTCTTCATTTTGCCCTGGCCGGGAATCGAACCCGGGACCTCGTGACTCAAAGGCAAGTGCGTTAGCCTCCGCGCCACACCGGTCGCCTGTATCTATTTGTATCACATTATTTTATTACTTTGATATGAAGGAGGCAAAGTTGCGCGCGGAGGATGCAGGGGACCGCAAAACTTGGAAGATGAGGACTAGGAGAGCCGACCCCAAGTAAATGGGATAAAGGCGAGGGCGAAGAAGAGAAGACATTATTTTATTACTTTGTAATTATGTATGCTCCTTATTGTGCAATAAAATTTATTATTATTTACTTCTTTTAATCGCTAGCTATCCTTTTCATTTGAATACATGTACATAATATTTTTTTATGGTGCAAAGATAACTTTTTGCAAAGATAAATCTTTTGCAGTTCAGGGTGCTCGTTGCTGGAATAATCTCCCTTCAAAATTTAGGCTGACCCAAAGTCTGACGTCTTTCAAGCGAGCCGTTAAGGAGAAAATGATTTCCACAAACACAGCCTCTGTAACCCATCACTCCTAACCCCCCCCCCTAACCCCCCCCTTTTTCCTTTCTTATATATAATGTTTAATTATATTTTTATCATATGTTATTTTTTTTTTTTATATTTTTTCTCTTAAAGTTAATACTTTTGGGTTAGTTGGAAGAGATCGCGCCTTTGCGATAAACTCGCCCTCTGTATATTGATTGTATGTAATTTTGATGTATACCTTTTATGTAATTGTATTTTATCAATGTACAGTAAAGAATAAATAAATAAATAAATAAATAAAACTTTTAATTTTATTTGGATATAAAAGAAACAATATTCACCTCTCAATGACTTTTTCCTGTGCGAGTGGTTTGAATCTAAATTTACTGCAGCGACTTGTGATGGGAGGAATGATCCTGGAGACATAGTTACACACCAAGCAGAACCTAGTGGATTTGGTCTCTTTCTCCATGGTCCTACGGAGAGCTGCCTGAGCGTCTTTAGTCATGGAGTCTGCTTCATCTAAGATAACCAACTTGAATGAAGGACAGGGACGACCACTAAAAATACATTAAACTCGTTTTTTAAACATACTTGGATAGTATAAATAAAATGACATTGAAAAATATACTTTATTGTAAAACAAAATTGAGTTAAGATTTTTTTAATGAATAAGTTTATAAAATCTTACTCTGGTCTGGTGTTGGATGCTGTAAGATGTGAGAAAGCCTTCACTTTATCTCTAACCACTTGTATTCCTCTTTCATCTGAGGCATTTAGCTCTAAAACTCTTTCTTTAGTGATGTCTCCGAAGAGTTGACGGGCAGCAGCCAGAATAGAACTGGTCTTACCAGTACCAGGAGGGCCGTAAAAGAGGAGATGAGGTATATCTCCTCCAGCAAGGCATTCTCTTAACACTTGCACAACTTCTGTTTGTTCCACAACATCTTCTACGGTACGAGGCCGGCTAGAGAAAAATAATAATTAAAACTAAAATAACTCAATATTAACATAAAGTTTATACACTACGTGTAGTTGCAAAACAATGCTTTAATCACAATACAACGAATAATAAACTAACTATTTCTCAACCCAAGGTGGAGGAGGTCCTTTTCTAGTGTGTGTCTTCCCACCTTCCGAAGTCGATGGTTTATCCGATACAGTACCTAATTTACCGGTTTTTAAAAATGCCTGCATTTTTATTTTAGATTTTTATTAATAAAACATTAAATTAAAAGGCCGCTAATATAGGTTAAATTCACGATTAACACCGGCGGGAAAACAAACGTCAAACAATTATTAGTGTTGCAATATAAAGTCGGAAACAAAATGAATTTCCAACAAAAAAACAAAATTGAAGATTCAATAATAGATTTGAAATAATTCATTTATCTTAACGTGGAGTGGATTATCAGGGCATTAAGCAGATAGCTATTTTATGAAACATAAATTTATTTTCAATTTATTTAATATTGTTGAGACTGGCTAGAGGCAAAACGACGTTTCATTTCTCATCCACAGAATTCCATACAATATATATAAAAATCTATGTTCTCATCATGTCAACTGTCAAGGTTGTCAAATTTTCGCGGGGTGTCGAATTAGATTACTATAGCGTGTTGCAAACTGTAAATAATAATTATTCTGTGTATTGTTTTTATTTTTATTGATACATAATATTGTGAAATATAATGCCTCCAACTAGATCATCTACTTCAAAGGATGACAAAGATGTTCAAGATACTATTGTAACAAAGAAGAGTAAATTTGACAACTCCTGGATGTTTTTGGCAAAAGGTTTGGTAATTTTCAATCAGTTGGTTGCATTTCTTACCAAGAAACATTCTTCTTTTTGTCTTTCAGAGTTTAAATTATTAGCAAATTATGTGTGTTTCTTTGTAGATGATGTATTTGAACCCAATTCTTGGAGCTCTATAATAAATTTAATTCATCCAAGATATGAAAAAGTTTCAAAATACCTGTTAAAGAAGTCATCCAATATGATCTATGAATTACAGACATTCAAGGAGCCTCATAGATCATGGCTGATAGGAGAGACTGTGAAATCTGATGGATCTATTTATATAACAACACCAATTGATCCCGTATTTTTGAGTAAGTTAATATTTATGTATTATTTACTATTTTAAAAATAAGTTTTCAATATCGTACAACTTAATAAAAGATTTATAAAACACGAAGCATGGATGCCTGAAAACTCCATGACTTGACTATGTGGATCAGATTCTCAGATACGGTTACATATTGAGTAAGAGAAATCAATATGCATGTATGAGAAATTGTATGAATGAAGGATGCAAAAGAATAGTTCAATATGGTGTTCTGTTTTCTCTATTACCCGCTATGTATCGCATGATAGATAACTCCCCTTTCACGGCACAAGCTTTTAGTAGCTTACTGTGAAAGGTGTATAAGGTTGTATTTGGGTTTAAAACAAACAAAACCCAGATATATAAGTATAGTATGTTCTTAACTAAATAATTATCTTACAGTTTTACCCCACTTGATATCTCACTGTTCTTCCCGAGCCATTCCTCTGGAACAATTGCTGGCATCTTCAGAGGCAGACGATCTCAAAGAATTAACTGATCTTACCATTAACTTGAACTCTGTTGCTGATTTGAAGGTAATGTATCGAAATAAAATATTAAACATTGTTATCACATTTTATTGGATCTTTCACATCTAATGGCCGGTTTCAATAACCTATCTATCCGTGACTGTCGATTGAAATCTATGATTTAAAATATAGAACACAATAGATTTCAATCGACAGTAGCGGATAGATAGATTATTGAAACCGGCCATTAGTGAGTAAAGATATTAAGGATATTGTGATATTTTTTACAATTACGCAATCTAATATTCTAAATAAAATATTTTTATTTGAATGAGTGTTGAATAAAGACCAAATGATAAAAAAAGAGACTTGTGTGAAATGTGATGTAGGTATAAATAGAAAGACATTTTTTCAGTCGAAGCGTATGTTTGATATAAGCTTACGTAAACTTTCACAAAGCTTGTGAACACTTAAGAAGTTTGCGACAGTATTTGAATTTTGGTTTTACCAGACCACCTTTAGTTTTATATCTGCATAGAAAAGTATTGAGGGTATAGTTTTATATTTCCTCAATTTAAATATTATTGAAATTTGACATTAAAACATTTTCTCAAATGGTTTGATATTAAAGCGAATTCTGAGTTTACTTGCTCAAGATTTCTAAACATTTGTTATTTTAGGGTCCAACAGATCTCTGTGCTTTCAAGTATAATGAAGAAAAAACCTTGCGATGGCTAGAAGCCAAAGTAAGAAGACTAGTTGGCACTGTGAAGTCTGAGAAGCTACACGTTAAATCTGGAGCGGCATCTGCCACCTTCGTAAGCAGTTCTCTGAAAGAGGAAGAAGACGAGGGTATACTAAGACTATTATCTTTTATATTCATTCATAATTGCCATCTCCCTCAAGCAAGTTAGTCACTGAACTAACTGTTTGTAATAAAAATGCAGGTTTTCATCTTAATGTTATGAAAAGCAAGACATTCAGAAAAAGTGGCATATCTTATCAGTGCTGAATTAAATGTATTTTTTGTCTCATGCATCATGTTTAACATATTCCTGCATTTTACAAGACATTCAATTTAAAGAAAAGAGTTGGCTATGTATTCTATTATGAGGTTTCTATGGAGATGGTTTTGGTGTACGTTTGAAATAATTATTATTTTCTGTATTTTCAGAGTTATATTTGAAATATTCTTATGGGATTGTCAACGAATATCTACCAGAAGATCTGAGTCAAAAGTTGTATGAGAAATTCAACTTTAAAGCTGAGAATATTACTACGATAGGTAGCGGAGTTAATAATAAGAGGAAATCAGACGCTAAAGATAACAATGATTCCACGAAAAAGAAAATTAAAAAAGAAAAAGATGAAGAAGACAAAAGCTTGGATGAAACTATAGAGAAACAACAGGAGGGTAAAAAAGAAAATGTCAAGATCAATAGCCATTATTTTACAGATTCCAATCCGGCAAAGAATGTCAAACCTGTTACATTAACAAGCAAAGAAAAACAGTTACAAAAAGCAGCTAGCGGATCTAAGAGTATAATGTCATTCTTTGGGAAAAAATAGCTGTAATAGAAAGATGTACTTACAGGTTTTTGGTTTAAGCTTATTCTAGATAATAAAATAAAATTGTTTTTAGTTTCAAATTGACATAGTAGAGAAATGAATTATTTAAAGACTTTACATTCTTCAAAATAAAATATTTAGCTCACTAATTAAAATTTAGATCTGTGGAAAATACTTTTTAATAAGATTAAAAAATGAATCTCAAAACCTGAATTAAAAATACAACACAATTGTCTTCACAGTGGATGTTTATTCAACAATCTGATGCGAGAGAAAATTCTTGGAACATTCCCATTCTAGGTATGTCATACATTAAAAGCATGAAGTTAGCTAAATATGATGCTGTATAAAACTACTGCCGTCAGTGGTAGAAATTGTAATTAGAACAGCATTGTGGGAAATCTGAATTATATCTCCAAACCTCACCAGAGATGGCTCAATGTTTTCCATGTTGGACAATAGAAATCTCACCCAAATAGGGAGGCAATCTTCAATTTCATAATACAGAAATATCAGAGCGTTAATTGCTGTTAATGGAACAGATTCTCTCCTTCTCTGTGGTCTGTAGATGTGTATCAAATGGCAAAAGAAGAATCTCGATATAATCATGTATTTTAGATATTATAATTATTTGCGGATTTATGAATTATTAAAACAACAATAAACCATATTTTTATAATACATTCAAATTGTTTTATTTGTTGTACTAAATATTTTCAAAAACATAACAATATTTACATGTGACACAACAAAACATTAGATAACATAGGTTTTACATCAATCATTAAATTACTAAATCTGTACAAGGAAACGAAAAAATCACACAAACAATAAGCCATATTCTAAATTGGATAAAAGTGAAAGAAACATACCATACAGTGGAAATTGGTTAGCACAAAAACACTGAGTGTGAAAAATATGCTAGCACAAAGTTGTACTTTGGCTAAAACAGAATTCTGTAACTTAAGTTTCTAGGAAATTAAATTATTATTTTAGTTTGGGAGTTGCTCGATCAGTGAGACTGATACAAATATTTTGGAATGTTAGAATTTTTGTCAATATCTTGGTTGAATGTAGGCTAAAATAATTGTGACCGTAATATCTGTGGTGTCAAGGTAAAGGGGCATAAGTCAGTTTTGCAGTATTGAGTTATTCCCTCCATATAAATGAAGGTATATGTCATACCTCACAAAGTAATGGCATCACGGGTAGCCTATGGTATTAGGTAACCCTAGATGCCATTATTTGTGAGGTATGACGTCATATACCTACATTTCTGTGGAGGGAATAAGTCAATACTGCAAAACTGACTCACACCCCTTTACCTTGTCACCACAGATATATGTTTTTGACTATAAAAGATCATAATGATTGTTACTACTCAACGTGACAATTAAAACAATTAATATTTAGGACCCTACGATTTGTGCAAACTAATTTCCAATATATTGCGAAAAGAATTGAATAACACTATTTTTGCAATAATGTGCCAAGACTCTTTAGAAACTTTGATCTTTATGTATAAATTACAATTTATTTGCAACTAATTAAATGTAATTTGTTTTTTGTAGCTACTGTGTGACAAAATGGCCATTTTTTGCATTACAACACATTTTACGTGACAATATAGACTAATTATAAAGTTGTTCGAAATTGCTAAATAGTGTGAAGTCATTATGTAAAGCAGACAAAAAAATTGTTTGGAATTGTTTTGGAAATTAACAAGGAAATTCAAAGTGAATTATAGACATAAAAATTGTTTTAATAGCTAAAAGAACACACATAATAACGATCAAATGCTGGAGTTGAACACATGTTGAATTATAAAAAAAAATATTACTTGAAATATTTATTAACAAATTAAAATTAGTCAATATTATGAACATCTAGTTAAACTCATCTTCTCTGTCTACGAAATTGTGAGATATTATTGAATATGATATATTAAAAAGAGGTAGCTAGCTTAAATGACTGTGGATTAATATCTATGTATTATATTTGCAATAAAACCCTCACCAATCACATTCAAACAAAGATAATATTTCAGGGTCCAATACAAACTGTACCTTATAGTCTACAAAGCTTTGAACAATATGGCACTTCAGTCACTTTCTGAGCTCTATGTTCTCAAAATATCTGCAAGTAGACCTCTACGCTCAGCTAAGATATCCACCAGCATGCTGGACGAAAACAACAGAGCAAACAAGCCCTGCTGTAGGACTCGTCATTTGGAACCGACCCCCCGAAGACCTTCGTAAAAACCAGTCGATAACAATGTTCAGGAGCAAGTTGAAGACATCGCTCTTCCAACAGGCGCCGAATAAATCATCCAACATAACAATATTGTGAAAAGAAGAAAGATCTCTATCAGAATTGGTATGAAATTAATTAACACAAAAATAAAATACTTGTGAGAGGGAAATGACATAAAATTATTGTTCTTTTCATTGATACGTTGGTGCATTTTCAGTACAACCATTGACAGTTATTTTCACATTATAACACTTGGGTACTTAACGAAAATAAATATTTTCTTCTACTATATGTTTTATTGTTGAGAGAGAGGTCTTTTATCTTATAAGGACATTGTCAATCTAGACTAGTGTTGTGGAATTCTCAAGAAATAATTTTTCGAGAAATTTCCCGGTAAATTTCTCGAAGTATAGAATTTTCGGAGAATTTTTTTTATTTTTTATTTAACAGTATTATAATAATAAATACTTTATTCAATCAATCAATAACAATGTACAAATGTTAAGACAATTTATCACCAATATGGCTACAATTAACTATGGAAACAAATAATTATTATAAAAAATCTTCATGTTACACCCCACATGCCCATATTTAAGTTAAAAAAAATGCAGGTACCTACATGGAGAAAAGTGTTAATAACCCCTGATTTGGGCCTTAATCAGCCCCAAAATTTTTTGGATCAATAAGTTTGGCTGCAAAGTGTACCTACTGGACGAAAGGTCATAATACCACTAAGAAAAATTATGGAGAGAAATTTCTCATCCATCAGAGGAGAAATTTCTCATTCTCCAGAAATTTCTTTGGAGAATTTTCTCTTCTCACATCACTAATCTAGACATCTCTCTCAACAATAAAACATATAATAGGAGAAACATTTGTTTTTTAATTTCGTTATGGGATGTTACTACTTAAACACCGAAACAGTGAATACTTGGGTAATTCTTATATGATTGTTAACACAAAATCGTCGCTAAAGATTGAAGATCATTCATTGCTGTTAATCATTGATTTAATTCATTTATTTTAAATGTAAATCATAGTGGGTTCTATTAAAATTCTTAATATCAAATAAACTTCATTTTTAACAGAGATAGTATGCAGTCTGAAAGGGAATGTTGAGGATTAAATTATAATTTTAATGATTTAACTGTCAAAGATTTACAAATTATAGTTTGCCTCTTACATTCAGAAACGCATTTACTCAACCCACAGAAAAAATAACTAAATATAATAGAATAGGCGCACTTAACATATTCCAGTTGTCAGTCTTGTAATGCTAAGTTTGCACTAGCTTAGTACTTATCATTCGTACTTGGCACTCATACTTGTATCCATGTATAAACAAATCACTAAAAGCTAGTGAAAAATACATTAGAGAATAATTTATATCATGTTTAGGAAAATAGAAAGTTATGCCAAAATCACAGTGATTTAAATCGATAACTCAATACATCTCTTGCCTTGCTATAAACTCAATTACACTTACCACTTAATTGAGAAGATTTAAATCAGTTTTAACAGTGCAAGTAAATCAAATCTATTTTACTCACTTGTACTGGTGGCTAATTTTACTGTGGATTTAATTTTACTGAATAAAATGAATAGTCGTGTAAGTTTTTTGATGGGGTGAAGTGGCAAGTAAATACAGATATTTGATGTATAATTGTAAAATTAAATATTTGATAGTTTTGAAAAATGAGAATGATCTAAGTACTAGATATTATATTTTACTTCAACAACTTGTAAGCAATTAGTTGTCACTAATCACACTTATCATCAGTAGCTAATGACAAGTCCTAAGCCAGTGAAAACTAAGCATAAAAGTAAGCAATATTATTAAAACAACAAAATAAAAGAATACCACAAAAATACAATACACCAGGTACTTTAGTTAGTTAGATTAAATTGTCTTTGCTCTCTAAATCATAAATAAACATGACAATAATAGATTACAGTAGAAAATGTAGCCACTAGTTACGTTTCGTACCGACATATGACTGAGAATATGTCGCCGCCAAGTCGTTCGGCCAGCCATGGATTCTTGACAACGGCCATCTTTAAACATTCGCATTTGAATTTTGCGTTGAGATTAGTGTGAAGAGCTCGTCCCATTCCTTCGATAATTACTAAATCTACATTTTTCCTTTTTATTGTTTCACATAAATCTGAAAAAAGAAGATAACAAGATTTCAAAGTTTTTTTCTTAAGACGGATTCCTATAAACTGCTTCATGTCAAAAGAACATTGTCATATAAAAATAATTATTAATATCTACTACTACTTTACTATTACCAGCATCTCTCACAAATGAGGAAGTCAGTGGATTGACTCCACAAAATGAATATGCAAATTGTTTTCTTTGTTCCACTTTATTTTTAAGCCTAATTTAAATTAGACATTTGAGATGGGTAGCATAACTTCTTACTGCTGAATTAATTGTGATGTTGAGGAATACCTGTCATTTACAGAACACTCAAAAATAATAGAGAGGAATGGGAAACCTATATTATACTGAGCCCTTTGTGGATATGTGAAAAGAATTTGAACAAAAATTGATGAAATGATCAAGATTAATATGAACAAGTTAGAGCATATTGCCGTTGCATATTCAATGAGGTATGTGCAAACATTTTTATTTAGGCATGCTTTTTATAAACTGTTCATTAGGGCATTAAAATTGTTGTTTGGACTTTTTATTGACATGCGATATTATTCTTAAAACATTTAATTTTAATATTTGATACTAATAAATACTTTATAAAATGGTTAAAATGTCATTACAAGCAGTTCATTCTAGAAATATCAAAACACTTAAAAATTTACATACCCCATTTTGAATATACAATGACAATATATAAAAATCAATGAAGTTCGTCGGTAGCCTGGAGGTAAAGTCTCGGCCTCATGAACAAGGGGTCCGTGGTTCGATCCCAGGTGCCGGCAAACTCCCCTTTCATGGCACAAGCTTTTAGCTTAGTGTGAAAGGTGTATAAGGTTGTATTTGGGTTTATAACAAAACCCAGATATATCTTTAAAAAAAAAAAAATGTATTACCTGTATCTAAAGTTAAAAGGTCTAAGCACGGTCCCTTCTGTCCATTCTCCATAACCACTAATCTTCCTTCCTCCATAGCCTTTGTGAAACTATCGCACACTTTTCCCGCCCTCCACATTATCTCAGCAAGCTCCGTGCATGTGATGTCATTGAGGGCGGGCTCAGAGTTGGCGCACATAATGACGTCTGTATTCCGAAGTAGTAATTGCCTAACGAATGGTAACACACCTAGTACAATATCTACACCACTGTTATCTACAAATATTGCGGAGCATTTATGCGGAGAACCCTGGAAAAAAAGAGTAGTGATTACTATAAAGCAATATCACATTTATCTAGAAAAGTCTTTATTGCAAGTTCTAGTAATTGTGTAAAACATAAGTCATTTTGTTTTTTATTTATACTGTATATTTGGATTGATTTTGTATATGTGTATCAATAATTTTTCTTCCACTATCTGTGTACAATAGAAGACAATAATGCCATGTATTTTTTACAAATAAAGTTAACAACTTCCATTTGTCTGTAATATCATGGTGTATTATGTTAAATTTATATACCTACATTTTTTTTAAATATGAAATATTTTGTTTTTGACGATTGTTCATTATATATTGTGAGTTTACTGGCTTTCTACTACATTTATTAACATTGACTTTTAGCTCGGTTCTTGGTAGTTCCACTATCACTTGATGAATGTAAATTCCACTGGTCTTATTTATCATTGTTGAACTAATTTTTGGAAGTTGCCACTAAAGATAATTTTAAGTTATAATTCCCGATAGTTGGAAAGACCCTCTTTCCTAATAAACCAATCCTATTGACATTCTCAGCTCACAGAATGAATTGAACAAAATCTACCTATCAACATCATGGGTGGCCAACCTTTTCAGCAGTTGGGCCAAATTTCCGAATGAGATTTCCTACCGAGCCGCACAACAATATACTTCATATATGGAACATTTGATAATTTTACTTCACCTTAAAAATTTCTACCCCCCCCTCCAAATTTTCAAAATGGTATAGGAATTTGAAATGTTTCAATACTCGTCTAATTTCCTTATGCATGCGGCCCGCGGGCCGTTGGTTGGCCACCCTTGATGTACACTATCACAGGATGTCATACAAGTGGTTTAGTTAATGAATCAACTGCATGTAAAAACATACAGGCCATCTATTTAGTATCATCAAAAATAAAGCATTGCACGTATATCTTACCTTTAACCTCTGCAACCATCTGTCTAGGCCGTCTACCAGCCACGGCCTTTTTTGTATTTTATCTAACGCTTCCTTCAAACCAAAATTAGAATTCTTTTCTAGAATATCTGATATGGCTCTGGCTCCCCAGTCAAACATATTGCCTGCAAAAAAAATTGAAAACATAATACGATCAATTGCTTTCATTAGTTTCACATTCTCAGAAATTGTGAAACCATAGAGCAGTGTTCTTATAAAAAAAAAATGAAATTTTTTCTACATCCACTTCTGATAGTTTTACTAAGAATTTCATTCATAACAAAATATTCTCACGACAATAATAAAGGAGGAACAAGAATGTCAAGAAGTAATTTAATTACCATTGAATCACAATTTTTTTAGTAAATGACCAAAATTACCGTTCTCATCTATTTTGCTGTAGATGGTTTAAAAAATTTTCTATGAAGAAATGAAATAAACAGTACTTTTTAAAAAATAAAAGAATTTTTTTTTCATCATATTTTGAGTGTGTGTACAATATTGATTTTATTTTAATTATATTTGATTTGTTTGTATCAGTATGTCCTCAATTATAAGTAGGTGTGTTAAATAAAAACACCTAATTATAATTGAGGACATTAAATTATCTATATCATTGTTTTTGTAAGTATATAATATTGTATAATTACTTGCTATAAATAAATAAATGCTAATGTCGTACAGCTGGTGAAAGTAGATAGGGGACTCCAATCTAGTAATTTTTGACTAAACAAAACTTTTTTCAAGAGTAAGACATTGATGATAGACTAGTTTTTGAAGGCCCCTGCTAAGGAATAAATTTTTGGTATTCATTCATACCATAACTATGTGTAATAAACATGCGGCAAGTCTTCCTTTACCATGCCATTAAAAATAAAAATGTGTGACATACCCATCTTATCACTAAACTGAAAGTATAACAAGTTTTAAACATAATATTTTGCAAATTAATCCCTTTTACAGGATACTGAATAGCTAACAAAAAGGAGCAAAAGACTTTTTTTTTATGGGACTCCACAGAAAAAATATTTTGTGAAAAGAATGATTTTTAAAATTTATTTTACATATAAATCTGTAAAAAAAAACTTTTATATATTACTACTACTACTACTATACCCTCACGCCGTGTCCCAAGTGGGGTAGGCAGAGAGAACGGAACGCCAAACAGATCTATCTTTATACACTTCCTTCGCTTTCTCCACATTCTTACAGTTTCTCATACACGCACGTCGGTTCCTCTTACTCAACACGCGGCCGTCCTTCAGAATTTGATCCACATGATCAAGCCACGTGGTTCTCGGATGCCCGCGTTTCCTTACACCCTTTCTTTCAGACAAGTATATCCTCTTTGTCATTCTTACCTCGTTCATTCGTTCAACATGTCCAAACCACCGTAGTTTATTCACGCGCATTCTGTCCACAACACTCTTCTTGCATCCACTCATTCTTCACCCATTCTCTTCACTAATCATTAAAACTGAACTTATATAATTTTACGTATTTTGATAATAAAATGAATTTAATTGTAAGTACCTAACGATAGTGAATAGTACGTCACAATATTAGTATTTCGTAATGTAACCACAGATAGTAATAATCAATACAATATATCATATGTTTACACAGCTGATGGTGTGACTATAATATTATATTATGATTAAACATAACAATACTAGATGGATTGATTTACAGTATGACATATTATACACAGTGGTATGTGTTAGGTTCACTAACCTAAATTGTTCATTATATAGCTCTAATGCATTCCTGTACTGTACCATATTGTGGACACATGATTTCAATAATAAAGCAGCATAATGGTGCACAAATTTACGGATATCAAATATTTTATGTCTCAACAAAGTTTCATGTATGGAATATAAAGATGTATGTACAGTCGATTCCACTTAATTGCGACACATCGGGACTTGGGTATTTTGTCCCAATTAAGCGAATTTCACATTTTTTTAAAGTCCATTAACCAGTAATACACACATAAAATTAAGCAATGCATATTTTTTTCAATTATTTTATTTGATAAACTCTTAGAAACTGTAAATAACATACAAATTATCATATAATAATTACAAATATGTTCATAAACTTTTAAGAAAAAAAAATTCCTAATTAAAATAATAAATGGGTAGATACATACAATTAAATTAAATGCAAAAATGAGAATTCTTTGTACATATTTTTTCTTGAGAACATAATTATGTAGCATATGTGCTGTGATCTTAAATTTACTGCCCCAATTAAGCGGAATGTTGTCCCAATTAAACACATAAATTTACTATTGGTTTCTTGGTTTGGTTTCTGTTATTTGAGATTTGTCCCAATTAAGCGGAATCGACTGTATTATAAAAAAACATTTTATCGAGACCAGATCACTATTTTGCTCCTATTGATTTTTCAAGCTAAGCATATCTGCATTATCAGATTTCCACTGTAGTTTACATTGCATTATTAGAAAGTTGACAACATTCATAATTGTGTAAATTAGAAAATTTACTCCACCTTTACCACACAAGCAATACCTTTTATTTCAAATTCAATTAATGTGACTTAAGCCCACACTTTTGAGCATGTGAAAATTCAGTTTCCGATACAAGATTGTGTTTAATTTTTTTTTCGTATTCAGATATTAATATTTTTTGCACATTGTCAATTTGTACGACTATATGGGATTGAAGTGAATTAAATTACACTCTCATAAGAAGCAGTAGGTATATGTGTGTTGTTAAGGTAGAGCATGTCGGCAGTGAGCGGATTCAAACTCTGGGTATCTCAATCTTAAGTCTGAGATTTTACCATATAGCTACGAAATTACCCCTTTTAACAGACTACTTTGATTATTTTTTTCTATGCACATAGGTATCTATGCACACAAAAAAAAATGTACCTGCTAGTAATCCCCTGCACAGCTCCGTCCATTTCTCATCTTGGTCTGTGATATTATCTACTTCTTGCAGTCTCTCTGTCAATCTCTGCAATGCCACTTCATTCTCTGTAGTCTTCTGTTTCATCCACAGATCTACAAAGCCTTGCGACCTCAAACATGTCTCATTGAGATCCAATAGCAGTCTCATTGATAGATGACCAAAACATCTGCAATAGAAGCATTTCAACGTTTAAATATTATAATTCAATATTGTTAGTTGAGCCTGTTCAACTTTAATATCTCAAAGATGCAAACATTTGGTACGCGCACATCATGATGAATTAGCCAAAAGGCCGTGCAGTCCCTTGACAACCTGGTAGTCTACCATAAAAAGTTCGATTTGGCGTCAATGAACCTTGAATCAACATGGGCGTATGATAGAGGTGCTTGGAGGATGAGGATCAGTAGTGCTGACACCAGATGACGGAAATGTAAGGCCAGAAGAAAGAAGAAAAACATGCAAACATTTTGAGTATTAACAAGTTGAAATAAGAAAACTAAATTGAATTAGTCGCACCAATAGCATGGAACAAACTAACACTTTTGGCAATATAATCTGATTAAGTAGAAAGTCATAAGATTTAGAGGTAGATTAAAGACTACACAGTAATTCATCATCACCTTTTATATGGTAAAGATTTTTTTAATTATTTATTCTTTACTGCACATTGATTACAAACAATTACATTAAAGGTAAACATTCGAGCTAGATACAATCAATACACAGAGGGCGAGTTTATCGCGATGTCACAATCTTTTCCAACTAACCCACTTTGATCACAAGACATTTTAGCCTTTTAAGTTAAGGGGAAAGGCTTCCAATCAACTGGATGTAAAAGACCTCAATTGAATTCAAATTAAATTTTATCATACATGTACAATATAAAAAATATTTACTTTTATTAATTTAAATCTGATATAATTCAAGTATTAAAATAAATTAGGGATCTTTTTGGGAATTCTAGTCGGGAATTCTGTAGAAATTTGTATTCCAGACATAAATAATAATGACATTGTACTAATAACCGTACTATGTTGTTATTATTTAAGTCTAATAAATAAAAGTATTTTCGATATAATTGATTAAAATAATATGATGTGGCTGATATAATGTGCGTGTATTATTCATCCATCTGATAACAGGATGTGGTTCTGGTTAAACAGTAATTGTTATTATTATACGAAAATAAAAACATACTTCAAAGATAAGTGCGTCCAAAAATAATACACACTCCACAAAAATAATTATCTGTGAATATTAAATATGTATTTATGATGCACTCTATATTATAACGCGTAAGCTTGTCTGTCAGATTTTTTTTTGTGGTGCATGAACCGAATAATCACTGACAAATTATAAAAGATGGAAGTGTTTTGTCTATTGTATATTAATTAAAAGCAGTAATACACAAAATTACATAAATTAGCAATAAATTACTTAAAACATACGCATATATTTTTTTGGAAAATTATACGACACTATTCTTAGGTTTTTGCTAAATAACTCAAATATTTTTATGTGTTCTTCATAAATATTGTATTAGTATTTTTTTTTATTTATTTATTTTCCAAAAATATTATATACAAAAATATTATTTGCACATTGCATTGGCCAAAAGCTGTAATGATGTGCAAAGGAAATTTAAAGAGAATAAAATAATAATAATTACTACTACTACTATACCCTCACGCCATGTCCCAGGAGGGGTAGGCAGAGAGAACGGAACGCCATTAAATCTATCCTTACATACTTCTTTCGCTTCCTCTACATTCATCCAGTTCCTCATACATGCACGCCGATTTCTCTTACTCAACACGCGTCCGTCCTTAAGAATTTGGTCCACGTGATCAAGTCATGTGGTTCTTGGACATCCGCACTTCCTCACACGCCCTCTTTCAGATAAATACATCCTCTTTGTCATCCTTTCATCTTGCATTCGCTCAACATGTCCAAACCATCTTAACTTGTTTACACGCATTCTGTCCACAATACTCCTCTCACATCCGCTCATTCTTCACTCTATCTCGCAACGTTTTACCAACCATTTTTCTCAATTAACGCATTTCATTCTCTCGTCCTTTTTCAGCCATGTCCAAGTTTTGCTTCCATACATAAGTGTCGGATAATAATAATTCAAGCGTAAATATCTCACACTCTAATATACAACAAGCATAGCAGTGTATGGTTTAAGTATTTACAGGGGAATTAATAATACTATGTGTTGTATAACATGTACTGTTTACAGAGAGCAATAACAGACAGATGTGCTGTATGTACACTGGATATTATATTTAGTGAGTAAAAACACCGGTAAAAAATGTTATCATAATCTATCATTAGCATGTGGAGCTTATAGAAGTAGTGGCAGGTAGCATATCACGTAGGAAATTATATGTACTTTGTAATTAACAAACACGTCTGCTTAAGTACACATTGTTATTATTTGAGGAACTCAAAATCAAAGCCAACCAAATGCACAGAAAGTGTTTTTGTGTATATCTGGGTTTTATTATAAGCCCAAATACAACCTTGTGCATCTTTCACAGAAAGCTTAAAGCTTGTGTCGTGAAAGGGAAGTTGGCCGGCACTCTACCTCCAGGCTACCGACGAACTCAACTCAATATTCAAATCAACATTGAACATAGATTAAGGATTTTCTGTTCCGGAATCTTTTCGCATGGCCCAGGACAGACAGAATTGGCTAGAGAGATTAGGTACTCAGAGGGACTGCTGATTGTCACTGCAGCCATTATTCTCATAACGAGAAAAAGGATATAAGAGAAAATCATTTTTTTCCAAGTGAAATTTTTACATTTAGTTTGGATAATTCTTTAAACATATTTTTAAATGCTTACCGACCAGAACTTGAACCTGTATACATGATTTTAATTTGAAAAATATGTTTGGTTGCTGTTAATACTAAGGTGTATTCAAAAAACATTTGTGGCTGCTTTTGATACAAAAACATGTTTATATGGCTGTTTTTGAAACTAAAATTTGAAATAAAAATAAAGGTGCCATATTGGATTAGAATTTAATAGTTGGTCCTGATTAGATAAATTTTACTATTGGACAATAGAACCCTGTATTTGATTATTAGGTGTATTTTGAAGAAATTATTCCCTACTAATTTTAACTATTTTTGAAAATAAATTTGTGCCCTGTATTTGGATGACTTTGAAACTGACATCCTCTTTAATTGTCACGAAACAACTTACTAATGGGACGAAACCATTGAATGTCTGTTTTGTTACAAATTTAAATTATAATCAATTAAATCTATCAATCTATTCTCTCATACCGTATGCCTTGTGAGGTAGGCAGAGAGGACGGAATACCAATTCGACATGTTCTTACACACTACTTTCACATCATCCACATTTGTGCAGTTCACACACTTTCATTACTCTTATTCACCGTGCGGTATTTTTTGAAAATTTGATCTATGTGATCAAGACACAAGATTTTCAGCCATTTAAACACTTTTTTCTTACCTTTTTTCAGAGAGATAAACATTCTTCATTACATACATACATACCATCACGCCGCTTCCCTCGCGGGGTAGGCAGAAAGGATCGAGCGCCACTTCCTTCTATCCTTGCACACATCTTTCGCTTCCGTCACTGTCATACAATTCCTCATGCATGCTCTCCTGTTCAACGTGCTCAACACGTGACCGTCCTGTAGGATTTGATTTAAATGATCTTGCCATTTCATCCTAGGTCGTCCACGTCTCCGAGCACCATTCCTCTCACCCAAATATATCTTCTTAGTCATTCTGTCCTCATTCATTCTTTCCACGTGCCCAAACCATCTTAACTACTTATTTACATTCATCCTTGTTATTACACCAACTTTCATTCCACATTCCTTTCGTATATCACTGTTACGCACACGATCTCTCAGACTTTTATCACACATCCTTCTCAACGATCTCATTTCAACTGCATTTATGCCACTTCATTCTTCATTATCCTTTAATCATTCACCCACTCCATGTGCCTAAACCATTGCAACTTTTCAAACAAACTAATATTAAATATTTTAAAACATTGATTGCTGAACTGAAGATTTTGTACATCTCAATTGTGATGTTTTACAAAAATCTGCTTTTTGCAGGACACTAGAAACCTTACAGAAGAGAGAAGGAGACTTTAGAGTCTTTAGAATACTCTATTTCAGGCACTCCACATTTAAAAAAAATAAAAGATTGGTAATCCACACATAAATATTTGAGTCCGTTCGTATGTATGTATGTATGTATGTCCTTAATGGACTCGGAAATTAGGAAAGACCGAAGTAAAATAATACACTCTATACAAGGTCTCATCTTCTGGGCAGGTTTAAGGCTAAAAACATTTTAAATATCTTACGTATTGATAAAGATATTTTAATTTTAATGCGACCATGTCACAAAATTAGCAACAAAATGTATGTAAAATTAATGCAAGATTTAGTAAAAAGCAATATTCACAGTCAAACATTTTTCATTGTATTGAATTAATATCAAAATGGATGTAACAATAAATACAACAATTCTGAAACTAAATATTTAGGGTTCATTTTCGTAATAAAATATCGTGTTTGCTAATGAGAAAAGCTCTTGAATTACGTGAATATAAATTGCATATTTTTGACATATTGGGCTATTTTCATAATGGAAGACATTATGAAACCATAGAAAACTATACTGTAGAATAATAATAGTTTTACCTATAAAATCCATAAACAATGTTAAATGATTTTCAAGGAGTGGGAACCTATTTATTTTCACCTAATATTTTTTTACATAAATTATGAAATATTTGATAGTAAAATATTCTGAAATATTGAAGGATGCAGATAATCCATTTTTAAGGTTTTTTGGGAATAAAGAGTAAATACTTAGGTGACAATTTATTCTTGACTTTTTTTAATTTCATAGCAAATACCCATTTATGCACTGCAAACCAAAAATACAAATTCGAATGTGGACAATTATGATATTTTAACATTTATGTGCCTACAATTTTTTCATTTCTCCATCATCAGGCTATGAGAAAAAAAGTGAATGTGAAGTCTCTGTATCTTATTTCACTTTTTTTAATAACCTGATGATGGAGTCGAGAGTCTCCGAATACTAGTACGCGAAGTTAATAAAAGTCATTTGGAATGTTAACTACATACTGTGTTATCTATAAATAATTAATCTATTGAGTGAGAAAAAGTGTTATGAAATAAGTGAAAACAAACTTGGGTCAGAGGTCAACGAGTTAAAATAACTCATCTCCCACCGAGTTCCGGGTGAAAGAGCAACTCTTATTATAACATTTAATTTCGTATGCTATCATTACAGCTGGGTGTTAACTCCTTAATCAACCCACTCACATTGGTAATTGTGATATTATAATTATTGTGTAGTATCTTCTTGTCATTGACATTAGTAAATGTGATGTATCATGTAAAATATGTGGGATACAAATATGGCAGTACAATCCTTATTTGAAAAAACATGGGGAACTATGTATTCGATTCCCATATAAAGCTGATGATATGAGATCATATAAATTTTAATATCTATATATATACATATCATCACGGCATCTCCCACAAGTGAAGCAGCCAGTGGACCAACTGTATGTAAAAAGCATGCAAATCATACTCTTCGTGCCAACAAAAAATTAAGACATTCAGGATGGGTGGCATAATTCATTGTTGAATTGAAGATATTTTAAATGTTATACAAGGAATGTTTAACGATACCTGACTTTTTGCAGAACACACGAAAACTCACAGAAAAAAGTGGGAGGTCCGTTGTTTACCGGGGACTCCAAGGGGCAGAGAATTATCTCTGTTAACATAAAATGTATTTATGTCCATGGAGCATCCACAGTGAATTGGTCTCCCATTCTTTTCTGTAAGTTTTCAAGTGTCCTGTAAAGGGCAGGTGTTTGAAAAAATAAAAAAGTTTTACATCTTAAATACAACAATGACGTTTGCGACCTAAACCTTTACCACCACCATACATTTAATGCCTAAATTTTTGTCATGACAGCTTGTATGATTATTGCGTGCAGCTGGTCTGCTAACTACCCTACTTGTGGGACATGATATGATGGTATAGTAGTAGTACCTAGTAGTAGATATTTATAATGTCTTTAGCCTAAAACCTGCCTACTGAGTTGTATTATTTTACTAGAATTACTGTAATTGTTTATTATATATTTCTTCCAACGGCTAATAAAGCTTTAATAATTATTTAGATAAGCGATGAATAAATTAATGTTTGTCTACTTTATCATAATGTGAATACAGCATTTCTTAAATACATCACAAACAACTTATATGCATATAAAATACCATTTAATGTTTACAGGTACGGTCACGATAATTTGAACAAAGAAAACTTGGTAACTATTACAGAAATGTAATGGGGTGTTCACATTTGGCGAATATCGCCAGGCGAATTTCAAAATATATCGCCAGGCGAAAAAACAAAATTCGCCGGACATCCATTGATCGTCACACCTGTTTACACAGTCCACCGATATAGAAACGATCTGTCAGATGCGCTTTGATTTTGACACTGTTTTCAAAATGGCGGACATCGAGATGGAGATCGCGAAGTAGAGTTTATAAGGCGCCTTATAATTAGGGAAACAAACGCCACAACCAACAACAAAGATAACAGCTGTCACGAAGCGGGAAACATAATAAAATTTATAGGTTATAAAGTTTTTACCATAGATACGTACGCCGCGCACATCTGCGCATGCACAAATCGTTCAATCGGCCGAAAAAGTTGGAAGGTGGTCAACTCGAGATGATATCGTTTCTACTGGTTTTTATCGTTTCAGACTAGCTGTCATTTTGTTCACACGGTTCAAATGGCTGGCAATATTTTGGTGCCCTTCGCCAAAGTGAGAACACCACATAACATACAGAAAGCGTATTTTAAAAACTATTTTAGAATATCCTAGAAGATATAATTCAATCATTATTGACACAAAATCATATCAATTGAGTAAAAGAAATTTGCCTTTTTTAAAAGAATGCATGCATTTCTGAAGCCCTGTATCTTCTGATCCCATTGAAATCTCACAGTAAAATTTTGCTATATGTATGTATTAAGACATTACAAAGTATTTTTGTCAATTTTTTGGAATTTTTAAAATTGCTACTTTTGAAAAATGTAATTTTTAATTTCTTTTTTAAATCGTTACTCCTACCCTGTGGCATCATCAGATTAAAGCCCCATACAACAGCTTTAAAACGAGACCTCTCTCAGGTTTATATCATCACTGGTTGCCAGTCTATAGGCATCCAAAGGTGCCAAGACATGTAATTTTTTCATAAAAATTGAAAACTTTAAAATTTAATAACTTCAAAAATAATTGTGTTACTTGAATTTTGTAATTGTAATAATTGAAATTTGGTATTTTTTCATAAGTCTATGATATATTGCTGCATAAAAAAATCACTAAATCTGAGACATCAAGTCTGAAAATCTCCCAAAATTGTGTTGAATTGACACGGAATGACCCTGTTATAAGAATCTGAACTCAATAATGTAGAAAAAATATGAAGTAATTCTTACAATTATGTTGCATGCATAAGTTATGAGATTAAGAACAAAATGAATACTTACAATGGGTCCTTCCTGATTTTTCCTATGGCTTCTATGTAACATTTCTTAAACTGTTCTGCTCTGACTTCAACTGACGGATCATCTGTATTACTTTGCAGGGCGTATGACACATATTTACCAACTATGTTTTCAAAACAATCCAACCAATATTGTCTGGCTTCAAAATCTTTTATTAAATCTAGAGTATCAGGTGTATACTCGGATGAATTTTCTAGTAAAGGACATATCCTCGTCTCGTCCATATTTGTTGATCAATAAAACAAACACTGATTTATATAATTTAAAACAAAACTTGTAAACAAGCAACTACAGATTCACTTTTATAATACCTTTATTTTGACTAGAAAATGTTGACAGAAAATTAATTAATTAACATTAATCGACAAATAAATAACATTTTAAATTCTATGGAATAACTAAATATTTGTTTTTGGGCAAAATTATTTGAAATTTAAGGTTTTTAATCAAATTCTGTATTTTTTTAACTTTTTTAGTATGTATGAAATAAAAAAAAATATGGGTTTATAAATTTTATATTAAATTAAGAATTAAATTAATTTTATGATTCGATCATCCTAAATAGTTTTCATGGAAATGGAAGTGATTTTGTAAGAAAAAATAATAGAATGTGAATCTTCTCGTTCTTTAGCGGAGTATCAAATTTTTAGACAGATGTATTTAATTTAGAATGTCAATTTGACCAATTAGTTATTAAAACTCACTGATTTTAGATAACACTTTTAGAAGACAATTAGAAAATTTAATATAAATTGTAAATAGTTACGTATACGGCAAAAACACAAGAAAAAAATAAAGGAATGTACGAATTAAATATCAAATTACTTTGATGGAACGAAATATAAAAATTAAACTACACAAAAATTTAACGTTGCTTTGTAATAAAACGTTTGAGGCATACTAATAAAATAGGACCTTGTACCAGAAACATGAATATTTAAAACATATATTCAATTTTCCGAT
The DNA here is from genome assembly GCA_947579605.1 of Athripsodes cinereus. Classification (NCBI taxonomy): domain Eukaryota; kingdom Metazoa; phylum Arthropoda; class Insecta; order Trichoptera; family Leptoceridae; genus Athripsodes; species Athripsodes cinereus. The sequence goes on from OX388326.1 coordinate 9,862,147, forward strand.
CACATTTATCATAATTTTATGCAAAAACAATATAAACAAAATAGAAGGTAGAAAATTTACGATGTTAAGCGACTAGATGACAGATCAAAAGTAACTTTACGCCATAGATAAATTTTCTTATATTATTTTTTTTTTTTTTTTTTTTTTTTTTTTTTTTTTTTTTTTTTTTTTTTTTAAATTATATAAGGCAACTCAACCTACATGGGCTGATTTGTGCCACTGGACTAATTCCTGACAATATCTAACTGTTTAAAATTGTGGAGACTTTGATTTTGGAGATCTATAATAATGTTGGCTTCAAAATAAATGACAATTATCATTGCGTAATTAATTATTTATTTTGATAAACATATCATTAAAAATATACCACTAAACATATTTTAACTTGCGTAAATATGATTGAAATAAATAAATACCTCACGACTACTTTGATCAAGATAACTTTGCGTCTTTATACAGCTGAGTTGAGAAATATTTTGAACTGGTATCAATATAAAATGGAAATATCTATGGTTTGTGACGTAACGTGTGGTGGGCTTTTTAAATTAGTTTTTAACTTCAGTGAACAATGATTTATAATCATGACTTAGAACAGAATACTAAAGGATTTAGAAAGAAGTCAGTGAAATAATCATGACAAACTGTTGAAATACGTGTTGCTTTTACTCCTTCAGCACTATGATCATACTTGATGATTGTTTATTTTCAACAGATCACTTTTTCAAGTACATTATACCTTTAGTAGAGGTATTTTTATTAATTTTAAATTTAAATAAGTACACAGATGTTAAGAAAAATATTCGAACTTACCAAAATGCTGAAACAAAGGCATATTCCACCACATTATTTTTTAACAGTTTTATGATCAAAATGTGATTTGGGATAAATAAAACAAGAATAATTTTACAATCACAACTTTATTAAAACTAATTATTTATGACTAAATAAATATTCTATTCAAAAAACTAAATAAGTATATTTTCTAGAATGTTAATATTGGATGCGAGACATTTATAATTACAATATATTTTTATGCATTTAATGAGTAAGCAAGTATCTAATATATGATTTTAAAATTTAAGATTTATGTACAACATTCATTATGGATTTTCAAAAACTAGCTATACCTTTTAAACCACGATTAATAAAAAAAATTATCCATTAAACAAAAAAAATATTATTTTATTTTTCAAATTGCCGAAAGCTGATTTAGTTTATATAATTTTCTTAAAATATATAATTATCACAACTATTTTACTATTCGAATTCGGTTGGGTTGCCAGTTGCCACAAAAAAGATTATAATTTTAAAATTTACATAATATACAAAATATCCAGTCCAAAATATAGAATCAAACAAAATATTGTAATCTTAATTGGGAATACATAGAATCTCAAGAATAATTCACTTTATTATTTCTACAAATAGTAATAGATGATATATTATCTCCTTATCAGTATGTTTTCACTAAATATTTGAATACAAAAACAATTCTTACAATACTGATACCACAATATGTGGTTAAGATGAATAGGTATTAAGATGAATATCTTTTTCAATATGTATATCTTTTTTCCGATCACATTTATCATAATTTTAAGTGAAAACAACAACAATAGGTTTATATACTCGCATTTATTTTATGCATAATTATTAATTTATACAACAAGTAGGTACATTTATACTGAATAATAATTGAACAATTAGTAGAAAGGTAGGGTAAGAAAATATATTAAAATATTAAGTATTTATTGCTTTTATATATATATTTTAAATATATTTATTTTTATTTATTTATTCAATTTACATACACGACCGAAGCCTTTAGCAATAGAATACAATCTTACATTTCCATGGTTACTATATTAAAAAAAAAAACTGATAAATATTGGGTTGACGTTTATGTTGTCAAATTTCATATTAATTTATGGTAATAATCAAACTGTTTTGAGTTTTACTGCATTTAATAAAAGGTTTTACTTACATACCTGGTTTCAACTTACAAAGTCATTGTCGAACACTGTCAAAGTCAGTTTGAACAGTTTTGTGTATTTCCATAAACTTATAAATATATTTAGATATCTGACTTTTTGACAGACATATTCTCGTATAATATGTACATAATAACAATAACGTTTTTTACAATACTTATTACTGAATCATAATATATGGTTGAGATACGTAATGGATACCAATTAGCTACGTATTCAAATTGTAGTGACGGATTCAAATGGTATGAGTTTTACCTATTCTAAAAAACCGTCAACCTAAAATGATTTTTAGTTTATACACTGATCTTCTTTCAAACTGAGTTTTGAAAATGTTTTATAAAATAAAATACTGGAAATATACCTGTTATTCAACGTATATAATAAATATTATCAAATGGCAGAGGTTTCTAAACTCTTCATTATCTTAAAAAATATCTACAGTTTAAGAAAATAGTTGCTAGATAAATGTATTTTATTTTATAGTTAAGGGAGGGATGGATATTTTTTTACAGTAAAAATAACTGGGAGGCTTGTGAACATGACTATTTAACGTATTACCTACATAAATTTAACATTAAACTAATTCATGATGTGATAATAACATATTTACAATAATTTCAGCTTTTTAAAGTATATAGGTATATATTCATATTTCAATAATACATAAATAATGTCTGACAGAGTTATTATATAATGTCTAAACATTTGTTATGAAAAAAATGGAGTTGCAATTTCGATTTCAAATTGACACCTAAACCATTTTAAAATAATTATCATTTTGAAAATTAAATTTTTGCATTATTTTACGTTCATCTCAAAATGGCTGCGTTAAAACAGCTGATTGTACAAACGTCAAATTGTTATTATAAAACTATAAGCTTTGCAGCCATCTTCTAATAAATATATGTACGTATAATACAACTATACAAAAAAGGGGAAATTGGTTTGAATTGTAAAATATTTAGGATTTTTATGAAATACTTGAAAAGTTATTTTATGATTACATTATTATTTATAATAATTATATTCCCTGTAGTTCATTCATTACGAAATATGTATGATGAGCTCCATTTTATTTAAAAATGCAAAAATCGAAAGCTTACGAAGTTTGATGGTAATATTTTTTTGTTTTTAAAATAAATATCGACTGAAAAACAAAAAAGTTTTCATTTCAATGCAAATCAAAATAAAATGCTGAAATGATTTCCTTATACTGAAATATTTTTAAATTAAGACGAATAAATTAGCATCAAAATACAAGAAACAGAAAATGCTTTTCCTTTTGCAAAATATTTCGAAAATATTCAAATAGGTAATTTTGGAATTGATAATGATTTCTTAATTTTTCATTGAGTGAACATTTTCGACTAAATATTAGCAAACATAGAATGTATTGTTTTTCTATCTGTAATAATATCAAAGCAGCTTCCTATTAGGTACATTTATAAATATTTATTTCTATTACCTAATGAATTTATTACTTACTAGCTTTTAAACTCTGCTTTGCAAAAGAAACAATCTTTCAATTGACAATTCAGTACAATGCAATTAATATTACAATATTTTGACTTAACAAAGAGAAAGAAATAAAATCACAAAAACTGTAATATGCATTCTTTATACCAACACGGCATATCCAACAAATGGGGTAGCCAGCGAAACAACTACAAGTAATTATAATGCAAATCATCATCTCCATGTCAATAAAAGTTAAGACATTCAAAATACATATGTAGCATACCTCATCGCCGAATATAATCTTTGTTAATAAGTAAGTTACGTAGTTTTTTTATTTATTGAGGAACACCCTTGATATAATATTATTATGAGAGTTCGAATAGATAATATTATTTTTCCCAACAAACATACATATTATTAACAAACAAACTTAATTGGTAATAGTAGATTGTACAAACGTTACTAGTTTTTGAGCATATGTTTTTGAGCTCTAGCATCTAAAATTTAAAATATCTTCCTACACAATCACAGTTATCTCTTACCTACAAGTGTAAGAGCTAGTAAAATCACTGTAAGTAATGAATGATACTATACTATCATATCATCCTCTCTTTGTCTTAAATTAATTTAAGACATTTAAAATGGATGACATAATTCATAAAAATATTGCATTCAGAATAGATAGCTTACTATATCCCTGCATGTTAATGTCTTATCATCATCAACGCCCTCAACGCTCCTCTCGGGAGCACAGGGCAGAAACCAACCTCCTCCATTCAGAGCGTCTCTGTGCTAATTGCGTCACCTCATCTCACGACATTCCTTGCATTCCGATGTCGTTGTCATAGGAACGGTGTATTGTGAAAGAGGGACGCCCGGGCCTACGGAACCCCTGCGGACGGAAGAACAGTGCTCTTTTTGGCCAACTATCATTGGGCATTCTCAAAACATGTCCCAGCCAGGACCATCATCTCTCTTGTATTACGGAGATTACAGGTCTCTGCTGGGTGCGCCGGCGCACAGCATCATTTGTAACATGTTCATACCATCTGACATCCAAAATCCTTCTAAGACACTTGTTTTCAAAGCTTATTAAAAACTGAACTCTTATCTTCCGCTCTTGAGCCATGGTTAAGTGCCAAGACTCGCAGCCATATAGAAGGATTGGGATGATGCACGCATTGAACAAGCGACATTTTGTCCTGATGCTGAGTCCAGACGCCTTCCAAACTTTGTTCATGTTGTTGAAAGCCCTGCTAGCAACACACACCTCATCCGCACAACCAACAGACTGTGCAAACTCCCTTTTGTATGAAGCAGGAAAGGTGTCCCGATGCTTGGGTCGATGGAATCCTTGCGGTCGATGGAATCCTTGCGGACGTCTTATAATATTAATGTCTTATATTATGCATCAACCTAGATTGTATATGCAGACTAGAAAATCAAATGAAAAATTGGTGATGCCACTAAACACACTGATGTCGCATGGTTTGAAGGACATTGATAGTTTTTTTATTATTTAAGGGATCATTTTATGGTTTTGTCAGGTATGTAAGATGTGCAATATCAAAGTATAAGTAGAAAAGAGACCATCACCTTCTTAATGTTATGGATTGAAACATCATAATAATATAAAAATTATTATTAGTTATGGAACATGTTTTCTGAGTAAACAGCTGGAGCCTAAGTCGGATTGCTCGTACCGTCAGTAACGCTACATTATCTCCATGGTAACAGCGGTGCAACATTAGCAATTTCCATTATTGTTACCATGGAGATAATGTAGCGTTACTGAGGGTACGAGCAATCCGACTTAGGCTTCAATACTGACGTACTGTATTATTAGTATGGTATTATTAATACTAGTCTATACCATATTTATTATAGATCAAGGATATTATGTGATGTTTCATGACTATCCGCAATTTAAGGGAATTCGAAAACTTTTACTTTCAAAGTCTAGAATCCTGATAATCTGACGAATCTTTGACATCAGTATATGTAATATCAATATTATTATTGAAAATACATCATATTCTACTAGGATCAATAGATCTTTCAAAACTATCTAAAACACATATCTAACTTCCAAAATTTGGTTGAAAATAAATTTCAATTCAAAAAGTTGTTAATAATGTAATTGAAATTAAATAAACTTATTGGAATTATAATAACTTTCTTCTTCTTCAGCCCATGTCCAAATATTTGTTGAGTAAAATCCTCTTCTTTAGCGTGTGACTTATTTCTTTCCTCTACCAACGTCTTTCATATGAAATTCCCATAGATATTTAAAATATAGGTACATATCGAATGTCCGGTTCCACAACTTAACATGTCGAAAATTTAGATTTAATTAGTAGTACACACAGTATGGCCAATTCTGAATCATAAAATAGTTTAGTTGCACTAACTAAGTCAACTAAGTGTGAGGAGATAGTTGAGTCATGATAATTAGTTCTAATTCGTATTCACAGTTTTCCGTACTAATTTAGTTCATTAGTTCATTTTGACACCTTAGTACAACTATAAATTTCGAGAATCTATGGATTTCGTATTCAGAATGAAATTTTAGTTGACAGCCGACGACTAAAATAAGTTGGATTTGGCAGAATTTTATTCGCGACTTTCAATGTGCGAATATTATTAGTTGCTGTCATTTTACCGCAGAATATTGCTATAAATAAGACATTTTACATCTTTAATTCAGCGATGAGGTTTGCCACCCATCCTGAATGTCTTGATTTTATATTGGCACGGAGAGGACAGCTTGCATGTTTGTAACATGCAGCTGGTCTGCTGGCTGCCCCACTTGTGGGAGATGCCGTGATGGTATAGTAGATATTGCTATATTTTGGAAGTGTTAAGTTGTTTTTTTCAATTAAAAGTAAAAATTTATATTTTTAGGGCCCTCGCAACTATTAGCATGTATAAATTGTAAAATTACACCACCACCGACGCAAATACGAACGCCAAAATATATCGGCAAATCTGACATTTCACAATTTTCACGACAACTATTAAATTGTTGCCAGAAGTGTAAATCGGAACGTGAAAAACATTTTGTATTGCGACATCACTGACTAATATTAGTTTGTCCCATAGATTTTACCGTTTGCACTTGGTGGTTCTCGAGTTTATAGTTGTTTATAGTTCATAACTAATGCTGAATACTACATAATAACTAATATTAATCAACTTTTTAGTTAGTTAGTTCATTAAGATTCAGAATTGGCCCTAGTTAACACAACTCTTTCAATTCCACAAACAAATCACTATTAAAAATACACGGTTCCCTTTATATATTCAATATTTTGTAATGGGAAAAATAATGCACCTATTTTCAATTCCACAAATAAATGAATTTATGAATTTATGTGTCTATATTTGTTTATTGTTGTGTCTTGACTTTTCAATTTTTTCCTTGTATGTTGTGCTTTACTGCGCTCTTTCTGTTGTATTGATGTTTTTCCTTCTTTTGTACTATTGTAATGTTGATAAACCCAAGTGTCCTGTAAAGGATCTACGGGAGATGTTGGAGAATAAAGAATAAATATTTCTAGTTGTTCAACTATTGAACGGAAAAAAAACAACGCATGTCTTTAGTAGTGCGATTATTATTTAGTACCTATATTTCACTTTCTGTTGTATTTTAAAGGTCATGTAATAAATATACCAAGATTACAAAAATGGCAATTTCTCGAATACCTACGTATTTGGCATTTTTTTGTTGTTATTGAGCTATGGAACTGGACAGTCGATATGTTTGTCCTTCGTTTTTAAGAATGTCATTCCGACGTCTCTATGAACATACAAAGATTAAATTTTTATTTCAAAACCATGTACGGAATAGCAACATCCTGGATTAATTAATCGTAATACGTTTTTAGCAATCATCATCATTGATTTGCATGAGAGAGTTGGATCTGCACGTGTGAGGTGCTGGACTGGAGGGTGTCCTAGCCAGGAGAGGCGCTCCTTGTAATGAGATGGCGAGGGGAAGGGCTGATATGTGAGCGGCACCTCTTCCAGCGTGACCAGAACGATATCGTGCTGCTCTGCCAGATCTAAAAAAAAAACAAATTAATTAATCAAATAAACAAATTAATTAAGGGTGTTTGTGTTCACACTGTGAAAATTCATATTCAATAATTTATAAACAATCAAAACACGAAAACGTTAGAGTTTGAATAAATATGGTGAAAATATAAGTGTTTTGATTGTTTACAAATTAATTAGTTTCATACTATGTTTTTATCGACTACAGTGATATCAAAACATCTTTAATGTTGTGGAAAAGTGAATGATTTAGCTCCAAGTCCTTCTGAATATTGGCGACTTATTTCTGTTCTACTTTTGTGTTTATAACAAGAGTATTGAAGAATTAATGAATAATTTTATCTGAATGAGATGGAGCGATAAGACGCAGCTGTCCGAGATAATAACAAACATGCAGATTGTCCTATCTTTGACAGTTTTTTTTTATTGGTAACAAAATTTGAAAAAATATAATATACAATAGAAAAGAAAAAAAAACAATTTACGAGTCACGCCAAATCAAAAATGATTTGTCGGCGTGTTCTCTTACAGGTTCAAAATATACCTAACTACATAACGAAAAAAATAAAATTATATCAATCTATACAACTTACAAATTAAACAATTAATTACTAGTTATAAATAAATCCACATTTTATCAACCAATCCTTGACTAATTTTTTTGCAATGTTTTTACTCTTGCATTTCTTAATAGATGCCGGCATCATATTAAGTATTTTTGGCACGTTTTATACTCCAATGTTCTTTTTCCGTACTTATTATTGAATTTTGGCATACATATACATACATAATACATATCCTTCATTAAATTTAAATCTAGTGTGATGCAAATGACGCGGTTTATCTTTATACTCGGTTTTCGAAAACTGGTCAAGAACAATTCTCTGCCAGAACAAGCCTTTAGCAGATAACACATTTAACTTTTAACTTTAAGTGAAAATAAGACATTCAAGATGCGTGCCATGCCTCATCGCCGCATTGTAGATGTTGATTGTCTTATACGCGAGGTTCTACGAACGATTGCTTTCGGAGCATTCCGAAGACATACTTACCAAACATCATCAATTTAAAATTAATTCTTCGGCATTCAATGGAAAGATGTAGGCTGTACAGGTTAATATAGTTATGTAGATTATTTTGATATCTCGAGCTTACCTATGACATCTACAGAGAAGCAATCTAATGAAAGCCGCCCGGAATGTTCTGTTGAATACGGTATAGATGATTGGATTTATGGTGGAGGACACATAACCCAACCAGAGACATATATCCACCACATGTTCTGGAATAAAGAAAATAAAAAATATATTAATGATGTGTAAGTAGGTAATTATTTCTTGAGAATTCCACAACACTACATGTACGAGTATATTGAAATACTCTGTACATTGAATTGTATAACTGTTATTTTTATGACACTATTTTATTATGTAATATTGTAACCAATGTACAGTGAAGAATAAAATAAATAAATAATGATTGAGTAACTAGATATTTCTAGCAAATTTGGATGATGTTACGCAAATGTGTAATTTTGTAAGGTACAATATATTTTTTATTTGTCGAAATATTGAGCACCTAATGCTAATAAATCCCCTATAATATTTAGAATGTGTTGTAAGACTTGTAAGATACGTGTGTAAATTCAATACAAAACATCAATTATTTTAGTTCATTTATGTCGCTGTTGGTAAAAACTTTATTGTTTAAAATTATAAAAAGTAGTAGATGAATCTACGATGAACGTTTGGAGTTAATAAAACTATATACAAATTCCACAATAAATACACAAAATTTTTCATAATTTTTTTTATTTATTTATTTATTACAGGATTGGAATAAAGAAGGAGAAACCTAGGCCGATTATGGTAAAATTTCACACTTTTCACCAAAAGACTGAAGTGTGGAGCAGAAAGTCTACGTTGAAGAAAACAAAATGGCTCCTCACGGAGTCTCTCACTCCGAGGGCTCTCTCTCTACTATCGGAAGCAAAGGTTAAAATAGGAATTAAAAACTGTTGGTCAACAAACGGCAATATCTTCATTAAGCTACCAGATAACTCAAAGAAGAAAATCACTAAACTAGCTGATCTGGATATTGTCCACCCATCTGAAGAGAAAAGACAGCTGAGATCTCGACCTAACAAGTAGTGAATGTTTATTATTTTTATAAGTATTATTTATTTAAATGCTTGCACTGCCGTTAATGTTAGTATTATCAATCCGTTCATATATCAGCTATATTTAAGTGTCTCGTCCATTCATTAATTCATTGCATGCAAAATTCCACAAATTCTAAAACTATAAATATGACAGCACCTCCCCGCTAATTACTTGTAAACAAGTATGAAGCTATCCGCAAATATGGCAGCGCTGCGCATGCGATCTTGTGTTTTTGTACCCCAATTGCTGCAACATAACAACTTTACTATTGTCCGTAGAATGCATGTATTAGCATAAAATCCCTGTTCGTAAATGCACCATAGATTTTTATTTTTTTACCATCTCTCTACCTTTGCATTTTTTTTATGATTTTACTTTCTTTACATGTCCTTATTTAAATTTATTAACATTGCAACACCTTCATGTGTGGTACCACTAGTAACATCGGAATACTGTCATAGTGTGTCTGCAGTATTATTGTATTTCTGCCTGTAATGTTTTTGAAGATCGAATTGTTGTGTACTTCTTTATATTTGTTTTGTAGCTTTTGCCAACATCGTGATCTTTATAGTTCCTACATACCAATTTCGCGTATATAATGAATTACTCTCTGGTGGTCGAGATATTGTATATACCACACACTTTTCAACAATAGCTTGAACCTTACTGTTGATATTATGGTGAGTTGCGGATTATTTTATCTTTTACTTGATTTATTTGCTTACTTACTGTTCAATTTATTTACATTTTGCTCAATTACCTATATGTGAATTATTTTCCCTATACCAAAGAATGTAGAGTATTATAATAATTGATGTCATTGACATCATTTTATTCTCTTCTCACTTAGTACTGCTTTGCTGAAAATCGCGCCAGAAAAGAGATCTTAGCCACAAGTGATTTATTTTATTTATGTGTTTAATACACACCCACTTGTGAATTTATTTATTATTTACTTTATTTACCTTTTACACACTCGTTTTTATTTATATATTTAATTTTAACTATATTTATTTATTTTATCTATATTGTATATTATATCTATTACTAATGATTAACTTATTGAGCGACACAACACAACATGATGATTCTTTCCAATCTCTTCCCCTCGACCCTTCGTCCCCATCCTCTTGCTCCTACACTTCTGCTCTACAGTCTCTCTCAGATTCGTATATTTCGGTTGTTAACTCATCGATTAGCTCTCCTCCATCTCTCTCTGAGCTTCTACATTCATCTCTTGATTCTTCTAGATGTATTCTCAATGTTTGTCATATAAACGCTCAAAGTGTTCCTGCCCATCACAATGAACTGCTTGCATCTTTTTCAGATGCCTCTCTGCATGCTGTTCTGGTCAGCGAAACTTGGTTCAAGCCCATGCTACCTTCATCCGCTTTTGGTCTTCCAGGGTTCAAACTGATCCGCTGCGACAGAGTGAACCGGGTAGGTGGTGGTGTCGCCATCTACTTACGCGAAAATATTTGTCACAAGGTTGTCGTGTCTTCGGAGTCCCGGTCAATGGGTGGAATGGAGTATTTATTCATTGAGGTATCAGCCATGCATTCTAAAATATTACTGGGAGTTGTATACTGTCCTCCAACATGTAACTATTTTACAGAATTCGAAGTTTTATTAGAATCACTTACTCACAATTATATACATTGCATGGTTATGGGTGACTTTAACACTTGTATTATAAAAAATGACTATCGCGCCACCAAACTCTTGGGCCTATTGAATGCTCTGAATTTACAAATTTTGCCTTCACTTCCAACTCATCACCCTCGCAATACATCACCAACTTTACTAGATTTGATGATAACATCTCTGCCAAATCATGTAAAACGCCATGGGCAGTTGACCGCTTCTGGTTTCTCTAACCATGATCTCATATATATATCGTATAAGATCAAACTCCCGAAAGTCAAACCAAAGGTTCACTCATTTCGAGACTTTCGGCATTTGGATATTGATCGGCTACACGAAGATGCTGGTGAGATTTCCTGGCAAAATATCTATGCCTCTAATGACGTGAATTTCATGGTTGAGGAGTTCAACCGCTCCATAACTAGTCTCTATGACAAGCACGCCCCCATCAAATCCGTTATTATGAAGTATCCTCCAGCTCCATGGTTATCAGATGAAATTAAAAGGCTCATGGCTAGACGAGATCGGGCCAAGGTGAAATTTAAAATTGCTAATAGCCCTCTTAGATGGGAAAAATACAAATTTCTACGGAACCGTTGCTCACAACTTTGTCGCCGAGCCAAAAAGGATTTTTTCCTGAGTAGCATTGACTCATCCTCGCCTGGTGATACTTGGAGATTTTTGAAAAAATATGGTTTGGGTAAACAGAGTAGCTCTAACGAATCAGTTTCGATTGACCTCAATGAGTTGAATCTCCATTTTTCTTCCCCGCCTGTTGAGATTGACCCCTCTATTAAAGCTACTTCTTTGGAAAAACTTAAAGATAGGGAGTTTGTTGGTGAACCCTTTAAGTTTGGACTGGTGACTTTGGAGGAGGTTCGTAGAGCTCTTCAATCAATTAAATCCACAGCTGTTGGGTGCGATGGCATAGGTTTAAAAATGATCAATCTTCTCTCAGACATAGTCAGTCCAATTATAGTGTTTATAATCAATTTTTCAATTTTTTCAGCTACATTTCCTACCCAATGGAAAAGAGCAAATGTAATTCCACTTGCAAAGGTTGGTACCCCATCTTCGCCCAAGGACTACCGGCCTATTTCGATTCTGCCCATTCTTTCCAAGGTTATGGAAAAACTTGTGTATCAGCAAATGAACAAGTATCTTCTAGCTAACAATTTTCTAAATCGATTTCAATCCGGCTTTCGCAAGGGACATAGCACAACTACCGCTCTGCTTAAAATATCTGAGGATGTCAGGTCTGCTATGGAGGTAAGACAACTTACATTGCTGACACTTTTAGACTTTAGTAGTGCCTTCAATAGCGTAGACTTTGATATTCTATTGGCTCGATTGCAAACCCTAAATATGAGTGGTGATGCCCTTCGTTGGATGAAGTCCTTCCTCGAGGGACGACATCAGAGGGTCTGTGTTGGTGACAGAGCTTCTGAGTGGGTGGGTCTTCGGGCAGGAGTTCCTCAAGGTTGTATACTTTCCCCTTTACTCTTCTCTATTTTCATCAATCCTATCACTGAGCTTCTTCATGGGTCTTATCACCTCTATGCTGATGACCTCCAACTATATATTCACTTTGATCTGAACAATGTTGATATCGCCTTTCACAATATGAATACCAATCTAGAGCATATCAGTCTGTGGTGCAAAAACCATGGACTCTTGATCAATCCATCAAAATCACAAGCGATTATCATTGGTAGCTCTAGGAATCTATCTTCTATTAATTCAGTTGCTCCTTTACCATCTTTAGTCCTGAATGACTCAACCATCCCCTTTTCAGATACAGTTAAAAACTTGGGTTTATTCTTCGATACTAAGTTATCATGGTGGAAGCAAATTAATGAAATCAGTAGAAAAGTATTTGCTTCACTTCATTCACTTAGAAGAATGCAAAATTTCGTTTCTGCAGACACAAAAAAACTACTGGTTCAGGCACTGATCCATCCTATATTTGATTATGCAGATGTTTGTTATTTAGATCTTTCAGTGGAAAGTTTGAGTAAGTTGGAACGTCTTCAGAACACTTGCATCCGTTATATATTTGGTTTGAGGAAATTTGACCACATATCTGAATATCGTGAGCTCCTTGGTTGGAAGTCCATTCCCCAACGCAGAGATGTTCACACTCTTTGTCTTCTTCATAAGATTATCTATGATCCTACTATCCCATTGTATCTTAAGGAAAGGTTTGAATTCTTAAATTCTCATGGATTGCCTTTGCGATCATCTTCTAATAATCTCCTGGCTATCCCGCCCCATCATTCAAGTTGTTACACAGACTCTTTTACAGTCCATGGTGCCAGATTATGGAACCAGCTTCCATCAAAAACCCGAACATGTATGTCTTTTAATACTTTCAAGAGGGAGATCAATGGTCACTAGTCAGTTTTGTCATTACATAGATTCGTCCTTACATAAATTTTTTTTCTTCTTTCTTCTCGTGTAGGTACTCATTCACAATGAGCAGTCCATCCCCTTAACCCCTCCTTCCCCAACATGTGTGTTGCTTTACATTTCGCACTTATAATAATTTTTTTATGTATGTATTATATTTACAATATTTATTTTTGTATCTATTTGTATGTATGTATTATTTATTATAGTTTATTACTATTATTATTATTTTTTTAACTACTTAATAATATGTATTACATATTTTAGTTTCTATGTTCTTAAAGATTTATTATTATTTTTATTTTTACATATATATTTCTTTTTCCATTTGTTTATTATTTTATTGGGTTAGTTGGAAGATATCGCGTCCCTGCGATAAACTCGCCCATTGTGCAAAATTATTCGTTTATACCATGTAACTTTATCATTTGTATCCATATATTTTGTACAATAAAGTTTATTATTATTATTATTATTATTATTATTATTATTTCCAGAAATATAACAACAAAAAAACTTACTGCTACAATTTTTTTACTTGCTAAATATATTCTTATATTCTAAAACATATTCCTTTAACAATTGCAATTGCAAAATGGAATTTACTGCCTCACTAGACTTGAGTCTGTTCTGAGGCAGTATGGTATGGTATAAGTATTGTATTTTTACCCCAAAAAATTGTCACATGTTTCGAAACTGCCACAACGTTACCGCTAAATCAATAAATTGGTAATATGTACATAAAATTACACTCAAAAATAATTTTTCATGGAAAAATATTTGAAAAATAATCATTGGTTAAAAATAGCAACTTGTAAACATTAAAATTTACCGCGAATAATGGATGTAAATAAATAAACAACTATTATTCGATGGTACTGTTTGTATTTCACTTTTTTAATTTAAAATCTTCCGAAGAAACCACTTTTATTTACTTAGTCAATTTTAACAACTTTGAAAACACAAATAACAACAAGCAGTGGAAATAACGTGACTCTAAAATGAACAAGCTCTTTAAATCAAAACTCGAAATATCTCACCATAATAAATACTCATTAGGGCTATCAACTTTCAAATTTAGGAGTTTCGTATTCAACTATGAATTTAAAAACATTTTGCAGAATTTTTCTACACCCAAGTTTTGGTTCAACTTTGCAGCTAAAAAGTGTTTGAGGTTTAATGTTATACCATCACGGCATCTCCTACAAGAAGAGAAGCTAGTGGATTCATTACCTACTTTTAATGAGCATACAGACAATTCTCTGTATACCATAAACAATAATACATTCAGGATGGATAGCATGATGGCATAATTGCTAAAATGAAGCTGTTAAATGTCAAATTAATAATATTTTAAAATGTTTTATTGCATTTTTTTTAGAACTGGATTTAGTGAGATAGGTATGAAATATGAATTAGACGCGTAACATGGTTAAAATATGACTTATAAATATAGGAACTTAAAATTTTTGGACTGATGGTAAATATTCTCTTTAAATTTTAAAACACGTTTTAAAGCTCGCCACTTAGACTGTGTGAAATTCCGAAAAGCTTTTGACAATAAGATAAGATAAATTCAAGATGCGGTGTTTAAGTTTATTTTTGAATTTGATATTGACTTCTCAGTGTTTACAGTCCAAAAATAAGTAAAAAATACTACCATCTTCAGTAAAAATACTATTATCTTAAAATAAGTAAAAAATACTATCATCTTAAGCTTAAACAATTATTTTAAAAAATACTATCGTTTTTCACTCTTTGGTTATTTAATATCGTAACCTAACTGCGGATTCGAATAAAAGGGAATTCGACAACCCTGTTACCAACAAAGTGTCTATAAAGTTGCAGTAGTAATTCGTAAATTGGACAACATTGGGTAGGTACCTACTGATGGTCTGACTGATCTTACGTATAAGATACTAGATAGAAGAGGGTTCAGATAAATACATACTTAGTAGATACACACTTAATAATACCTTAAGTTATTTGTGAAAGAATTCGCATAAAAAGCATTCCTTTTCGGGACAATGCCCATATTGCCCATGCCATTATATGTACAAACACTATTAGCAAACTTTGAAACAGAATGAACATATCGTTAATAAAATATCTATAATAATTATAATGAATTTTCGGAGTAAAAAAAACTACATGCACAGTACCTATACTTTATAACCTTTTTTCTTTCTTTTTTGCCGTTCACTATCACATATCGCTCGGTTTATATAGAATATTTATTTCTTGAACGGTTTTTGATTCGAGACTGACTACCGTTTCTTTGTCTTTTAACACTATTTTCGAGAACATAGCACAATAGTTTAGAATGATTTTGCTTCAATCGACTCACTTATACGACACATATAACGTTCTGGAATTTATGTTATAGAAAATGATATATTTAGGAAAGGGGCCAATCAGGCCATCTTAAACCTTGTGGATGGTCGATTAACACTAATCATTTTGCCCAGCCATTGATGGATTCTTCGTCAATTTTTTTATATGAAATTAAGCAAATTTAAGATCCAATCCACCACACACAGTCAGCCGGTGTGGCGTGGAGGTAACGCTCTTGCCTTTAAGTTATGAGGCCCCGGCTTCGATTTCCGGCCATGGTAAAATGATGAATGACCTTTTTCAAATTGTTCTGGGTCTGAATGTGTATCATCTTGTAAGTACCCATAATACAAGATTCATATCTTAGTTTTGGACTTACTCGATCTGGGTGAATTTCCTACACATGTTATGTTTTAATAAACTCAAAAAAGGCTAAAGTTGGTTAGTTAGAAGTCCAAATATTTTTTTTTATATAATATTTCGGCATTTATTTGTACTTTAGTGGTTAGATGGCAGAAATATGGTGATAAAATCGCCATCGCATATCGTTACATTTTGATTGTAGCTTAATTTTCTGATTTTGTTATGTATCTGACGAAGCTTAACAATGAAATAAAAATGTACGATAAATATAAATCTTAATATGCACGAACATGTACGGATGCAAAATTTCAAAAAGGGTATTAGTTTCCATGTAAGTAATTTGTTTCAAGCAAAAATCTGCGGGTTCATAGTAGGTAACTAGTCAATCAATAATGTTGTTCATTGTTCACGATGTGATTGATTGTACGAGTATCTACTGTTTAGATAAAAATCTTGAGACAATACACTAAGTTCTGGACTTGTTATGTAAAGGTCTCTTGAATCTTTTCCACACAAAGTTTTCGAGTGTCCTCTTAGCACTATTCGGATATATTTTGATCCTTTGTATTCTTTTGACAATAGATCAGAACTATCAAGAAAGTTAATATGATGGTTTGATGAATTAAAAAAGCCTGATTTCTTCCCTGCATTTTGATATTTCATTCGATTTTTTAAACGTTAGTGGATGTCGAAGTTTTGAATGTCTGCATCTAACTACTTTACTTTTTGTCAAAAATGAACACAAAATTGATAAGAATTATCTAAATAACCGAAAAATGCCTCCCTTATTTTATATTCAATAATAGAAGAAAACGTTTATATAAATAATTTATCTAATTACGTAATTCGTTTTTTGGCATTATCACAATAAATAAAATAAAATTCGAGGTACGGGAAAATTACACAAAGTTTAATTATTTATTGTACAAAAATGTAGACTCCATAAATTAATTTAAACCACTTCTAGAACTTTATGAATTTTATTTGCAAGATAAATTGAAAAAAGAACCCAACAATAATAAAGAAAATCATTTAATACTTGGGAAGACTAAGTATGTACCTATTTTGTAATGATAAATAGCAGGCATTGAATAATTTTATTTTTCTGGTGGTGCCTTTGTCCTGCATAATTTGGTGGAGGTTTAAACAGGTTTAGAAGAATAGATTGCTAAAAATTATATACTATCTGTAACCATTTCAAAGTAGATTGCTTAGAGCTAAAAGGAAAAAAGCAATATTACATTTTCGAATGATATTATTCAACACTTAAAACACTTTTAAAATTGAAGGTTGACCAAAAATAGCATTGTTTTCCCATACAATACATTCTCGATAATCTGTATAACACCATTTCACAGTCCACTGTCTTATGACGAAACCGGAGCATTAGGAATGTCGTATAGAGAGTTGGTTTCGTCATAGAATTGCTCTGAATTAAAGACGTATAAATCCACATCTATTCTATAGGTATATACTTCCGAGAATAGCTGTAGAGAGCGAAAATAAGAGAAGAAGATAGTTTAAGAAATTATTCAAGTAAATTAATTAAAGTAGGTAGAATGAATCAAATAACACATTACCTGGAACATCACACGATGGACATGCAGCGAAGAATATATTGAGTAGGAAGAAAGGTGACCAGCAGAATACGAATGTAAAGAACACAAGTCCTAGAACCTTAGTGGCTTTCTGCTCTGTCATCACAGCGTTGGCTGACATGGTCTGTCTCTTGCTTCGATTGCCTAGGAACCTGAAAAATAATCCATCTAAATATGTAATTAAGCTTTGACTTTTATATATCAACCATAATAACTTGTAATCCTAAATGATCTGGATGCTCAGGTAATGTATAAGAAAGCTTGGATGGTATTGCGTAATGGGTGTCTTATTTACTATACTATCCTTTTTTTCAGTGTTTTGAAACAATGTACTAACTGATTGCTTAGAATTGACTACATTTGACTACAGGGATGATAATATCCGATGCAATCTCATCTAGAATTTTACCTAATATCTTGCAAAACTAACTTAAAGTAGTGATATTATTCAAAGTAGGCTAAGGGTAGGTATCAAATATCACAAAAGTGGGTGACTAATTGATTTTGGGAACCCTCCGTTAAATTTCTATCTAAGTGGAAGATTAGTTTATATTCACGAATATATTTTAACTTGACGTTTCCTAGATACTACATATATACGTTTCTATGTACATAAAATCCTCGTATACAATAGTTGATAAATTTTATATGTACAGGAATTTTCTCCACATTATTTCAATTAATTTTACATAAAATTGTTTGCAAGCTGGTCGAAAGCTAAAATTTGATTAAAATAATAAACAAATAAAGTCTTACTTCAGGTTAATATTGCTGGGAGCCACAAGTGGCAGTCTCAAGGACTTGAGTCTTGAGTTTCTGACATCTCTGGCAATGTTCTCTGGAGTCTGAGTTGCCTGATCTCTCTTGCACTTCTTTTGATCTCTGGTCCTATGAGACTCTGTTCCCCCGGCAGCTCCATTTCCACACCCCATGGATTGTTGAGAGAGACTGGTGCGCATGTTGTTTCCACATCTGTAAAAATATAAGTCATTTGTCGTAATGAAAATATACTTTGCATTTTATGAACTCATTCCATGAATTAATCTCTTGGTTACCCTAATTGTGGGATATCCCGTGATTGTATGGATAGAAAGATTTTATATATGCGTATTCTATATTATCGTGATTATGATTAGAATCAGCCGAATTCGTCTCAAGTTTTATAGAAGAATGTCAAAGATAAGCGAGTAAAAAGATGACATAATTTTCATAGTTAGTGTTGGAATCACTGAGGCTGTCGGATTCCTACAAGTACTGGATATTCATTCGAGAAGTGCAGGATTCGAACCCCATTACTGAATTACACTGTTTTCTCTTACTGTCAGAGTTTTCGGGAGTATATTTGCATGCACGATAAACCCAAATTTATTTTGAAAATAATCTGTTTAATCGCATTATATGGTAGGCTAGTTCTTATATATTTTGACTGACTCTTATTAGTATCGTTTCATGACAATGGATCAATCACTCATCTTTTTAAAAATATTTTGTACATGGTTTGTACTTGTATGTGGTTTTAACTATATTTGGAGACTGTTTTTGGCACAAATCATCCTTGTAGGATGCTATGCCATAAATGAAGGAAAAAAAAAATATATATATATATATGTGGTAAGACGAGAGGATAGCAGGTGGACTTCCAGAATTCTTGAATGGAGGCTGTGGGAAGACAAAAGAAGTGTAGGAAGACTCCAAAAAGACGGGTTGACGATATTGTCCAGATGATAGGAAAACAGTGGTATCATGTTGCTCGAGATCGAAAAGTGTGGAAAAGTTTTGAAGAGCCCAACAGTGAAGGGTCCAGCAGGGCTACTCTTGACAAAACTAAAAACTATCTTAATCTAGTCTTGATCTTGATCATACTTCCCTTCGTGCGTCGTATGATCAAGATCAAGACTAGATTAAGATGGTGTTTAGTTTTGTCAAGAGTAACCCTACAGATGAAGGCTAGCAGTAAGTAAATAAGTAAGTAATAGGATATCGAAGCGTATGCAAATTTGTAATGAAAACATGCAGCACGTCTTCGCTGTGCAATATTAATAACATTTGGGATTAGAGGCATGCTTCATCTCTCTCTCTCTCTCCCTGGGCAATTATTAATCCCACATGATGGTGGGGTCTGCCATTTTTGTCTTTCGCCGCCACTCGGCTCTATTCTGTGCGTCCTCCGGCATGCTTCATCTCTACCTAAAATATATTTTATAAGATGTTAAATTAATAAAACATAATAATATGTTTTGTGAGTGTTAATTACTAAGCTTTCCAAAACAAATTCATTAACTTTTATTCAAGTCACACTACATACACTCATCTTGTAAGTTTTGTTACTTTTGTTTGTATTACAGAGGCACTTCAAATACAACAGAAATGTATTGTTACAATATATCTATATGACTTACATACATTCAGAGAGATATGGATCAGAACAAACAAAAAACTAATTTAAGTGTGAAAAGTTCGGATAACTTCACGGTGAAGAATACAATAGAATACAAATGAATCTACAAATCAAAGCATTTGTTTATTTATTTGTAATAATATACTCAACAACAGCTCTTTTCATTTATTTTGTTTTATTTATTTATTCATTTTTCGTTGTACCTACATTGATTACAATGTAAACAAAAATGCATTCAAATAAGATATTATCAATATAGAGAGGGCGAGTTTATCCATCGCAGAGGGCGATCTCTTCAACTAACCCAATTACATAACTTACTTTATTTATTATTTTCACACATTATCAAAATCTATAAGCTAGGTGATCTCTACGTCAACATTAGACAAATGTAAGGTTATATATAAGTTAATAATTATGATGACAAAAGTAGAAGCAGTTGAAGGTCTCGTGATCAATACAGTCTTGTGGAAGCACTCAATATTTTATTTTATTTTTATTGTCTTAAGGGACACAAACAATTTAACTTAACAAATATCAACATTCAAATTTCTTCAGCAAACAAACCAATCAAATATTTGTAAGCATTTAACATTTTATATTCAGTGATGAGGTGCGTTACCTATTCTGCATATCTTATTTTTATTGGCATGGAGAGGGTGATGCATTTTTATCATATACGGTTAGTTTATTGGCTTCAAAGTGGTAGGTATATGTAAAGAGATAGATAAATATATGAGTTAAATTTTTAATAAATTCAAATTTCATGAATTTATCATCCATATATTTTGTTTTGTTTTGGGATGTTAAATTTTAACGTGTAATTTGGGATGATAAAAAAAAACAGCTTTTCTTCGTTCAAAAGATTTCAGAAGACTACACAGGTTTAGTTTTAAATATAGTAAATATACGGTTTCTATGACAGTAAATTTCGAGCGTTAGAAATATCGTGGGAAATAGTAACTAGAACAATGGTTCTTAACCTGGGTTCGATCGAACCCCAGGGGTTCGGTGAAAATCATTTTAAAAGCAAGATAGTTTTGCGAGTTGGAAAAAGAAAAAAAATACTCCAATAATTCCTTCAAACCGCCATCACAAGTTTGATGAAATCATTGAAATTCAGCAGAGCCAGGTTTAACAGCAACTCTTCAGAACAACATCACTCTCAACGTTTTGGTGTCAATAAATGGAAACATACCCTGTTATTGCTAAGAAAGCTCTGGAGATTTTTATACCGTTTGTTACAACATATCTTTGCAAGCAATCCTTTTCGAAGATGTTGGATATAAAAACGAAGAAGAGGAATATAGACTTTGTTGTGAAAATGACATGAGAGTGGCACTTGCCAAGGTAAAGCCGCGAATTTCTGAATTGGTTTCTGAAAGGCAACAGCAGAAGTCATACTGATTTGAAGTAAATATTAATTAATATGTTTCATGTTTTGATTTAACCATTAAAATTTAATGTTTTGATCTTCGTTTTTTTTTTCATTTTGTACACCTATATATAATATGTTTTAAATTTGTAAAAATCTAATTTTATTTTTCAAATTAGGAGGGGTTGGGTGAATGCATATGTAACTGGTGGGGTTCGGTACCCCCAAAAAGGTTAAGAACCACTGAACTAGAAGTTCTGCGAATGACTTACGTAGCATGACATAGCTGATATGTTTAACTTCTATGATATTCAATTTGGTGTTGCCGGGTCTGTCTTGAATCATCTACTAGTACAACTGCAGAAAACCTGGCATGTCACCAACTTCAAAGGGAAATTAAAGATTGATCTATTCACCAATGACAAGAGATTGTCAAATGGGACCAAAACAAAATCATTCAAAATCACCATCATCATCGACTGGTGCTGTATTTTTCTGAAGGGAGGGGAGTTATTTCTACCCTTTGCCCCTGAAAGGAATGGTAAGGGCGAAAAGAGAGCGAAAAGATGAAATCACCGAGTCATTAATTATTCTTATATTACTGACATTCACAGTGCCTGGTAATAAAGTGTAGCATTGTCAAGGGATTAAGTACTAAGTGCTCACCTTTCAGACGTCCCACTGGTCCTCCAGGCCAAGTGATGAGATATGCCACCACCTGTCCCTCCGCCTAGCCTGAAAAATATACAAACACAAATCATTTTAAACATTGGCGCTGACGATATTTTAAAAATAAAATCACCTAGATAAAATCACCTATGTAGATAAAATCTATTATTACGTATTAGTATATTTTTATTAGAATATTTTGTGAATATTAGAAACAGTACAAGTTTTTTATATTCCTTCTTGGTTTTACTAACCAAAGTTTATTTATTTTTTACAAGCACAAAACAGACAATAACTACATTTATAAAGTACAGAAAAAGGTAAATCTTTCAGAGATCAGTTATCATTCAACAACATGGGCCAAAATTAATTTATAAGATATGGGTACCTAGCATTCCAGTCATCTTAACATGCCTATACAAACGCAGTCTCGCTTGCTCACACAATCATCACACTAGCACAACACACAAGTCATTAATTACAAACTAAGAGGAAGGGGAGGGGGGGGGGGGCGTGATGTGCTGATTCCTCATTTAAAGTGGGGACGTAAGTTTTCTGAATACCTGCCTTTTATATGCATTCAAAGGTAATCCGAATATGTCGACGTCTGTCAGTAATGTAAATACACTATTGCGTTTTTATTGGAGTAGGCCTAGCCAGGGATTTTACAAACGGATCTTCTGATTAAAATCCAAGGCATTATGGTGAGACTTCTTATTACATATTATTCTATTATTAATTTTCAGAGGCGCCACTGAAAAGATTTTGCAACCAAAGCCTTCAATATTAATAATATTTTCTGGCTTTGAATACTGCCCCTAATAAATAACAGTTTAAACTAAATAAATGAGTGTTTATACCACAACGACACCGAGTAGAAAATACAATCATTTATTTTTATAATATACAGGCAGGTGCAACTTTTTTACCCGTGTTTTTCGTGTACTAAACGTAAGTTATTATTTTTCGTACGAAAATTCTGAAAATTTAAATTTCATGGGTGTAGTGAAACTAAACAAAAAATAACATTAGAAATTATGGTTTGCTTTCATTTACATTTTTATTTTTACACCGTATATATATATATATATATATATATATATATATATGGACAATTTGTAAAGCGCCGTTTACTCATAACATGACCTCAAGGGCGCCGTTTATCGTATCCATCACCCGAAACTCCCAGCAAAAAGGTGTGTCTTCAGTCCTCTTGAAAGTCCTCCAGTCGTACATTGAAACGAGCAATTTTATACAAATACAATCAATATATAATACAGAGAGCAAGTTCATCACGAAGGTGCGATTTGTTCCAACTAACCCAAAGTAAAATCCCAAATATAAAACATTAATTTAAAGAAAGAAAAATAAACTTAAAACAAAAATATATTCAAAAATTTACCCAAGAAATTTCGGATAAGATGCGAAATTTTCGAGCGAATTTTTGCTTGTTCTCTACATTAAGTAATGTATCGAGGTTATCGGCAATAGACAGAACCAAGTGGCGAAATGAAATAAGAAATGCAGATCTCACCACAATATGGGACTAATAAGTGCCCTATGCCCTAATAAGGACTAATAAGGAGAGAGACTACATCTATATAGAAAGGCTTGTTTACAACATTTAGTAAGATTGATCCATTTTTGGAAAACACCATCATAATTGAAGCAGATATTTTCTTTACCATCATGGCATTTCCCACAAATAGAGCAGCCAGTGGACTAACTACATGTCATTTATATGTAAATTATTCTCTCCATGTCCGTGGAGCACCTGGCAAAGAATTGGTTTCCAACTCTTTTCCGTCAGTTTTCGAATATTACTTTATTGATATAATAAACAGCTGTTGCCTCTTATTAACAGTATAAGATAATGTTTAATAGAAATTACATAAAATATACTTTTATTAGGTAGGTACTCGTTGTAAGATTAAAATAATTAGGATTTGTGAAATAAAAAATAAATAAAAATAAAACAAACTAAAAAAAATAAGAGTATTCAGTAAAAGACAGGTGTTTGAAAAAATAAAGATTTTTACATCTTTAATTCAGAGATGAGGTTTGTTACTTATTCTGAATGTCTTAATTTATTTTCGACATAAAGAGGACAGTTTGCATGTTTATTAGATGTAGCTGGTCTGCTGGCTACCCCACTTGTGGGATATACCATGATGGTATAGTAGTAGTATGATATATGTTAACTTGTTGCTTGTTTGGGAATGTATATTTAAACAGAAATAAAGATATTTATTTACATCTTAACTTAAATATTTATTTGTTCTTCTTTTATTTCCAAATTTTCAAAAGTGTTATTTCGATATTACAAATGTTTTATTCTTACCTTCGTAACAATATCAAGGAAGTAATATTATTTTCATTCTTCTCTTTGGGAAATTTGATTTATAGCAAACAATAAAATTGATTTTTGACATTATTTTTAAAAGGTTCAAGGAATTTAATCCGAATAATATTATTTTTCAATATTATGAAAACAATAGCAAGCTTCCTCCAGTAAATTTAGATAATTTCAGGCCATTCAAGGTGAAATATTGCAAAAAAACACAATATAATCTTCTTAATATATTTTACGAAATAAACATCTTTATAGGTATTCTCTTAAGCCATAATGCCTTGAGGTGTAAGCAAAAAGAACGAAACGCTTTCTATTTTTTTACTATAATATACAATTTCTTATTCAAATTCATCACGTTCTCTTATTATTATTATTGGACAACATTAAAGTGTCGTTTACGTGCCAAAGCACCTCAAAAACACTGTACAATTTACCAATTCTAGGACATTACATCCACGTCATATAAAATATATGATGACAAAACTAGATATAAGATATCTCGATTGGAGAACCATATTTACACATTATGTAACATTGTGCAAAATCTAACTGGTAGAAGTGAGAAAGGCGTCCCAATGCTTACGAATACGTTCTAGGCTGGTTCAAGTGACCACTTTCGGTGTCCATTGACAAAACTTTTATCAATTCCGCCATTCCCACTGTCCACCAATCGAGAAACACTTTTTGCAAACCATAGAAGCAACCATCTTTTGAGATCTCATATTTCTGATCTCAAATGGATCGCAATCTCCCGTCTAAATGGACATATACATATGATGATTCACTTATGATGACCATGATGAATTCGTTCCAAACAACCGGACAACTTATTCAATTCTTCTCGCATTTGGTAATTTTCCTGATTATTTTATTTATCGTCCTGGCAATTACGCAAAGCATTATCTTTCAAATTAAGAAGTAATATACCTATATATGTGGAGATGTTAAAAAGTATTTTGTTAGATTTGAGTCTTTGTGTTTCCAAAGCTATAAGCTGTCAACACCTTTGAAGACTTCTGTGAAAGCTTTCAAATTTCATGAGGCATAAATATTTTTTTAAAATAAACACCTTACCTTCTAAAACATTCAGGATCAGGTCTTCTTGCCTTCCTTCTAAGGAGTTGCACGGTGAGAGCATACGTCACAACCATCGCTAGCATTGGCACGTAGAAGGTAACCAGCGATCCCAGCACCCAGAACATCCTGTTATTGATGACACACTCCTGTGCTCGGGGCATTATATTGGCTTTATTCATTATTCCTGGAAGAAAGGAAAATGAAACTTTATAGTTTTTATCTTAAAAGAACAATAATATTACTTTTAAAACTCTAAGACACGCATGTTATGAAATTTTTCATTGATAGTGATTCACGATTTATAGAAAACCTCTTGGATTTCTTTGAAATGTATATTTACACGATAGCAACACTGTTTCGTTGCGACAACACGCTTTTTTCTTAATCGCGCATTAATGAATATTTAAATATTCAAAATAATTACGAGTACGCGCTGTAACTATGGATTCTGGCGATTTAAAGGCACTGAAGACCTTCTTCCTACAGAAGATGACAAGCATGGAGGAAAGGATTACATGTAATCCTTGTAAATGTGGTGGCTTGACGACTGGTGTGGTGGAGGAGTTTCAGCTATTCAAGACCACTATAATGAAGAAGCTGGAAGCTTATGATGCGAGAATGAGTGTTCTGGAGAACCAAATCGAGACGATGGAGAGAACACGACGACGTAAGATGCTACTTTTGCATGGAGCTCCCGAGGGACATACATTGGACGCTGCTTTGAAGGAGACCCCCCTTAACATCGACCCTCTGCACATCAAAGATATCCGTCGGATAGGGAGAAACCAAGCAGATAAACCAAGACCAATACTCATCATCTTTAAAACCCAATCTCAAAAGAGTGACATCTGGGGTAGGAAGACAACTTTGAAAAATACTAAGTGGCTACTAACTGAATCACTTACACCAAATGCACTCAAAATTCTGACGGAAGCCAAGAACAAGGTTGGTAACAGAAACAC
Source organism: Athripsodes cinereus (assembly GCA_947579605.1). Taxonomy (NCBI): domain Eukaryota; kingdom Metazoa; phylum Arthropoda; class Insecta; order Trichoptera; family Leptoceridae; genus Athripsodes; species Athripsodes cinereus. The sequence goes on from OX388326.1 coordinate 9,888,996, forward strand.
CTGGACCATGAATGGATTTGTTCATGTTAAATTTCCTGATGGTTCAAAGAAGAGAATATCTAACCTATCTGATCTGGATGGCGTTCCCGAGGACTCAAGCAAGAGAAAGCTGCGTACACGGACAAACAAGTAATTTTAAATGATTAACCATCTTACATATATATGGCACCCTGTATGATTTTGCGTATTGATTGTTTTACTTTTACTTTGCTTTCATTTTGTGTAAGTTTTTATATCTTTTGCAAGCCACTCAATCATTCAAACTTCTTTTGTAAATAGTCATGAAGTTAGCTAGAATTTGGTTCGGAATATCACATTCAGTCTTGCCAACTTACTTTCGTTTAATTATTTTTTTTTCCAGTTTGGCCAACGGTATATTATTATAAGTTTTTATTCTGCCTGTTCGTAAACTCTCACTGTGGACATCTCAATCCATAGACTAATTTCGAATTGACAGCGTAACACGGTTTGTGAAGCGCTTGAAAGTCTGTAGACTTCCGATTTGTTTTGATTGTCTTGTGATTATCTATGCGTATCTGTATTTGGAAAATCACAACTAACCTTCACTTGTCAAACTGTGTGTCGGTTGTAATGTCATCGCTCACTAAAATTTATATATTTTTAAATATCTTGCTTTAATTCCACGCAGAATGTAATAATCATTTTTTTTAATTATTTTATAAATGTATATATATTCACATCATTCTAAATTGTCGGTGCTTTTCTTCACTAGTGACCTGATTGGTTGCGAGTTTGTTCTATCTGTAAACATTGTAAATTAGTATGAATTTTAATTAATACTGCCGGTGTTTTTGTTTGATAATCTAACTTGAAATGGATGATTTTACATGGATTATTGCGTATAAACGGTGAGTATCATGAATACTACGTAATAAATTATTCAGATTCTATTTTATTTATATAACATGATGATTGTAATTGAGTATTAAACACCAGTTGACTGTTGTATAACCTAACTGCTGGGTTGTAGATACATTATATTAATAGTTTATTGATTCATACTTAAGACTGAGAAGTGATTGTTTATTTATTTTGTGATCAATTTTATTTGACAATTTATTTTTATTTTAACAGTTAATGATGTAAGAGTTTTGAATGTTGGAGATATTTATGCATGTGCTATATAATGTACTCAGTTGTCAATAAATGAAAACACGACATAGTTTAATTGAAAGGCAAATGTAACAAGTACCTAACTGAAACATCTACGTGTCTTATTGTGTGAGTCTAACATGTGATGGGTACTATTATTCTTAAATTGTTTTAAATTTATTTCATGTTTATTTATTATATTTTTAATTCCAATTATAAATGTTGATTCAATTGTGCATAGGTACCTGGGATTTAATCCTTAATCATGATGCCACTTACTATGTTGTGTAATTTATACTCATTCCGCTCATCTACCTAACGGCATTTAATATTCCCTTTTATTTAACTTCATGCGGCCTCGTGATTTAAATGTGTGATTTTTCTTTTATTCTATTTTTACTTATAACTTGCTTTTTTTTTATTCTATTTACTATTTTTACTTATTATTAGATAAAAGTTACTTTAATAGTTTACTATATATATTTATAATACTGGTTTATTTATATATAGTTTGTACATATTATTTTTATTTGTTTATACTCTATACATATTATTTTTATTTATTTATTTATTATTTTTTAGCACACATATTATAACATGAATACTTCTCCTCAAAATGATTCCTTCTATTCCCTCCCTTCCTCTCCCCTCACCCATTACTCTGCTCAATCAAACTTCTCTGATTCATTTCAATCGGTTGAAAGCTCTTCGACTAGCTCATTGCTGTCACTCTCTGAGCAACTACGGTCATCTCTTTGTAATTCTAGGTCTATTCTCAATGTGTGTCATATCAATGCTCAGAGTATACCCGCCCACTATGATGAGTTGCTTGCTTCTTTTACAGATGTTCCTCTACATGCATTGTTGGTTAGTGAATCCTGGTTCAAGCCTACTCTCCCATCTTCACTTTTCGATCTTCCAGGATACAATCTAATACGTTGTGATCGAATCAATCGTGTTGGGGGTGGCGTTGCTATTTATCTGCGTGATGATTTGTCTTATAAGGTTGTCGCATCTACTGAGGCAGGAGTGGTGGGGGGAATGGAGTACCTGTTCATTGAGGTGTGTGTTTTTCATTCTAGGGTGTTGTTGGGTGTTGCCTATTGTCCGCCATGCTGCAACTATTTCCTTGAACTCGAAACCTTATTGGAGTCATTAACTCATAACTATATTCATACTATACTTATGGGCGACTTCAACACCTGCCTAATTAGAAATGATTACCGTGCCCACAAATTATCGAACTTAATAAATTCAATTGACTTACATTTATTGCCGCTCTGCTCTACTCATCATACAAGATCTTCGCAGTCACTGTTAGACCTTATGATAACATCTTCAGTGAATCATGTCAAGTCTCATGGACAATTGACAGCTTCTGGTTTTTCGTGTCATGATTTGATTTATCTCTCTTACAAAGTTAAACTTCCTAAAATAAAGTCTAGACTTCACTCGTTTCGCAATTTTCGTCGATTAGACATTGCAAGCTTAAAAGATGATGCTGAGCAAATAAACTGGCAAAATATTTACACCGCGGCTGACGTGAACGTCATGGTGGAGGAGTTTAATCATGAAATCATTAATTTGTTTGACAAACATGCTCCGGTTATAACTGTTCCACTGAGGCGTCCTCCGGCACCATGGCTAACGGATAACATTCAAAAACTTATGAATAAACGGGACAGAGCAAAAGCAAAATTCAATAAGACAAAGTGCCTCAATGAATGGGAAACTTACAAACTGCTAAGAGGGCACTGCTCTAAATTGTGTCGTAAATCTAAAAAGGAATATTTTTTCAATAATGTTTCTTCATCCACACCAAATAAGACTTGGAAATTTCTAAAGCAGCATGGTTTGGGTAAACAAGGTGGCACTGTTGGCTCGGTTGCGGTTAGCCTCGATGAGCTGAATCTTCACTTTTCTTCATTACCTGTCGTTATTGATCCTGTTATTAAACAACTCTCTTTAAATAAAATAAAGAATTGTACGCATGATTTTGAACCATTTGATTTCAGATTAATAACCTTGGAAGAAGTGCGAAAGTCCTTCTCTGCGGTGAAGTCTACTGCTGTCGGTTATGATGGGATAAGTTTCAAGATGATCACTCTGCTTATGGATTGTGTTTTGCCTGTTATAACATTCATAATTAACTCCTCAATATCCACATCTGTTTTCCCATCTGAGTGGAAGACGGCAAATATAATTCCGTTAGCCAAGGTTGGTTCCCCATCTTCAGCCAAGGATTTTAGGCCTATTTCAGTCCTACCCTTTCTATCTAAAATAATGGAAAAGTTAATTTATCAACAACTTAATGACTATCTTCTATCTCACAACTCTCTGGATCGATTTCAGTCCGGCTTTCGTAAGGGCCATAGTACAGCTACTGCCCTGCTTAAAATTTCAGAAGATATAAGGTTCGCTATGGAAGGGAGGAAACTTACTTTGCTGACGTTGCTAGATTTTAGTAACGCTTTTAACTGTGTTGATTATGATCTTCTTTTGGCTCGATTGGAGTCTCTCAATATTAAAGGAAGTGCCTTGGAATGGTTAAACTCATACCTCAGAGGTAGAAGGCAGAGAGTGTGTTTATCAACTCAAACCTCCAACTGGACTGATTTGCGTGCAGGTGTACCGCAGGGCGGAATTCTTTCTCCTTTGCTTTTCTCAGTCTTCATTAATACTATCACTCACCAGCTTTGTGGATCCTACCATCTTTACGCAGATGATCTCCAACTCTATATTCATTTTGATCTTGATAACATTGTTTCTTCTTTTCAAATCATGAACCAAAACCTCCAATATATTAGTTCGTGGTGTAGGGAGCATGGACTACTTGTTAATCCTTCAAAGTCCCAAGCAATCATTATAGGTAGTTCCAGGCTTTTGACGTCTCTCAATCTCGCCCCTTTGCCATCTTTGATCTTAAACGATTCCATTATTCCCTTCGCTGATACAGTCAAAAATTTAGGTATATACTTTGATAACGGGTTGTCCTGGTGGAGGCAGATTAATGAAGTCAGTAAAAGGGTATTTGCTTCTTTACATTCGCTTAAAAGACTTCAAAACTTTCTTCCTATTGACACAAAAAAACTTCTCGTTCAATCCTTAATTCATCCTTTATTTGACTATGCAGATGTATGCTACTTAGATCTCTCAGTTGAGGCGCTGAATAAGCTGGAACGTCTTCAGAATTCATGTATTCGGTATATCTTTGGTCTAAAAAAGCGTGATCACATTTCTGAATTCCGGCAGCGCCTTGGCTGGAAGACAATAGCCCAGCGTAGAGATGTTCATATTCTCTCTCTTCTTTTTAAAATTCTCTTCGATCCAGTCGCACCCTCTTATCTAAAGGAAAGATTTGTCTTCTTACAATCACACGGTTTGTCACTTCGTTCAGCTACAAATAATCTTCTATCCATCCCACCTCATCATTCTAGTTTTTATACGGATTCATTTACTGTTCATGGTGCGAGGCTTTGGAACAGACTCCCACATAAGGTTCGTACTTCTTCAACATTATATTCATTTCGTAAACAAATTAATTGTCTCTAGTCTTCATACACATTTTTCGATTTCATTTTTTTTACTTTTTTAAACTTTCGCGTAATAATTACGCCGAGCAGATCCTCTCCTTTTCCCCTTTCCCTTTCCTTTCCTACTCTTGTTGTATGTGTGCTTTTTATATTTTATCTTGTTTTTATTATATATTTCATTTGTAGTTTTTATTTTAGCATCTTGTTTTTATATACTTTTATCTATATGTTTTTTCTATTGTTTTATTTTTATTTATTTTTTTTATTTTTTCGGGTTGGCTGGAAGAAATCGCATATGCGATAAGCCCGCCTTTTGGTAGTCTATTGGAACAAAAACATGTACACATTATAAATATTGATGCCAATAAAGCTTTATTTATTTATTATTATTATTATTTTTTGTATAAATGGGCTTGAACACAACGCACAGATGACAAAACCAATCAGAAATTTTGATTGTAGAACCACGTTTACACAGTGTAACATTGTGCAAAATTTAATTAAATGAAAGGAGGAAGGCGTTCCAGTGCTTACGAATTGGCTTTAGGCTGACCTAAATGATCACTTTCGGTGTCCATGGATAACGTTCATTAAATCCGCTATTATCATTGCCACGATATAAGGTCCACCAATCGAGAAACATTTAATACATCCATACAATCAACCCTTATGGTCGTTTTTTTAATGGCAAAATATTCAAAAATGATTGAATTATGATCAGAAACTCCCACATATTACATTATTATATAAACTTTAGTGTTTAATTGAGCTTATCACACTTACGTATTTAAGTAAAGATCTAAGAACTAAATATGCAGGAGAAAATAAAAACCAAAACTTCAGGTGTTCCATCGGTTAGCAATATTCGCTTCATGGGAACATTAATAATAGTAGGTACCTATTATATTGTATGTCATTGAAGGGACTCCCGGTTCACACGAATTTGTGGTGGGCATTGCCCTTTGGTAAAACATCAATCATTCTAAACCATCACAGCCATATATCAAAAGTGGGGTAATCAGCACACTAACTGTGAATAACAAACATGCTAATTGTCCTCGATCTGCCAATAATAATTATCCATAATTATTATGGATGAATCCCATAGCCAAATTAAAGGTGTTAAAATATGTATTTTTGCAGGACGCTCGTAAACTTAAAGAAAAAAATTGATTTTCTTTATGCAAATTTATTTAGAAGGAAACAGCAATGCTGTACCACAATCTAGAGTCAGTTTTAACATTATTTCTAAAATGAAATTAAAAGAAACAAACATTTCCTGTACTATATTATGTACGTTTTTCGTCTTCTAAAGACATTGTCAACCTTTCAATAAAGAACATGGAGTAGAAGAAATATTTGTTTTTTAATTTCATTATGGAATTCTACTACCTAAACACCCCCACAGTGAATGAATTATTTCTTCAAATTATTATGTACTAAGCCTTTTTGAAAGTAGATACTAGTAAACAACTTATGTCTTTCGTAGAATTCACTGATGATTCCACCAGACGATAATATTGGAAAAGGGTAGAATTTAAAACCTTATTGGATTTCTAGGAATTATTTACGTAATCATATGGCAGTACACACATATTAATATGTAGGTAGTTAAGAAAAAAATATCCATTCTAATATGTATATCATGGAGAGTTAATTTTTATATGTTCAATTTATCGAACGTAATTCAATTTATATCAGAATAAAATTTTTATTGAAAAAATAAATCAATTTCCTTCAATGAAAGTGGTTATTATTCTAATAATATAAGAAGATTTAAAACTCGAATTTAAAAGAATTTTTATCTTACTATAAAATAAAATATCAAATATTATAAAAAGTTATAAACTAAATGTCAAGAATACATTAAAATTTAGTAAATCTCAGAATATAATAAGTATTCCAACCATGTTGAATTTGCAGTTATTTGTTAGCGATTCATTTAACTTTGATGACTTTTTTAAGAGTTCTCAGGTAAATTAAGGATCTTCGCTGGTCCACCTTTTGATTTTGCATTTTGTTGTCATGTTCTATAATTGACTGTCTGATCTTTTGTACTTCGTAAAAATAAAATTAAATAAATAAAAATTAAACCATGGGTCCAAACCGACACACCGTACTTAGCGATCGACTACTGACATACTTTTCGACAATCTACCTACATGTACCGTGTAATTATGCGTTATTGTTGCGATTATTGTCGAAAATTCATTTGTAGTCGATCGCCAAGTGCGTGTTTGTCTAGGGGGTCATACATAGATATTATGTACGTAGAGTTAGTCAGTATCCTGGAGGTAGAGTTTCAGCTTCATGCAAAAGAGTTGCGCGGTTCGATCCCAGGTGCCGGCAAACTCCTATTTCACGGTACGAGTTTTTAGCGTACTGTAAATAGTGATGTGAGAAGAGAAAATTCTCCAAAGAAATTTCTCGTTTTCGAGAAATTTCTCCGAGAATTTCTCCTCTGATGGAAGAAAAATTTCTCTCCATAATTTTTCTTAGTGGTATTATGACCTTTCGCCCAGTACACTTCGCAGCCAACCTGATTGATCCAAAAAATTGTGGGGCTGATTAAGGCCCAAATCAGAGGTTATTAACACTTTTTTCCATGTACGTACCTATGTAGGATAATTAATTGTAGCCATATTGGTGATAAATTGTCTCAACATTTGTACATTGTTATTGATTAATTGAATAAAGTATTTATTATTATTATACTGTTAAATAAAGAATAAAAAAAATTCTCCGAAAATTCTCTACTTCGAGAAATTTACCGAATAATTATTTGTTGAGAATTCCACAACACTAACTGTAAATGGTATATAAGGTTGTTTTTAGGCTTATAGAAAAAACCCATAGGTATATATCCTTAAAAATCTTTTTTAGTTCACTTTTTATACCCCTACAACATATTCTGTACATAAGTGAGGTAGCCAGTGCACTAACCATAATAAACATAAATGTTGTCTTCTTCACATCAGATCCTTAAAAAATTATGATGGATCTAATATTTACTTCAGTGACCATCTCACCCCACAAAACAAACAGCTGTATAGAGAGGTGAGATTAAGAGCAAAAAGTGCAAATTTCCGTTTTGTGTGGACAAAAGTAGGCAGAATATATACAAGAGAAAAGGAAGACTCCAGTACAATAAGAATAAAGTCTCAGAGAGATTTAACGAAGATTGCATCAGCTACAGGCATGGACCCAAACTTTGTCTTGAAATTGACGTCTCCTATAACTACGTATGTCAACTCACATTAGTAAGGATGCTGGTCTCTCACACACTCTCTGCAGCGCATTGCGAAATTCACTGTCTCTTCATACGTTTCGATTGCTATGTATCACACAACATATCTAATTTAAAAAATCCATCCATTAGAACACATTACATACCTTACATTAATATGCTACGTACTTCAATCCTATGTTACAATTGTCTTATATCATACATCACATCTAACTCTAATAATCCCCAAATGTCTTATACCACACATACACACACAAATACATTTTACTACTATACATCTCTTGCAACACATTACATACCTCACACTTTTCTATTAAAAAATCAATATCTTTTAATAAACCATCGTTGTCATATATCATTCAACACATCTAATTTAAATTATTCTCAGATATACTATACCATACATATTTATATATCCTGTTACTATACTACACGTATACAAATACTCCAATACCATACATCCCACTCAATGCATCATTTAGCTTACACCCTTGTATTGTTTACCCAGTTTCTTTCAGCATACTGTTATCATACGATTCCAGATCTGCAATTATTCTACGTTAATTACTTGGAAAGCGATCTACGACAAAAAAGAAAATTCCAGGCGATTCACTCTGTAATTCGGAATTAGAGGAAATTATCAAACAGCTTCCTGAAGCAGCCACATTAACTCCGTTTGAGATGAAGCAATGGTGCGATGAGAGTTGCTCTTCCCTGAAGATATTGAGTGTCAATATACGAAGTATAACAAAGAACTTCGACGAATTAATGGTATTTATAGAATCTACTGGTGTGTCCTTGGACATAATTATACTGACTGAATGTTGGTTGGAGGACTCTAGGTTTATTCCGCCATTGAAGGGATATACCTCATTTCAGACTGTAGTCCACTCAAACAGATCTGAAGGTGTTGTGATTTATGCTAAAGATTTTTTAAATTCTATTGAAAGACAAACGAACATAACTGATGCAAACGCTTTAAAAATCGATTGTGGACATGAACTTACTATTATTGCTATATACCGTTCTCCTTCACACCATAACATAACACCTTTTTTAGATTCGCTAAACTTGGCTTTAGCTCAGAAAATTAGCAGTAAACATGGAATAATCACGGGAGATCTGAACATAGATATACTTGATGCTAGTGATCGCACTGAAAAATACATGTGTTTACTATCTGAACATGGATATATGTCAACTATTAATAAGCCAACAAGAGTTACACAAAATACGTCTTCATGCCTAGATCACTTTTTCTTAAAACCAACACAAGGAGTGAGAGCTGCTGTGGTGCATACATCTTTTACAGATCATTTTGCCATCATAGTAACAATTCAAAAAAATAATTCATCTCCTAAGGTAAAAGAAACTACTATTAATGTCATAAACTACCCTAACGTTATACAAGCATTGAAACACGAAGACTGGACAGAAATTCTCACAACTGATGAACCTAACTTAGCCACAAATAAATTTATCCAAATAATACAGGAACATACATCTAAAAATACCCAACAAAAAAAGATATCGCATAAACAAATTAAACTAAAACCTTGGATAACCGATGCCATCGTTAAGAGCGTACACAAAAGAGATGAATTACACAAAAAGGTCAAAAGATTTCCTCTCAATCAAAGGCTCGCGAACTTCTACAAAAAATACCAAAGCATATTAAATTCCATAATAAAAAAAGAGAAACGTAAATATTACAAGGAAAAAATAGAAGAAGACAACTACAACCTAAAAACAATATGGAAAATAGCGAAGGAGAATATGGGCTGCAAAAACAAAGAAACAGTAATAGAAAAACTAAGGATTGAGGATAATATTATAACTGACGAAAATCTTATAGCTGATAACCTAAATAAATACTTTGCTGAAATAGGCTCAAAATTAGCTAAAGATATTAAAGAAAAAACCTCGAATAATAAATGCCACCCCAAAGATGCAAATAAATATATCCCACTAAATAAATTCACTTTAACAGAAACACAACAGATTGATGTACTAAAAATAATCAAGGAATTAAGATCCAACTCTGCCAGGGGACCGGACGGCATATCAACAAAACTATGGAAGAGTGCTTCAGAGTATATCATACGCCCTCTTACACATATCATCAACATTTCTATAAAAAAAGGACTTTTCCCAGATCAATTGAAAATGGCTCATATAATACCAATTTTCAAAGATGACGATAAAGATAATCCTAAGAATTACCGACCTATTGCGTTGTTAAATAGTATGTCTAAAATTTTTGAAAAAGTAATTAACAAACAGCTTAGCAAATACCTTGAAGAAAATTGCATTCTTTCGGCTAAACAATTTGGTTTTAGACAAAAAAAAAGCACTCAAGATGCGATAATTGAAGTGACTGAATTTATTACAAGAGCACTGGACGAGAGAGAAAAATGTGTGGGAATATTTCTGGATCTGCGAAAGGCGTTTGATTCAGTGAGCCATGACTTGTTGATTGAAAAGATTGGAGAAATATGTGTTGATGCAGCTACAGTAAACTGGTTTTCGTCATATTTATCAAACAGAACACAGGCAGTAAAAATGACAAAATGTACTAGCGCGCCTCTTCCAGTTAATTATGGGGTTCCTCAGGGTAGTATCTTGGGACCAACACTGTTCCTGCTATATATTAACGACCTATGCTCCCTGAATATAGATGGAACTATAATCTCATATGCAGATGATACTGTTTTGCTCATTAAATCGTCAACGTGGAGCAAAGTTTATGAAAAAGCCGAAAGAGGGCTAAATGTAGTAAAACATTGGCTTGACTGTAACCTACTAACTCTAAATGTCGACAAGACTAAATACATGACTTTTGCTATTAACAAAAGATTACAAAAGGAATCAAACGGCTTTCACATCACAATACACGATTGTCAAAACCAAGGCTTATCATGTACATGCCCTAAACTTACAAAAACCTCGCAATACAAATACTTGGGAGTCATCATTGATGACTGTCTTAAATGGAAAGAGCATATATCAAACCTCTCCAAAAAAACTAGGCAGCTAATGTTCATATTCAGAAATCTAAGAGAAATATTTGATTTGAACTTATTAAAATCGTTATACTTTGCTTTAGGACAGTCCATACTGTCTTATGGAATAGCTGGGTGGGGTGGTATGGCTAAAACAAACATTTACCCTATTTTAATAGCCCAAAAAGCATTACTCAAAGTCATATCCCGGAAACCATACAGATACTCGACGAACCTATTGTTTTCTGAGTTCGGTGTTTTGGATATACGCCAGTTGTATATCAAGACAATTGTTAAAAAGCTGCACAAAGACCCGGAAAAATACCTACCTAATTATGTACACGCGATAAATACCAGAAACAAAACTTTATTACAGCCCACAATAGTACACACTACTTTTGCACAAAGACATTACATTCACTTAGCACCACGAATATACAATAAAATAATCCCAGACATACTTGACTTACTATTACCAAATAACAATAACCTAAATAAATTACTCACGAGGTGGTTGATGGACAGGGGCAGAGAGTTGTGTGAGAATGATCTTATCCATATTACAAAATAAAGCCTTAATGTAATGAGCGAGTATGTGTAGTCATATTATAATTTGTGTTGTTTATTCTTAATTATTAAATTATCTTATTTTTTATACTTTAAATTCTTTATTATGTTATTTTGTTTTATTATTCTTTTGATTATTTTATAGTTATTGTGTTGTAAAATGTAAAAAATTTTTTAGTATTGCCCCAGAACAGATTTCGATCTAGTGGGGCATTATATTCCAATATGATTTTTACTGTTATTTAAAAATGTAAAATTTTGGAAATAAATAAATAAATAAAAAAATAAATATGCGAGTAAAAAAAATTAAAGATAATTGCTGAATGTTGTATGTCTTACTTGCGATGTTTTAAGAATTGGTGTTTTATATAGGATACAAGAAAATTTACAGCAAAGAGTGGAGGACGAATTTTTGACTAGGAACTCTACTAGCACGAGTGACTGGCAATATAATATAAAAAATGATAATATAGTCTATTGAAGTTTTTTCAAATATATTATTACATATTTTCAAAATAAATATAGTGAATTAAATATTCTAAATATAGTGAAAGTAAACAGTGTTAGCGTTGACATTATTTTTATAATATAATATAATATAATATAATATATAATAATGATATATAATAATGTCGCTTGTTCAATGCGTGCATCATCCCAATCCTTCTATATGGCTGCGAGTCTTGGCACTTAACCAAGGCTCAAGAGCGGAAGATACTAAGCTTTGAAAACAAGTGTCTTAGAAGGATTCTGGATGTCAGATGGTATGAACATGTTACAAATGATGCTGTGCGCCGACGCACCCAGCAGAGACCTGTAATCTCCGTAATACAAGAGAGACGATGGTCCTGGCTGGGACATGTTTTGAGAATGCCCAATGATAGTTGGCCAAAAAGAGCACTGTTCTTCCGTCCGCAGGGGTTCCGTAGGCCCGGGCGTCCCTCTTTCACAATGCACCGTTCCTATGACAACGACATCGGAATGCAAGGAATGTCGTGGGAAGAGGTGACGCAATTGGCACAGAGACGCTCTGAATGGAGGAGGCTGGTTTCTGCCCTGTGCTCCCGAGAGGAGCGTTGAGGGCGATGATGATGATGATATAATAATACATATTTTCAGTTGAAATTCTATAAGGTACTTCTTGTAACAAGGACGCTGGCCAGACAACCTGTTACATGAAACAGAAATTCACTTTGTTGTTGCCACGAATACAAACAAAACACTAGCTTGTGAATGTTCTGAGAGGTTTTAAGTTTTTGACAACAAAGGGATGCAAATTTTATCACCCTGCCCCTGCCACTCAGCGAACGGGGATGAAACTTTCATGGGGTTCTGAATCGTGATGTCGAGGGGAAGAGACTAAAAGAAAAATGAAAATATTTTACTATAAAAATAAAATAAGATAATACTAAAATATTTTAATCATTTTACTGCCGTCTTCCTGGGATAGAATAAGCCTCTTTCTCTGTTTTATAAGTTTTCTAGTGTCCTGTATAAAGGCAGATATTCGTAAAGTAAGAGTAAATACTTTTTTTAATATTTTCAATTTAGCGATGCGGTTTGTATAGTAAACTCTCTTTGAATATCTTTCTGTCACTCTCACATGACTATCGACTTAAATCGCGGCATCCATTTTGGATAACAGCTGGAAATGATAGCCGATCAACTCACAACAAATAGCGATATCTGTGGGCAACGACAACAGTGAAAAACCATAACCTGATTGCAGACCCAACTATACAGCTTCCAGGTTCTACGTTGCCTAGAAAACTCTGGTGCACTTTAAACAGACTATTAAGGAGTGGTGTCGGATGCACAGCGTCACACTTACATCAATGGGGACTCGCAGACTCTCCGTTATGTGTGTGTGCTGCTGACCAATCAACAGACCACGTGGTGAACACATGTTCAAATATTCATACGTTGGCGGGTTGCAAGCACTTATAGTCTTGCAACCTGCCATCTTAGTTTAGGGTCGGACGACGCGATTTCATAGCTACGGGGCCTTGAGATTCGAGTATGACGGGTTCAACCCATAAGAAGAAGATTTGAATATAATGCCACAGAAAACATTAAGAACAAAAAGTTATTCAATAGAAATCCCGTGATGGTAGAAATACATATACCTACATATACATATATGGATCGTAAAAAAAACATCAATACGTTCTCAAGAGAAATCTAGAGGGTGAACAAGTAAAGTTCATGTTTTATCAATACTTTTCATTGAGTATTATGGAAAGTATTGAAATGAAATTAAGAAACTGTGATCTTTAAAGTGAGAATAAGTATTTATCCTACAAATATAATATGAAACAGGGAACATCTACTATCTAATGTTATCTACATTCTCATCAATATTATTAAGGTGACCAAACGTCCTTCTTTTGGAAGTACAGTTTTTCTTTTGTAATTTCTGTCCTTCTTTGATAAGCATGCTTCTTTTTGATATTGTAAAATAAACATTTTGTAAAATACTACTCTTTAGCGAAATCAGAAATGTTATGAAGTATTTCAAATTCTTTTAGCCTTTCGAAAAATGTGCGACGGAGCACTAAACCTCACCTACCGAAAGATATTGAAATTTAATTGTCCAAAATAACATGAAAATCACATAATTGTAATTCTACAAAATGTCATGCGCGATAATAACCTCCGAAGTTGGAGGCGTTTATACGAATCACTTGCTTTTGGCGATGGTAGTGAAGAAAATTGAAAAAGGTCACTTTTGAAAAAATGGACCAAAGCCACCATATTCGAGAATGCGATAAAATATTCTCAAAGAATAAAGACCGTCTTCCTTTCATTGAAAATTTTGCGTAACAAAACCGAGGAGATTGTCTTCTTCTTCTTCTTCCTCGTAATGTAGATCATCGATCTGTTAGGTCAGAAGTTGATGCCTCTTGTGATGCTGAAGACCAGCTGTCTCTCCATCTTTTTGGTGGTCTTCCTCGGGGACGTGAACCGACTGGTGTTTCCTTAGCAGCTATATGTACGATTCTGTTTTCAGCCATCCGATCTACATGGCCTCTCCAGAATCGTCTCCTTTTCCTACTCCATCTTACGATGTCCTCCGTGTTGCATATGTTCCTAATCTCAGTATTTCTTATTCTCTCTCTGAGAGTTTTGCCCGCAATAGCACGTAATGTTTTCATCTCTGATGTTCTTAGTAGGTTTTATGTTCGTACCGTGTCTGCTCTTGTTTCTACACCATATGTCATTATTGGCCTAGGAGGAGATTGTGAAATGTATAAAATTCTTACAACCATTCTAAAAAGTATTCTCTTCTTCGATGAAAAACAATTGGTCACCTTAATATTACCTACCACAGCATATGTACAGATATTACACAAGCATCTAGATCACATTACTATCCGTGTATTAAGTACTTTGTTTGAACCTGGCTTTAATCTGGAAATATTAATCAAATATTATAAAAATCTATATTACCTACATAGATAACATTAAAAGATTATTCGATTACATTGAGTCTGCCTTGGTACAGGCTCATGCCCAATAAGGCAGATTTTACGAGGACATGTTATGTTTAAAATTACACTACACACTATCACAGCATATCCCGCCAGTGGGGTAGCCAGCAGAACAGCTGCATGTAATAAACATGCAGGCCGTCTTCTCTGTCCCAATAAAAAATAAGACATTCGAGATGGGTGGCTAACCTCATCGCTGAACTTGAAATGTAATATGTCTTTATTTTTTTGAACACATGCCTTTTAAAGGACACTCGAAAACTTATGGAAAAGAGTGGGAGACCAATTCTATACCAGGTGCTCGACGGCACATATTATATGTTTTAACTATTATAAAAAAAATAAAATAAAAATTCTACGAGTATGTTCCAAGGCTATCCATTCGTTTACAATTCTACAATTTACACTCGTGATTGGGGCAATAAAGAATAAAGTTTTATTTAATTTTAATATTCTCAAACGAACGACGAATATTCTAAAAGACTCACATAGTATTTATACGAAAATTTCGCAACGTTAAGAGTTTTGCGATAGTAGAAACATTATGAACATCAATGGTTCAAGAAATCAGAAGTAGGTACCTATGTACAAGGATTTGACTACATATTTAGATAGGTATAGGTACTGTATGTATTATCTCCGTTGTTAATCTTCTTAACTCCATACTATTGTGCCGCCAGTAAGTACATTGCGATGTCATTTTGGTTATGAGCATAATATTGCACGGAGATTAAAGTTTTAAAGAATGAGAAAAAAATAAATTTTAAAACATTGCGATCTTCCAGTGCATTAAATGGAGGACTAGGTATGATTTCTCGGTACGAAACAATAATTTGTTTTGAGTGTATTGGGTAGTGTGAAATATTTATCGCTGTGACACAGGACATTGTCTATAATCATGTTTTGAACCACTCTAAATTAATCATTTCAATTGGTCAACCTATTTGAATAGGTATTAACTAGGTAGGTATACGTTGAATATGATACACATGTACATATGTGTACTTCCTTAAGGAGTGCAAGACACAGAGTTTCGACGCTTATGAACCGACTTAAAGCTTGGTTAAAAGTACTCTTTAAACTTAGGTAACATTCGCTATTTGTGCATATTGTGTGTGTGTCATTAAGAAGATTTATTTTTCCAGATACGGCTCAAAGTATGTGGTCGGTGTTGCCCTTTAAAAATATGGGTCGAAGTTGAAAAGCCATTGTTGTGAAATGAAATATATAAGTAAAAAAAAATTCAGAACACTTCTATGTAATGTATTACTCCTTGTGATATGGTAAGCTGGTATTATTGTGATCATGAATAAAACATACTTACTACACTTTTACAATGTGACCATGGATCTACTTGATACTATACCTAATACTTCATTATACATAATAATTTTCATGAATAATAGAACCTTCAGCTTTCAAGACTTGCATATATCTGCATGATGATGAGAATATTGACACCCATATAGTTATTACAACCTCGTACGATAAGAACAAATATATTTAAAGTTATTATTTTCATCCGACGGTTCTTGGTGGAAGCTCATGTTGAATTAATTAAAAATAAAGCACTTTTTTAGTATATCCACTGTGACTTTTTATTTCAAATATAATTTTCAAATATACATCATCATCACCCATCGCCCTCAACCCTACTCTCGGGAGCACAGGGCAGAAACCAGCCTCCTCTATTAAGAGAAACTCTGCGCCAACTGAGCTCTGATATCGTTGTTGTAAAAACGGCGTATTGTGAAAGAGGGACGCCCGGGTCGTCCCTCTTTCACTTTTCACAGAATATTTACTAAATTGATAGCTTATATTAAGGAAATTAAAACAAAACATGTTTTTTACTATATGTTCTTTATTGTCAGATTGGCAATTTCTTTGTGAGACGAAAGACGTAATATGTCTCAATAAAGAACATAAAGAGTTATTTAAGATACTAATTAAAGGGTGAATTATTGCTATTCCAACAGGGATTAAAATTTTTAACATAATATAGTAGAAGAAAACGTTTTTTTTTTAATTTCGTTATGGAATCCTATTACCTGAACACGGACACAGTAAATTGTTTCAAGGAGTTATATTGATTCTAATATTTTTTTGAACATCTTATTTGAACATCCTTTTAACTTTCCCATATCCCCCCTCCTATTAGCCACATTTTTTTAATTTTTGTTGTAGTTGTATGAATACTTGTGTGTATATGCCTACATAAAGTTCTTATTATTATTTTTTAATTTGATATTATATTTTTTAATCTAAGCGACTTATTCATCTTTTTTTTGTTGCTTTATCATATTTCATCTTTTATTTAACTTTTACATGCTTGGTTTGGAGCCACTCCTATTTTTTTGTAAAAATCATTGTCTTTTTTTAAGTAACTTCTTTTGTTGTAGTTTTATTCTTCTTCTTTTGTATTTAAATATTTGGTTTTTTATTATCATTTTGACTTTCTTTTTTACTATGAAAAAACATTCGAATACAAATGTGCAATCTGTAAATGGGTTAATATGTTTGTATATTAAAATATATTGTATTTGTTTAAAACCTGTAGATGTGCCAATAAAATAAAAAAAAAACATTATCCAGAATTTTATAAACTTACAATTATATCTAAATTAATTATGTTCCTTAGTAATATGGATACCAACTGAGTACTAAATAATGACACGCTATTGAATACTAAAATAAATCACTTGTTAATGTAGGCAATATGTTTGAGAGCCACATTTAAAAGTTTGTAAATTGAAATAATACAAAAAAGTTTATCCTTCTCTAACCCCTGATTTGCTTGGGTCTAAACAAAACAATCATTATTTTTTTTTACGTATGTAAAAGGTAAATTGTAATAAATTGTATTGCCAATACGAAAAAATACATCGTAATGTGTTATTTTGTAGGATTTGGATTTCAAAAAAAAAAATACGATACAAACTTCATGTCCAAATGTCACAAATTAAAAAGTATCCCAGGGAACATTTTATCATAAGTATTAGTCACAAATTAAAAAGTATCCCAAGGTATATTTTGTTGGAAGCATTAGCAAGTATTTTATATACCTAATTGATATTTTCAATCGACGGTACTTCATTCAATTAATTATTATTATTTATCGTGTCGAAACCCAGAAAAAAATAATCAATCTGATCTCCAGAACTGTGCAAAACGCACAGCAGGTGGAGATGCGTCAAAAATATCCTCCATAGTGCAAGTGACAGGGCACAATGGACACTCTAACAAGTGTAGCATAGTCTGTGCTGCACCACAGTCACATGCTCCGGATTCGTCCTGTAGATTACCCATTCAAACAGAATTGAATTAAGATAAAAAGAATTAAGAAAAAAAAAAACACAGTGTGTAGTTAACTTCCAGTTGATTTTATTAGCTTCGTTTACTAGCATTGAATAGAACTGATGCGAAATTCTAACAACGTTGAAATTGAATTTATTCTGAATATAAAACAAGACTAGGAAGTCATTACCACAAAATTGACTACGTCGTGTTAGGTCCGACTGATGGGACACGAACAAATATGGAATATAAACATATTTTACACAATGGAAGACTATTATGTAAATTCAATAATAAGAAATTTAAAACTGACATTGTTAATTATTTTAAATTACATAACTGACATAGGGCAATCGAAGTTTGCGTTCTGACTTTTAAATTATACTTTTGTAATGAATCTTTATTATCTATGTGGACCCATATTATTATTGTTCTTGTCAACTCTTTGACTGCTTTGATTGATTATTATTTGACTGATGAATTTAATTAATGTTGTTCTAATGTTTGATTTTTATATTGAATTTTAGTTTTGTTATGACTATGATAATTTATTCATATTCCATACAACTTTTAATTTGATGATTTCTTAATAACTTTTTTATTAATGATTTTTTTTTTGATAATGTTTTTTTTAATCTCTTATATTATTACATTTAATTGCTATATCTGAATTGTTCACTGTTTTGTTCGAGACTGTTTGCATTGTCTTTGTTCTGATTGGTTGTTCATGGTTTACAAGTTTTAAATGCTTTATATATACCTATTATTTGGAAGGGAAAAACTATTGTTAAAACTTAAATTCTTTTTTCAATTGTATATGTTTGATTGTTGAAAATTGTTTTTGATTCTGATGTTAATTCATGATTTTATTATTTTTGACTTGTGTATATGTGAATTTGTATTGTATATATTTCTGTCTCTTATGTTTCAAAACGTAAATGGCTCACGCCGTATGTAATTGTAAAAAATAAAAAAAAAAGATAAATCATGAAGATTATCCAATGCTTACAATTTGAAGAAGGCTTCGTTTTGTCAATGGAATAGCGATACTGCATTTTTTGTTGCATATATCTAGGAACAAGAAAGTAATGGCTGAAATACAATTTTTTTTTTTAAAAAGATATATCTGGGTTTTTGTTATAAACCCAAATACAACCTCATACACTCAAACTCATACTCATAGTATGAAATTAATAAACAAATGTTTTTTTTACTATATTGTTTTCTATTGAGAGATTCGTCTTTCGTCTAATTAGGATATTGTCAATCTGTCCTGACAAATTGATTGTGTGATCGACAATATCCTTATAAGATGAAAGACGTCTCTCTCAATTAAAATCAATGTAATAGAAAAAGCATTTGTTTTAATCTCATTATGAAATTCTAACACCAACATTGTGAATGAAATATCTATCATTGTTTTTTCATTTGCAGAATTTCCGACGATCTCAACTATCTTCTTTTTTACAATACACCGTTCATAAAATAAGGATATCAGAGCTTTTAAAACATGGAAGAAAGAGCTAGGTGACTTAATTGTTTCATTAAATAGCTCTGACAAGGGGCTAGTTTCCAACTTGACTCTTGAGACGAACATTAAAAGGCGAAACAGGAAAAAATATAGAATATTTAGCAAGTATAATGATGAAAATCTTAGAGTGATTTTTAGGCGTCATTTAATGGCTACTTGTCTAAACTTATATATGTTTTTTCTGTGTTATTTCTATATGGGAAAATACAACAACTAGGCTACTTTAAAACGCATTTGTTACAACGATACATAATGTACGTACATACTACATACCTTCTGAAGTTCGTGAGATTGGTTCCGGAGACTCAGTATTACTAATGTACAGAGCATTGTTCAAAGAGGAAACAAATGTTTTCTACTCGACGAACCACTTGTACATGGGTGAATTGATGTAGAATATGAGTGCCGGTTCAAGTGATCACAGTGTTATAGCGAGATTTAAAAAATTTAAGCTTATTGTTCATTTTCATCCATTGCCTAATGTTGAGGAAACGTTTTGAAATCCCTTTGTCCCATTGGCTTTAAAGACTCTTACTCAAAATACTGTTGTTATGATGAAGATATAAGTGTATTATTTGGCACCTTTAAGATAATGTTGTCCATCCATATTTTATGTAACTTTTTATTCAATCTTTAAAGTTGATAAGAAGCAATCTTAACAAAATTAATTTTATACAAAACTGTACAGAGAAAACAGGTTTATCGCATAGGTGCAATTGCTTCCATCTTACCAAAGGATATAATATTGTATATTATGTAATAAATCTTCAATAAGAAAACTGAACTGCCAAAAATGATGAATAAATCTACTACTACTATACCATCGCAGCATATCCTACAAGTGGAGTAGCCAGTAAATCAGCTGCATATAATAAACATGCAAGCTGTCCTCACCGTGGCTAATATCAAATCAAGACATTCAGGATGAGTAGCAAACCTCATCGCAAATGTAAAATGTCTTAATTTTTTCGAACACCTGCCTTTTACAAGACACTCAAAAACTTACGGAAAAAAGTGGGAGACCAATTCTTTACCGAGTGCTCCACGGGTCAACAAATCCTATATTCTTAAAATATAAAAAAGCTATAAAAGTGAGTAGGTACAAAATTATTTTCTATGGGAAAAATTGGTTTGTGAAAGGAAGTTTTTATGTTTTTGTGAGTAACGTGAATTGTAAACGGCAAAATAAATTAGGTACGCATCTACTAATTTCCAAGTCCCATTTTATATTTACTAGGTATGTTAGTTCCTGCATTAACGATACAGATACATAAGTTGGATAAATATATTTTCTATGGACTCATATTGTTACGAAGAAATAAACGTTTAGGAATTACGATAAAATTTTCTGAACGCATAGATAAGAAAAAAAAATTAAGAGTTTTTTTTAACTGTTTCGTTCATGTCGTGACTCTAGGCCTTTGCATAATAATTTTATAGAGTCAGACCGGCTCTGGATTATCTAAATATGTAACAACATGAAGACCGCGGCAGGAAATGTGTATTGAAAGGTATTATTTAAAATTCTGTTTCTGTACAATGTGGTTTTCTTGAATAGTAGGTATAGCCAGCCATTCTTACCACATTACGATAGACATATAAAAACTCGTATTTAATATTCATTTTTTTTTGTTTTTTTTTTTGTTTGTTTTTTTGTTTTTTTTTTTTAATAATTTGTTTCATAATATTACCTTGATACGGGTGCAAACCCAGTGAGGTAGTATTAAAATGTATAAATGAATTTAAATTGTGAAAATGATATATTTTGTGTTGTATAATATTCTGGAATAAATTTATTTATTACTATTTATTATTATTATTATTTTATATTGTAAGCATAAGAAGGAAAAATAAAAAAAAAATGTATGTATGCATATTATATCCATATCAGATATATTTTCAAATAGTTTCAAAAGCTGAGCTATCCTCGGGTACATAAAGTGAAATCAAGTCTGTTCTACTCATGTATGAATTTTGTTCTATAAATGACTTACATTTCTTATGCTAAGATGCTATTACAAAAAGTTTTGATGTTTTATCGACAATTAATTATAATTGGACATTTATAAAACATGACCCAGCTAGGGTAATTGTCTCTTTTGTTTCACATACACTGCTTATAGGGCTTTTGATGTGCTATGGTGCATAGTCGAATTATTATATTTTGTTAATACCATGAAAATATAAATATGTACAAAATTAAAATATATTAAATAATTTGATAAATATTGCATAGACTCAGCACCCCAAAGGACTAAATTAATGACACAGAAAGAAATTCAGATATTTTACTTCGTCTCCATAATACAAGCATATTTATTTATATTGAACAATAAACATTTGATTTTTATTTATTTATCCATAAAAATATACAGCTTACGCCTTTTTACAAATCTACGTGAACATTAAAATTATATAGCCTTCAATACAAAAAATAAAATCGCACAACTAAAACAGAAAAACAATCATACACAACTAGATATATGTATGTACCTACATTTAGTACTCTATCAACAAATACTTTACCACTATATGTATATGTATGTAAAATATGCAAAAAAATATGCGAATGTTTTGCTAATATTATTTTGGTAATAAAGCATCGGATATTCGGTAAAAGAACTGGATACTTACCCGGATGCCAGAAAAAGGTACTGCAAGAAAATATTCTTTAAGAAAACCGAGGAGTTATGAAATATTTTAAATTCGTACACCATTTTGAAAATTCGGCGACGGGGGAGTAGAAATTTTAATGTTTGAGCAATATTGTAGAAATCTAAGCAAGTCAATATTCGCTATTCGCATTCGCGAATGTCGGCAACAAATATTCGCATTCACATTCGCGAATATCCAAAATCACACATTCGTTACATCACTAGTAGGTACACATGTAATATTCCACTGTGCATGCTACATAGGTAGACTTTTAACAATGAAAAACTGCAGATACACACACATATGAAAAACTAAATAAATCGAAATTAAAATTAAATATTGTTTACTACAACGATGTTTATTTGTTTTTTTTATAAAGTGAGGTGCATTAAATTTTCAAAAGCTTTATAGAAGCCGACTATTCATTTACGTATATAGTAAGTAACATCGTCTCGTTCCTATTTCTGATTTCATTACAGATTAAATCGTTCAAAGCTTTTGTTCGAAGAGGATAAGATTGAAATATAATACGCAAAGATACTACTTCACTATAAATAGATGAGTGTAGGTATTCATGTCTAAACACATAGTACGAAGAAGGAAATTTAAAGGACTTTATCTATACGTTTAATTTTCTACTTTTACTTAGTCAACTGATAACAACTAATACTACTTTGTGTGAAATCATACTTTCGTTCAATAGTTTTTTTTTATAGAAATACCCAAACATTCTAGTTTCTTAGATAAATTTAAATACTTGAGCACAATTTTAAATCCACGAATGATCTCCGATCGGAAAAATCAATCCATATAGGAGCTGTCAGCAGGACTTTCAATAGCATGAACATAATTTGGAAGGCTCGTGGACTCAGGATAAAAAGATATTGCCTGTTTTAAGTATTTGAGTTTTGGCACCTAGCCAAAGCTCAGGGCGAAAGACACAAAGGTTTGAAAATAAGTTTCTTAGGAGTATCAGATGTTTGGTGGTATAAGCTTGTCACAAATGCTCGCGCGTGCTCAACAAACATCTGAAGTTTTTTATGATATAAGAATGACGATGCTCCTGTCTGAAAATAATATTATCTCTTTGTCCATATCACAGCTTCCAACTGTCTGGATGACGATTTTTAATAATACACTGTTTTATGATAACGACATCACAATACTATGCAGGGTTGCTCTTGCCGCAATCTAAATACGATCTAAATCTTGTTTTGATCTTAATCATACGATGTGTACGTATTTTTGACTATAGTTAGTTCCCACATTGTATGATTAAGATCGTATTAAGATTGTGTCAAGAGTAACCCTGCAGAAATGAAGATACTAATTTCTGACCAGCAGGGTTACTCTTGACAAAACTAAACACGATTTTAATCTAGTCTTGATCTTGATCATACGACGCACGAAGGGATTATGGTCAAAAACACCGCGCTACCGCTAACGCGCGATCGGTTTGCGTGTATTTTTGGCCAATAGTCACTTCGTGCGTCGTATGATCAAGATCAAGACTAGATTAAGATCGTGTTTAGTTTTGTCCAGAGCAGCCCTGCTGTTTTTCTGCGAAGAGCATTAGAGTGCAAGATAGGAAAAATATAAATCTAGCGATAAGCTCCTCCTCTGTGCATTGAATTGAATTGTACAACTGATAATTTTACGATATTTTGTAGTGATTTACATAAAAATATCAATGTACAGCAAAAAAATAATATTTTATTAAATAAATGTTTTCAGTACTTATTTATAGGAAATTAAAACGAGTACAATCACAGATTCAAACTACGTAAGTGGAAATGATGTTACTATAATATCTTGACTAACTTATTTTCGTAATCAAAACTGTAACACATTATATTCAAACATAGGTGATGCCATTTTACTTGTTTCACTTACAGTAATAGTAGATTGAAGAGAGTCCCACCTCCACCCGGATATCTCAGGAGTTGTGAACTCCTTATTTATCCTCATAATTAAACCAAAAATTTGTCCTCACGGGCGGGCCATTGGGCAGGCCTGAAGGGCCAACCGGCTAAAACCGCCATCGTGGGCATCTTTTAAACAACACTTTCTCTTCAATGCCCCTTTTGAAAGTTTAAGTATTTATTTAGTAAAACATAACATAATAACAATTTAATAAGAAGATACAAACAGGACAAGAATAAACACAAGTAAAAAAATATAATATTATAAAAAAATATTAGGAAGCCACGTGTAAATACTGAATAGTATTTTTGAAAGCTGGAATAAAGCTTTATAATGAACTAAGGTATAAAAACTTAAAAAAATATTTTTTTTAAAGAAAATGCCACCTTAAATACATTTGCTTTTTTTTTGTAATTTTCACATAAATATTTTCGCTTGTTTTGATATAAATATATTTGTTTATATAACCAGCAAAGACACATTTACCAGAAAAGTATTTGGAAAATCAATGACTTCTATACAAACTTACATCCTTTGAGTACGTTTATGAATAATAAATTAGGAAGTTTGAATTTTTTTAAATGTAGAGAAAAAATTTCGTATATCTATTGAATTTAAAAAATTTCTTCACTGTGTCGGTGTTTCGGTAGTAGAATTCCAATAGCGAAATAAAACATTATGTTTTATTTATTTCGCTTTTCAATTTTCTGTAACAGTATAACAAATTAGATATTTCAGTGTGGTAAGGTTTCTTAAATATCCATTCTAGATGACGTATTTTTTATAAGCATTGAGAAGATGATTTGCATGTTTTTTTAATCTACTGGATACTTTACTTGTGGGAGATGTCCTGATTGTATAGATAGATGTAGAATGAAACGACAAAACAGCACAAAATGTTTTGGCGAAATGGGATTAGAAGAGACGACCTCATTTTTAATAGGATATTGCCTGAGGAAGAATAGGATTATCAAGGCAATGACTGCCAAGTTAATCCTGAATCCAGGCTTAATCATGATCCCATCAAGCCACTTCCCTTAAGAGGTAGGCAAAAATAATTGAGAGTCAATTACCTATATACTTGTCTTTTACAAATGTAGTATTAAAAATTTTACTACTAAAAATACGTAACTGTTTTACATAAAATGTAGTCTTTTCTATATGTAGTACCTATTAAAAATTTTACTACTAAAAATATGTAACTGTAAGAACATAGTTTGTAAGAATATCATAGTAGTGAGTAATGTCATGTAGTGAGTACCTCATCCAATAGATATTTAGGGTTGAAATTCCGTGGAGGTTTTTTCGGGGAGACCTCTTCAGGCAAACCTTGAGCGCTCCCTTAAAGATTTTTTTTCTGAATGTTTGGAGGATGTAGGAGCTCACTTTTTAAAACATCCAGAGGAAAATAGTGGGAATACCCTTGATGAAAATAAAAAAGGGGTTTGCATCTGCAATATTCACACAGTTCATCATGCACGATCTACTTACTATTCATTGTAATTAGCACTTATCCATCCTCGAGGGTCTGGTCTACGTGATCTAGTCATTCGATTTTCGCGCGACCACGACATCCGAGCACTTTTTCTCTCAGCCATGTATATCCTTCAAGTCATTCTGTCATCTTTTATTATTTCCATATGCTCAAACCATTGTAACATAATCATCTTGTAGCTGGGTTTAAGGCTAGTATAAAAATAATTTAGCTTTGTCTTATAGACTAATCCATTCTCAACGGTTCGTTAAAGTATAGGGCTTAGGTATGCCTATTCTCTGATATTGAAGTAAATATTATGTTGGATAAAACCAGTCTCATATTCTAATGGATTTTGTTATATATTTTCATTTATTTGCCTAATAAGCTTTTTGTTTATTGTTTTTAAGGGAAATAATAAGAAAGAGTGTGTAACTAAGCGCTGCTTAACGTAGAAAAATAAAATTGACTGTAGATGCCTTCTAGGTAGACCAAAATGGAATTTCTTTCATAAATCATTTTTGACTTGAAATAGAGAGGTGGTGATTATTTTATTAATATAAATAGATACTTTCTTTTTTTTATTGAATAAAATATAAAAATATATTATTGAGCACTGTTTAATCTCCACTTTGTTAGGTTAGATACCGAACGTTTTCGCCTATACTTGTAGGCATCTTCAGGGATACTGGGATACTCCCACTACCTGCACCCTTCTCACCACATGAACAACAGCTCTCACAATTTTTAGATTTCAGTTTCCCTGAAGATGCCTACAAGTATAGGCAAAAACGTTCGGTATCTAACCTAACAAAGTGGAGATTAAACAGTGCTCAATAATATATTTTTATATTTTATTTAATAAAATTAAAAATGGATTTCCACAGCGTAAACACAAAAACTCTTGAATTATTAAATAGATACTGTTTCAATTATTTGTTGATCAACCTTTTAGAACCTGAAATATTATGGAAGAGAATGATTTTCTGTTTGATGGACAAATTATTAAATTATAGTTCTGCAACTGGTTCAAAAGTAATTGAAACAATATGGACTATAGCATGTTGGAATGGTTGGAAAACTGCAATCAATCATAAATAGTGAAAGTTCAAAGAGCTGCAGGTCATGATATAAAACAAACTTAAATTCTGGGAGAAACATATTATAATATGATTTGTTCAGCAATCATACATGATTTGACGGTCAAATTTTATATCATAAAAGTCTTTGGTAGTATTATTTATGTAAATTGGATGTTTGATAATATTGCACTTACCCAAAACAGTAATGGAACTGGAGACGAGCATGCTGAGTAGCCAGACCAAGGCCACTTTGATTCCCACTAACTTCTTAGTGGTACTGTGGCGAGTTCGTAGAGGATTTCTGATTCCCAAATATCTGAAAATAAAAAAAATATATTGCTTATTATTTTGTGTCAAAACATGGTCCAGATATTTTTCCAATATCGAGTCAATTCTTTATTATTCATGAGAAATGATAGGATACAATGTATGTGTTTCTGGGTTGATAAAAAGATTGTTTTTTTTTTTTTATCTGTATTTAGTTCATTTTAATGTTTTCATATCTACTCAAATGTTTTTTATTTTATTATTTTGTTGGATTTTTGTTAACTTTAATGTTTATTCTCCATTGATAATGTTCTTAGTTTTAATTTAGTTTTTTATATTTTTCTATTTATATGTAAATTATATAATTTTTTGTTAGAGGCTTATAGCCGTTTATTTTGTAAAATAAATAAATAAATTATAGAGCAACTGGAAAAGTTTCAAAACTTTTACTCATTATGCATATTGTGTCTGGACACCGAGGGTAATTTAGTTAAAAATAAGAGTGAATTGTGTGTATGGCTATGGACATCTGTTAGCCGGAAAAAATAGAAATTTCATGTCAATTATTCTGTTATAATCATCCCTATGTTTTTATGAAAATCGTAAAGAGATTCCGGAAAACTGAATGCTTTTCTGGGGTAAAATTAAATATGTGTCTTAAGTTTTCAATTCTTAGCTGTACCTCTGAATTCGGTTATGAAATTTTTCGATTGACACATATTTATAAAAATTATATATAACACAAAAAATATTATTTTGTTCTTATTCCACGAAGATTTTCATTCCATGAATATTTTTGAAGATTAATCTAGATTTCAAATAAATCTCAATACATACTCCCAAATTGATAAATACACTTGCTAAACTATTTGATATGGACTGCAAATCAAATTGATTAATCAAACTATAAGTACCAATAACTATTTAGTAGCTTCAGTAAGATAGCATTGTAACAAATTAATCAATACATTGTTATTGTCATAATTTAGCTATTACTGTTTGATGCAAAGTTTCTAAGTAATATTGTTGTCACTACCTACTGTTGGTCACATTAGAAGTAAACATTTTGACAGCAGCCACCACTGCTGTGGGGCACTATTGCAGTCAAGAAGCGATGAGTAATAATATACAGCAAGGAGATAACTAGAGACAGTGGCGTAGTGACACATCTACGAAACAGAAGTAATATTTTTTTTGTTTTACCTTTCTATTCTTTTCAGGACAGTGAAGAATATTAAAAAAAATTGAACATGCCACAGACAGTTAAAACAGTAGATGAAAAGTCATTAATATATTTAAATCAATACATAAACCAGTAAATGATTCACGGACTTGCAAAGCATTTATTCTGTCACCAAGGGTATAAAAAATCAACAGTAGAATGTAGAATTTAGAAGTAAGTTTAAACAAAAAAACAAATTATAAAATATTTAATAAATAAAACTTATGAAAATTGACACATACGATAGTAATAAAATGAGTGTCATCATAGAACGTATTCATAAAACGAGTGACCTTTCGAAATTATCAAATCTCGGATTAATTCTTTTTATTGCATTTTTTTAGAGATATTTTGCGTTTGAAGTAAACTTAAAGACACCTATATGCTTTCACAATAAGTAATATGCTTGTGTCGTTGGGGTGGAAAATGTTAAAAGTGGAATTAGAATCACGAACATTCCGCTCGGAAATTTCGAGACTTTACCATCAAGCGACTGTTTGTCTCCATGTTCATCATCTTATAAGTAGTAAATTCTTTGATGGGTATTGAAAAATTTAAAATCCATTCTATTTTCATGAGGCTAATGTTTTTTCGTTTACGAGTTATATGAATATTAATAATATTTTTATTCTGAATTCAAATTTGTCTTATCTATAAAATTGAAATACTCGTTCGTTGCCGAAGCTCTACTGGGAATTGCAACATGACTGTATAAGTATGCATAAATTTAGAACTATTAATTTCTCTATGGAATCTTCATCTGTCTTTCCGTTGTCTATGATATAATTTATGGTACTAGATATTTGAAGTAGATAATTATAAATAGGTACCCACCTAGCAACCTATGCATGCCTACATAAGTAATATTGTAACTTTTGGTTGTTTGGTAAATATTGAGTCTTTTTCACACTATTCAATTTAAATTTATGAAGTCGACGACGAAGACTTTTTGTCTCATCTACGAGTCCATACGTAGGAACATACAATGATTAAATTGTCGATAGACTGATGGCAGAGCCCGAGTTTTTTAATTGAGAGTTTCAGGGTTCAAATCGCCCACACAAAATGATTATAATTTTATTATTGGTTTCTGTGAGAATGTTTGAGGTGTTTTAGTGCTTATTTAAATTCCAGATTCATATTTTTAATATATTGTAAAACTAGTATTAGACCTACTGAAGTCATTGTCATAAACATAGTTAATCTTCTGGTATGTTTATAGATGTTATTTTTACAATAAACCATTGTATGAGGTCACATATGTAAATTTAGCACACGAAACAACCATAATATAAGGCTTAGAAAAGACAACGTCACCTCATTTGGTGGTGCCTCGCTCGGTAGCTTAATTGGACAAAGCACATCTTGCGACAAGATGGGATTGCGGGTTCAAGTCCCGTCCGGGGCACTACCAAATGAGGTCACGTCATTTTTTGGTAGTGCCCCGGACATTCTAAGCCTTTTATGGTAGTTTCGTGTGTAAAATGTACAATCTTCTAGTATGTTTGAAATGTCGTGAACCTCCTTTTGGCTAAAATTGGTTACCTTTAATACCCGATTCAAATCTTAAAGTGTGAAAATGGGTTATGAAATGGGTACTCGGGTACACAGTCTCATTATCAATGTCTATAACCACATCGCCTTAAAACTTCTCGCATTGTTGTTCATGAAGTTTGATAATAAAACAGGAATTGGGATCTCAATCTAAAGATAATATATTATTACAGTGAATAATAAAAGTATCTGATACTATTGTTAATATTATTTAAGTGTAGCAGTTACAATAAATTTATAATATTCTTACAAACAAACATTCGTTAGCTTGATTATTCGTAAATAACTGAGTGTCCATTAATAATGTATTTAATAATTAATAATGTTTGTAAAGCAAAATGTTATGAATAATGCAGTGTATCGACGCAATCTGGTAGGAGTTTTAGTCTTTGTTGGATAATGTATGTATATGAAATATTTACATAAATTTGATGTACAATTTCTTTATTGATTTTATAACTTAAATGATGATGTGCGATAAGAATTAAATAAATTAGTTGAAACAAGCCTTTCGTTCTACTAAAATAAAACAAATTGAAAAAGACGTCTTTCGACGTCTTAGCTCGATTAATAATGACCTAAGAAGTCGAAAGACGTCTCACTCGCATTGTTTAATCTGTAGTAGAATGAAACGCTTGCTTCAGGAATCCTACTACTTGTTTACCACTACTATAAAAAATAGTCTTTGTAACAGGGTGAGCTACGATAGTGGTAGTTGGGTCAGAATTGAGAATATTTAATGATAATTGAACAAAAAGAGCACTGATCTTTCATGCATGAGTCTTCCATCAAAATTGTTGACGTTCTCATACTAAACCTTTTTATGACAACTTCGTAGTATTAGGAGTTTGTGGAAGACATGACTCAATTGCCACTGAATTGTTCTGAAAGAAGAGCGCTTGTTTTTATTTTGTGCTCTCAAGTAGAGCATTGGAGAGCGAATAGAAAAAAAAAGATAATTAGTCAAGTGTTTTATTAGTTTGTAAGAAAAACGGCTCGCTACAGTCTTCTTCTTCGCGAATAGCTGGCTAAATACATGCTGATTGTCTTCTCCGTGCCAATTAAAAAATAAGACACTCGGGATGGGTTGTATGCCTCATCGCTGAATTGTAGATGTTAATAGAATTTCACAGTACACTCAAAAACATGCAGAATAGAGTGGAAGGCCTATTCTTCACCTAGTCGCAGTTTATAGTTGCGAGCGGTTGTAAAATGTCAGCTGTTTGATAGATGATATTATTTTTTCTACAATATTTAATTCTGAAAAAGAGTGTTTGGTTTTCGGCTTCTACCTAGTTTCCAAGTTTCCACAGCGGGTCTACAAAATCGATTTACAACTAATATTTTAAAATGCCCGAAGAAAGATTGATTAGTATTCAAAACAGAAACGTATTCCGAATTCAAATTGCAGATTTGAATATTTCAGAATGAAAAAGCTACTGAATAAAACGGAATAATTACTAACCAAATTGTGCTGTAAAACATTTTGTATTACGTACTTTAGTGTGCTAACTTTATTTATGAATTCCTGTTGGTACGTTTTTATATTTACTTAATGGCAACCCCATTGATTAAAGAGTTTTCGAATTTCGAAGAGTTTCTTTTTTGTGGTAGGTAATAATTCGAATCTTCATTCTACTTATTGCACAGTATGTCTTTAAAGAACAGTAAGTGTAAAATGAATTCTAAATTCAAAAAATTAAAATCGTTGATATTAAATTTTATCTTATGTAAATTACCTGTGGTTGAATTGATTTTATTAAAATGACCAATTACGCAGCATGTCTGCGAAATCAAATTGAGATTGAATTATAATTTATTTTAATAAAGTGCAAACAAAAAATATTTCATACTTTTAGCAAATTTAATATATTTTGAAAATAATAATTGGAGTACTTAAAAAAACTATTTTATTGAACATGGATTCAATAACTTTATTCTATCTATCTTTTGGTAGCAATTCGTATATTTACCATGAAATATTGAAAATAAAGTTTTTTACCAACACCAAATGTTGATGTATAACTGTTCATTTTTGCTTCAATCCAATATGGATTTAGGTACTAACCCAGTGAAAACAGAATGGTACTAAGAAATTCGCTGGTGATTAGGGGGATGACCGCTTACTAACACATATGCTCACTGATGTGGTATGGTTTTAGTGTTGTCAAAAGGCGATAACTGCTGCCATTTATTGGAGTTATTGGGTTTTTTAAATTAAGCATTGACCCCATGGAGTGATTTGTGCCATCTTTTTCATTCAAACAATAGCTGTAGAGAAGAAAACAGCAACGATCGGATTCTATCAATTAAATCTTAATGTTGTTGTTACTCAGGTGTAAAGAAATCTATCGAAAATATCGAAACGATGAAAGCAGTCTCAAGGAATTACCAGGCAGATGAATCTCTTTTTAATAGACATTCAGACAATTTAATAGACAGTGGAAATTGATTGTTCAGTGGGCAACCAAGCAAGAGAAGATCGATTGATTTAACCTCTCCACAATCGAGACCATCAGTGAAAGACGGCTCATGCTTCGCTCAGCACAGGGTGAGGCAAAATGCAGACTGATTGAGCCATCTCGATCTCACAAAACAGGCTTTGGAGATAGAGCGTTTAGTGTTGCGGGTCGCAAATGTTGGAACAAGCTGCCTCTGTGTCTGCGAGAGGAGGTGAATGGAGAGAGTTTTAAAAGAGGGCTGAAGACACACCTTTTTGCTGGGAGTTTCGGGTGATGGATACGATATACAGCGCCCTTGAGGTCATGTTATGAGTAAACGGCGCTTTACAAACTGTCCATATATATTTATATAATCACAGTATGAGTCTGTCAATAAAATTCCTAATGTATGTATGTGTTGTGCGACTAAACAGTGATACAATCTCAGTCACCAGATAGATGAGATATCAAAGATTAAGGATAGATTATTGTTGCTTACCTTCCAAGTGAAATGAAGCACATGTGCATGATACTGGCTGAACATGCCAACACATCGCAGGTAACGTACACATTGCACCAAACCCAACCGAAGGGCCAGTAGCCTGGAACAATCAAGACAAAAAATATGTGTTAATACAATAACAATATTAATTTAAATCTTTTGTGTCTATGAGTAATTTAATAACTGTGTGATAATGTCAATTTTATTTCTTACTTTCTAGAAAAATGTACATGACTGAGAGGAGGAATGGTGCTAGAAAACATTGCCTAAAAGGATTAGATTGCAAGATCATATAAATCAGATCCTACAGGATGACCAAGTATCGAACGTATTGAACAGGAAAGCATGAATGAGGAATTATAATTATGACAGTGATGAAAAAGAAAATTATATGCAAGGGAAGAAATAAGGAGAGTTAGATCTTAACTGCTTATCCCGCAAGCGAAGCGGTGTGATGGTTATAGCGACGATGATGATGACAATATCACCTCAAATGCGCTTTACAAAATCTAGGATCAATATCTATGTGCATTTATTAAATTTTATGCCTCATTTTAACGCGAAAAAAAAAACGGCCGGACCGATTTCGATGAAATTTTGTATGCTTATCGGGTAGATCTGAGAATCAGCCAACATCTATTTTTCATACCCCTAAATGTTAAGGGTGATCCACCCCATTTTTTCATTTTTTGGACAATTTTTTTTATTTATTTTTTAAGGTGAGGCATTCAAAAATACATACAGCCCTATATTTTCACCCTTCTATCATTAACCCCATTTTTTTAAAAGCGATATTAGTAATCTAGAAACAATGTTTGTGGCAAAACAACGTTTGCCGGGTCAGCTAGTAATATTATAATGGCATATTGCAGTTCACTGATTTTTAAGAAGTTTGCAATATTTTTACAAATAATATTATCAATAAAATCTTACAATGCTCTTCCTACCATCCCCACATAAAGTTATTTTGGACATTATTTCCGTACAAAAAGATACGACAAAGTAGGTACCTACATAGTATATTATAAACTTGAGTTTATTTTTCATGACAAAAGAATGTTTGTGTAGCATAAATGCATACAAAGTAATTTTATTTTGAAAGATATTCAAAAATATTTCAGAATATTACTTTTAACTAGCTTTACACACGAGATCGCCCAGAAAACAATAATAATGATAATTAATAATTCTTTATTCTTTCTTATCATCCGTGGGACGTTGATTTGGCACTTGGAATCGTCAGGCAATTATATACGTTTTTTTTAAACAAACAACAAAATAATCAAATTATAACAAGAATATAATAAATAAATAAAGAAATTTCATTGAATCAAAGTTTTTTCGAGTGTAAAAGGCCCAAAATAACTTCTCGTCAGTGTATGTAAAAAATAAATTGTTATAATTATACATAAATAAATGAATTGAATCAATGCCACTTAGGCTGAACAGTCCCATTTAGCATTTCGTCGATATTGTAAAAAGCTTTTCCAACATTAGAGTTTTTCTAATATAAGAGTTTTTGTGTTTATAGTGTGGAAATTCATTTATGATTTTAATTTTCATCCTCAGGGAAAACTTTTTTCCTGAAGAGACCTACAAGCATAGGCGAAAACGTTCGGATTTAATACCTGTTTAACATAGTGGAAATTAAAGTGTTAAAAAACATAATTATTTTATATTAATTAAAATTAATAATGATAATTCATTAATCACCTATACCATAACGGCATTTCTTTAAAATGGATAGACAAAAATACTAACGGCAGCATGTAATAAACATGCATTTCATCGAATTTGTGACAAAAAAAATATCTTTCATTATGGATCAACTCCTTATTGCATCACTAGTTTTGAATGCTATGCATTTATTGCCATAAAAATCAAGACACATGCGATTTTACTCCAAAATTGCGTTAACATTATAATGTAAGTGAAATATAAGAGGTTCGTCGGTAGCTTGGAGGTAGAGTCTCAGACTCGTAAAAATGGGGTCCGTGGTTCGATACCAGGTGCCGGCAAACTCCCCTTTCACGACACAAGCTTTTAGTAGCTTACTGTGAAAGGTGTATAAGGTTGTATTTGGGTTAATAACCAAAACCCAGATATATCTTTTTATATAAAAAATATTATTCACACGTATTTTAATTTTTTTATCTATATTTTAATTTTAATTTTTGTATATATGTAAATATGTATTTATATTGTGGTTTAAATTTTTGTATTCTGTATGTAAAAGTACTGTATTTTAAAAAAAATATTTATACCTTGAATGTAAATGGCATTTGACGCAAATTTTGAAAAAAAATCTCATCGTGGGTGTCAATTTTGAAACGTGCAAATAAAAAATAAATATTCTTAAATTTACTTGCTACTAGTGACTTCCACCAGCTAATCTTCTTGCCTTTATACTTCTACCTAATCCTGAGGTAATGAGTTTCATCATAAATACCTAATGAATGCGTTTGCTCTTGTAAAATGTCTCACTAATGAATACACAATTATTAATAGTAGAATCTCATTATTCGACTCGACTGAATGCATACAATGGAAAATCTATTGTTTGTACAAAACTCGCTGCTCCATTTTTTTTATCCGAATTGTTTAATCTAACCTTTTTTAACAGTATGACAAAAATGTTTTTTTCTATTTTTTTTCGTAAAAATACTTTTATTAATGAAATCTCGCCAATGCTATAAACTGGCCCTCTGTATATTGATTGTATTTGATGTTGTAACGTATATATGTGCAAATTTGCTTGTAATCAATATACATAGTTACAGTAAAGAATAAATAAAATAAATAAATAAGCAGGCACTGATTCATTCATTCTTCAGAAGGTACCATCACAATATTTCTCACAAGTTGGGTAACTAGCTGAGAAAATTATTGCATGTAAAAAAACACGCAAATCGTCTTCTATCAATTAAATTTAAAGCCATTCAGAATGGGTGGAATTTGCTTGATGTTTTATGTATTTAGTTTTCAATTTTCTTTATCCTTTGTATAAGTCTAAACAAACAACTAGTACGTAGAAAAAACGTAACTGTAAGCTACATAATTTTAAGTCTATGTTGTTTAAGTAAAGAGGTGGTGTACATTAACG
Source organism: Athripsodes cinereus (assembly GCA_947579605.1). NCBI lineage: Eukaryota > Metazoa > Arthropoda > Insecta > Trichoptera > Leptoceridae > Athripsodes > Athripsodes cinereus. The sequence goes on from OX388326.1 coordinate 9,924,997, forward strand.
GTTGTATTTAATTTCAGGAACGATTTTGTCAAGGGGACACCTTCAGGCAAACCATAAGCTCTTCCTTAGAAAGGATTTGCGCGAAGAGTAAAGATGACATAGGAACTGACATTCTTGTAACATTCATGGATGAGGGAGGCTGTAACCCTTAATGTGTGTGATATTTCATTCCATAACATTCCCGGCAAAGAATAACTCTACCACTATTTTTAAATTATCTCTTATAAGATTTATATACATACATACCATCACGCCGCTTCCCTCGCGGGGTAGGCAAAAAGAATCGAGCGCCACTTCCTTCTATCCTTGCATACATTTTTCGCTTCCGTCACTGTCATACAATTCCTCATGCATGCTCTCCTGTTCAATGTTTAGATTTTTAAACATCTTCAATTCAGCACTGATGAAGTACGCCACTCATTCAGATTATCTTATCTTTATAAAACATGAAGAGGACGCTCTGTATGTTCATTGCGAGCGCATTATGCACTGGGTATCTTACTTGTGAAAATGTCGTGATGGTTTACATTATTCATTCTCAAATGATATTTGAAATTGCACGTGTTTGTGAAATTTAATATTTTTACCAATAGGGCTTTCCACCCACCGCAGATGATGCTAAGATTTCGATAAATAGAGGATTTATTAAATATCGAAATATTATGGGAATAATAATATGTTGTATAACACCAGTTATTTCCTCCCTTATGGGGAGAGCAGAGAGACAAGACTAAAATTACTTTGGGCGCCAGGTGTAGTCCCTGAAGGGGTACACCGAGAGAATTAAACAATAAACACTATGAACACTTTTATTTACAACTTAACACTATTTACATATACCTATACATTGAAACCATATTAATAATACCATACTAAAAATATACCACAACGAAACTACTACACTGATCCTCACTAGGAAGAAACTAGCATGTAGGAATGCACCACCTAACCGATCGTGAAGGCACAGCACGGCAGGTGACCAGCATATAGGTTTAGGTATGAAAGGAATGCACCACCTAACCGCCTGTGATGGCACAGTACAGCAGGTGACCAGCATATAGGTATAGGTATGAACGGAATGCACCACCTAACCGCCTGTGATGGCACAGTACAGCAGGTGACCAGCATAAAGGTATAGGGAGGACCTAGGCCCAGGATGGGCCGAGGCGATCTGCCGTTTGTATGAAGTGTTCCTGTTTATATACCCTTTCAGCAGTAAGGAACAGCTGATCGTAGCCTTGGTGGTGGATGTCACGATGGAGGGGGATGTACCTTGGCCTTGGACTCCGCCTTCCTACTTCCGGTTAGATTGTTCTGGAAGGTTCTAGAAGGTTCGCGAACATTCCATCGATGAGACATCTATCGGCAAATCGGGTGACTAATAGATACTTCCTGTGTTTGGGTAGCGGCTGCTAGTTGAATCCGGCGGGTGATGTTATTATTATGCCATATAAAAATTACGTGGTGTTACAGACTCCCCTTCTGGATCTGAAGGCGCCCCGACGATGATCCAGCTTCTAAATGTAACACGATGTAACGTAATCGGGTGTCTCCCCTTACAGGCTGTCTTGCCAAATGTGTGGCAGGTTCCCCTGTTTACTGGAATCTGTTTGCTTCCCGAAGTATGCTGATGGCATGGAGTTCCACTAGTTGATTAGCAGGCATTAATTAGCAGGTAACGCTGCGGGGTGAGTGGCAAGTTGTTCTGCAGGATTGATTAGCACACAATACTGCCAGTTTGATTGGCAGGTGGTTCTGCTCGATAAATAGACAGCTACTCCTGATGATACGGTGGCAGTTTCTTCTGTGGGATGATTGGTTGGTAGTCTTGCTGATCCGATGGCAGCTTCTCCTGGATGAGACGCAGCTTGGTTCCTCCCCTTGGATCAAAACTGCTTCAATTTGATATATACTATTCTCCTCCCCTTGGATCAGATTTGCTCCAATTAGATGAATAGAAATCTCCTCCCCTTGGACAGAACGTACCCGTTGCTACGTCCTTGAGAAGTATGCGTTGTGCGCACCACTCTTACCGATGGACACCCATTCTTTAAGTGTCACTTTGCTGACGAGAGACATTTTGCTCTCGGGGTATTTATTCTTCAAATGCCGCTTCCTTTGTGCCTGTTCGCAAGATCTGGCACAGGGCATAAACATCATCATCATCAGTGATGTGAGGTGTTGAACACAACACTTAATAACAACGCGAAACCGGAGAAGGAACACCTCTTCTACAAGATTTCATACACTATGAATTATTACATTTACATTACTAAAAAATGTTCTACAGATTATTTCTTGTTTTATACACAACTTCAAATTCGTTTATTTACAACTCTTAATGATTATTGAATATATAAACGGAAAATATTTTATTAAAAATCTTAACATTTTTACACTATTATATTATTTACATTGTCCCTTGCACATTTCTCAACTTTGATAAAGCAATTCAGCACTCTTGACAATTTGCACAACAATGGCGGACGGGTGTACTCTTTAAGTATTACGCGACATACTACTTTAATAATACTATTACTATATATCATTCATTTAACAAAATCTTATTATTATTAGTTTTACCAAATCAATATTTTATTATTATAATTTTCCCATAATCAATAAATCATTATCATTTTTAATATTATTGTCACATGGCATATTTGCTTCGCTTGCAAAAAAAGATGAAACCATTTCACTATGTGCACGACGATACTTTCACAATAATTTTACATGCTGTTTATCATACCTTTTTCAAAGTGTGCAATGTAACACCTCTATAATACTTTTGCAAAACACAAGATTACACACTGTCAAGCATTCTATCAAAACATAGTATAAATATTTGTATACAGTCTATTATGAATATTTTGAGTTAAAGTTTACTTCTTTGCAACACTTGTAGTTTTACAAGACTACAATTTCACTGTGCACCGTCCAAGTGCCAAAATGTTCTGGCAATACTTTCAAACAGTAGGTACACTTACCATAATCGTTGAAGTACCTACATTACTTGGTCATGGATGGCAGTCTTTCACTGTGTACCGTTGTATAGTCAAAATGTACCTACAGAAAAGAGTTAATTCACAAAAGTCACTTATTTACATTGCACCGACATAGTTCTCGTGAAAACTCTTTCACTGTGTACCGTAAATGTTTATATGAGTAGGTACTGTACAAAACACTTAATTTTAGACACTATGATAATCACATATTATCAAAAGAGTTTATAAGAACACTTTCACTGTCCATGTTTTTATAAGTACAATATAACTACGATTGTTCACTTTTACACTTTCAAGAGTTCAGGGTCGTTTTCGTGCCACGAGTTGGGCCGCCATTTATAACACCAGTTATTTCCTCCCTTATGGGGAGAGCAGAGAGACAAGACTAAAATTACTTTGGGCGCCAGGTGTAGTCCCTGAAGGGGTACACCGAGAGAATTAAACAATAAACACTATGAACACTTTTATTTACAACTTAACACTATTTACATATACCTATACATTGAAACCATATTAATAATACCATACTAAAAATATACCACAACGAAACTACTACACTGATCCTCACTAGGAAGAAACTAGCATGTAGGAATGCACCACCTAACCGATCGTGAAGGCACAGCACGGCAGGTGACCAGCATATAGGTTTAGGTATGAAAGGAATGCACCACCTAACCGCCTGTGATGGCACAGTACAGCAGGTGACCAGCATATAGGTATAGGTATGAACGGAATGCACCACCTAACCGCCTGTGATGGCACAGTACAGCAGGTGACCAGCATAAAGGTATAGGGAGGACCTAGGCCCAGGATGGGCCGAGGCGATCTGCCGTTTGTATGAAGTGTTCCTGTTTATATACCCTTTCAGCAGTAAGGAACAGCTGATCGTAGCCTTGGTGGTGGATGTCACGATGGAGGGGGATGTACCTTGGCCTTGGACTCCGCCTTCCTACTTCCGGTTAGATTGTTCTGGAAGGTTCTAGAAGGTTCGCGAACATTCCATCGATGAGACATCTATCGGCAAATCGGGTGACTAATAGATACTTCCTGTGTTTGGGTAGCGGCTGCTAGTTGAATCCGGCGGGTGATGTTATTATTATGCCATATAAAAATTACGTGGTGTTACAGTTGCCATTAATCATCTCTCTATTTCTGCTTGCGTTGGTGAGATTTGAACCTACGATCACAAAATACTGAGAAGGTGATATTATTGAATAAACTAAAAATACTAAAGAGCCAATTTTTTGGAACACTAATCCCAAATGGAGTAGGTTTGATATAAGTATCAGCAACGAACCATGTTAAAAGTGGGATTTGAGTTTAATACCTTTTTCTTGTGATTCTTCCACGTTGCTATCAGGATTAAAATATTTCTAAATGGTTTAGTTTTATTGATAAATTTATTGAGTTTGAAAAGAAGTAATCTTAATTTTGAACATATCCCAAATAAGCCGAATTTTTTCGTTTGATCACGAATAAAAAATTCTCTCATTGACAGAATTAAATGAAGAACTAAGAATGAATTTGTAATTCTGTATTGAAAACACGTATATAAATCAATCTCGTGGTATGTATGTAATTGAAATGTTAAAAATGGGGCATTAACAGGCAAGTTATTGCAGGATAGTTTCAAATAATTACCCAAATAATGTGAACATATATTATAACGAGTATAACAATGCCCAGCCAATGTGATAAATTCACAAATAATTCGTGGTACTAATAAACAATATGGGCCGTCCGACCTCGGGCAATATGCTCCCTAAATCACCTTGCTCATATTGACGCCATGTAAATGTTAATAAACGCTGTCTGTAACTTTGTAAAGATTGTTGCTCGTATCAGAAATTCAAGTACATTTTCAGCAAATACGAAAATACTCGACAAAGGTGTGAGACTCGAAAATCTGATTTAGGTCACAAAAGGCATTGATGTGATTTTTTTTTCATTAAAACAATTTGAACCTTTTACATGGCAACCGGAGTACATATTAAATTTTAAGATGTAACAAAGGTACCTACGAGCTTGCGAGACTATTTTTATGAAAACTAGACAAACAAAAAGTGACGATAAGGGAATTCTCATACGTTTTGAATAAAAAATAATAATATAGATTTGATGTCGGAGAATAACGTTTTCCAATTTTCAGGTATTACAAAGTACCACAATTTCTGGTAATTCGAGTACTTATTTCAGAAAATTTATGTGAATTACTGAAAATTGCGTATAATGACTAAATACGGTATGTACCTAATTTTGTCCACTGGCTGCTGTACAAATTTCACAAAGAGATTTTATTCGAACCATTGGCATGTTGCGGAAGCGAAAGCTAAAATACAAAATCATGTACAATCGGAGAATATTCAGCAAAAACTTCATGAAATTTGCATATTGGAAATTACAGTTATTGTTTTATTATGTAAATACATTACTAATATTAATTATTTACATAAATTGAATTCAATAAAAAATCTATTATTTTCTATATTTTTTTCAACGAGACGTCGTAGACACCACCGCCAAATGTGTGTTTATATTTTATTTGGCGATGCCGGAAGTTGTTTTTGTATAGAGTTATCAGATATTTTCCAAAGTTTGATATTAAATATTTACAATTTTGTGTTTAGCGATGCGGACTAAGATGAAAAAAATATCTTGACTGCACAATTTAAGATAGTGGTTGAGAATTGCACCACATCGCTGTTCAGGGCCGCAGTCCACAAAGTGGAAATAGCCTTGATGATTGTCAACTTTTTAAGACGATACTGCACTTAGAGAAGAAGATGAGGGTGGCTAGATATTTTTGAAATGTTAGCCTGAGAGGGTACACTGTTATTTAAAAATCTTATTTAGTATTTTTGAAACTAGAAAATAAATGTGGTCTTCACTACTTGACAATAAAACTGAAAGTTTTTGAAATTAAGAACTACTCACTTTTGTTTGATGTTTGATACGTCGAATCTGAACATTATATTTTCAATATCACCAATTTGGCATTTGTAAGATAATGAATAAGATTTTAGATAAGATTCAAGTAAGTAAGAATCTTAAAATTATCAATAGGAATTAGTTTTTTCACTACTATTACTATACTTTATAACAATACGGGTACGGCATAGCCCACAAGTGGCGTAATCGGCGGTTATTAAAGAAGCTTCCGTGTTTATAAAAAAGATAAAACATTCAAGATGGTTGTAATTGTAAATGGAAGATAATTGTCTTAAATTGAGATTTCACGAACATATTCTGTCTTTTATAAAACATTCAAAAACTTACAGCAAAGAATGGAAGATTATAATTCTTTGTCGGGGAGTTTTAAAATATATCAAAAAATAGTAAGTATATATTTTAAATGATTGCACACAAACTTATTGACTTCTACAACATTAATCGGAATTTATTTAGTAATGTCTAGTTTGACTACAAAAGGTTGCCCGTTGCGCATGTCACTATTGTTACCACTATTGTTTTAATGCGTTTGAAGTTCACTTTATTCTAACGTATACGTTACATGTTTTCATCATGACGATGGTTTAAAGCACAGAAGACACATGTCCACATTTGACAGTTTAGAGAAAACAGGTTTTGAAAGTTTGAGATTCTTAATTAATTCACTTACTTCAAATTAATGCAGAAGGTGTTGAAAATCATAATCTTTGTTCTTTTTTAATGTCATTTATTACTTATTTTTTACTATATTTTTAACCAGAATGCCAAGAATTAGCATTTTTAGATGATGGTCATGGACATGTGTTTGGAAGTGTGATGGAAGTGCCACTCACGGCGACTTTTGGGATGCGTTTATGCGTGCACAGATGACACATGTCCGTCCTAAATGAACATGTGTTTTTTAGAATCTTCATAGCTTTTGTGACATGTTACATCTGTGCACAAAACAAAGTGAATTTGTGGACATGTGACATTTGGTTTTTACTAAATATTTCAATAATGATATTAAGATTGTTGGTAATATTTAATCAGGACATAGATGGCGTTGCAACCGATCTTGTACATGTATTAACTCATTTTACCTAAAAAGTGGACATGTGTCTTCTGTGCTTTAAACCATCGATGATATATTTGCTAATAATGTAGATACATTTAGGAACTCATACCATATAGAACCAATAGCATATGGAACTATTTTGTAATTATTCGTGCATTTGTAAATGGCGTATTTTAATTAGTACACTCACCAACAAACAACAGGAAATTCATTTCTATTAGAGGCAATTCGTGGTCTTCTTTTGTAGGGTTTTATGAAAAAAAGCTATTCATTTCAAAAAGCGGCTACTAAGTACATTATAATTATTTACTCTATGATTCATTTGTCAAAACTCTATTTAGTGACTCGAAGATACCTTTTTACAATACGCTGTTCCTGCAGCAATGAAATCAGGGCATTAGGAATGTTATGGAAAGAACCTTATTCAACTGCCACCTCATTTATCAGAATGGTAGAGGTCTGTTTCCACCTTTTAACTCAATGAGACGAGTTGGTTTCTTTATAAAGATGTGTACTATTTCATTATCTGCGTATATTTTATGAAAATTCACAACGGTGAATCAGTGTGAATTTCTTTATTGGAAAACTACATTTTATCATTAAAATATAAAAATGTGAATTGAAATTATTAATACAATATTCATATATTTAAAATATACTAGATTTTTCAAAGATATCAATCAACAAAGATTTGATTGTAAGAAAAATATTAACGCTCTTACTACGTTAGGTTATATTGTCAATATGTACTATAAATCATTCCAGACGAATCTTATTGATACAACTGTCGAGATTATAAAAACTGATAATTGAAATAAACAAACTGCAGATATAGTCGTCTAGTTGATCAATAATAAAATAAACAGTATGAAGATTTTATTTATCACATAAAGTCAACTTTCAGATATCTATAATAATATTATAAAGAGGAAAGATTTGACTGTTTGCATTGAATAGGTTCTGAAACTACTGAAACCAATTGAAAAATTCTTTCACTGTTGGAAAGCTACACTATCTTCGGGTGACATAGGCTATATTATATTTTCAAAAAAAAAATAGGGATCTTTACTAAAACTTTTATTTTAAATACCTATCTACCCGTGCGAAGCCAGTGCGGACCGCTAGTTTGAAATAAGATTAATTATTACTTTATTTACAAAAAAATCCTATAGATATATTTTATTTCTTGACATCGGCGATGCACCATAGCGAGGATGATCTCGATCCATTTATATAAAAAGAGTAGACGGAAAATAAAGTGAGAATAAATATTTATTCAAAATTATGTAATTTGAAGACAAAAAATATAAAACATAATTTATCAAAGTAAAATTAATTCTTTTGAATAAAATTCAGCGTGTGTCGGTGAAATTCATCGGTTCTCAAACTGAACATAAAATCGATGCTCAAGGAACATTGTGCGTCTAGTAAGGACAAAATAATCATAGTGATCCGTAAGGGGTCAACTAAAAATAATATGATCAACTGTTTCGTAATCTATGGTAATTTTGAATAGGTAGGAGAGTACCTACATCATAATTTAGAGCATGGGTGTCAACCTTTTCAGCAGTCGGGCCAAGTTTTAGAAATGAGATTTCCTACTCGGCCACAACAATATAATTTAATATTATAACCATGTATGGAACATCCCGTGGAGCAACCGGTATAGAATTGATCTCCCACTCTTCTCTGTAAGTTTTCGAGTGTCCTGTAAAAGGCAGGTGTTCGAAAAAATAAAGACTCATATTACATCTTGATTCGATCGATTCATAATTTGAACTATTTTAATCTCAATTGTTTTAATTCTTGATTTTTATATATTCTTATAAATTCTATTGTAGTTTAATTTTAAGCTTCTCATTTTCACGAGGTTTGTTTTGATTTTTGCATTTGATATGGGTGGGGTGAGTTTGTGTTATGACTGTTTACTTGCAACTTTACTTGTTCGTCATACGCTTCGGTAATTTGCGGGACCTTGATTGGTTTGTTTTCTGGAAAAATATGACTGTTAATATTTGTTAATTTAAACTGTTTGTGTCCTTTAAGAGGAATAAAATAAAAATAAAAAAATAAAAAAAAAAAAAAATCTCAAATTCAGCGATGAGGTTTGTCACCCATCCTGAATGTCTTGATTTTAAATTGGCACGGAGAGGACAGCTTGCATTATTCTTACATTCAGCTGGTCTGCTGGCTACCCCACTTGTGGGATATGCCGTGATGGTATAGTAGTAGTATATATGGAACATTTAAATCATTTTACTTCACTTTCAATTTCTATAGGAATTTGAAAAGTTTTACAAACTCCTCGGTTTTCTTTAAGAATATTTTCTACAAATACCTTTTTCCAAAAAAGTAACGGGTACTTGTACCGACTATTATAAAAAAAAGTGTGTATATGCTTCGCGTGCCACAAGCAGGCACCCCGCGGGCCGCGGATTGGCCACCCTTGATTTAGAGAAACGCGCTCTAGTGTTTGTATACAATCAGGTGTTTGAGTGTTTTTGATAGCAAAATTTCAAAGCTTTGTTCGTTCATTCATATCATAACGACCTTTTCAATATGGCATAGTAGGTACTTGATATTTTATATGCATTAGTCACTGCCATGTACCTACCTAGTTAGAACCTTTGTACACATTATTATGTCACTCGCTTCGCCACCTTGGCGATGCAAACTTGCAAACAGTCAATAAATGAAATTGAACAAACCGTTACACTTACAAGTGGGATAGCCAGCGGACTAACTGCACGAAAGTCCCCCTTGAGACAACATGCATAGACAATTCACACAGATCGAGCTAGTCCCAAATTAATATATGAATCTTGTATTATGGATACTTACGCGACGATACACATAAACAATGCACCTTACATAATATTATATACATGTAACACCCAGACCCAGGAAAATTTGAAAATGGTCATTCATCATTTTGCCCTGGCCGGGAACCGAACCCGGAATCTCGTGACTCAAAGGCAAGAGCGTTGCCTTGGCGCCACACCGGCCGTCATACATACAAACATTCTCACTGTAGGTACCAGTGAAAGTCAAGATATTTAGGACGAGTGGCAAACCTCATCGCTGAATTCGAGATGTAATATGTCTTTATTTTTTCGAACGCCTGCCTTTTACAGGACACTCGAAAACTTACGGAAAAGAGTGGGCGACCAATACTTTACTGGGTGCTCTACGGCTAGTGATGTGAGTAGAGAAAATTCTCCAAAGAAATTTCTCGGGAACGAGAAATTTCTCCGAGAATTTCTCCTCTGATGGAAGAGAAATTTCTCTCCATAATTTTTCTTAGTGGTATTATGACCTAGTATTATGAACTTTGCAGCCAACCTGATTGATCCAAAAAATTTGTGGGGGTGATTAAGGCCCAAATCAGAGGTTATTAACACTTTTTTCCATGTATGTACCTGCAATTTTTTTTTAACTTAAATATGGGCATGTTGGGTGTAGCCATCACATCAAGATTTTTCATCAGTTATTAGCAAGTTTTTCTATGTAGGTACCTAACATTTTTTTGTTTCTATAATTAATTGTAGCCATATTGGTGATAAATTGTCTCAACATTTGTACATTGTTATTGATTGATTGAATAAAGTATTTATTATTATTATACTGTTACATAAAAAAAATCTCCGAAAATTCTCTACTTCGAGAAATTTCTCAGTAAATTTCTCGAAAAATTATTTCTTGAGAATTCCACAACACTATCTACGGCACATGTTAGGAATGAATAAGTATAATATATTCTTACACGCTTTGAAGTTTTTATTCGCGCACTCAAATTCACTTTACCTAGCACGAGTTTGTCATTAGGGACAAGCGTGCGTATTTTTTTGCTTCAAATTGCATTTGGTTATATTTATTTTTTTATGATTTTTGTTTGAAATAATATAATGAAATTTTCGTAAATTCACATATTGAAGTTCGGATACGCATTGTGTTAAGTTTTTGGCGAATATTTTATTTTATAAAATAACCGCAACATTATGTTGCTGTTGAAATAGTATAATATTTGTTTGAATATTTAATAATATTTTGTTTCAGACTATCTGATATCGGAGTAATTATAATTGTTTTAAAAATGTGTGATGAAAAATTAAAAAATTAAAAATACAACTGTTATATTTTGTTTGGATGGAAGAGCTGGTCCGCACAGCGCGAGAATGAGAGGCATTCTCCAGAGTGATCGCCAACGTCGGGGGGACCTGATACGGCACTGATAGAAGAAGATATTTTGTTCAATACGCTGGATAAAAATGGTTTTTGGAAAAATAAGTGAATTTTGAAAAATTATAATTGCGATGTGTATTATTTACCAACACGATTGCGAAGTCCTAAACAGTCTTTAATGGCACCAAAGAATACTATTAATCGAAATACTCATTATCATTAGTATTTCTGAATAACTTCTCATTATTGCAATCTCTTCCAGATAATCAGTGTTATCTTGATTGTGTTGAGATAGCGAAACTATCAAATCCGGGACAGAAATTTAAATTTTACGATAAATTTGTAAAAAACACAGTATGAAGTTAACTTCCAAAATACTTTTATTAACTTCGCTTACTAGTATTCGGAGACTCTCGACTCCATCATCAGGCGATTAGAAAAAAGTGAGATAAGATACAGAGTCAAGCTCTATTTGAAGAATTTGAAAAAAAGAATATTGGGAGAAGCACGAGTTGATAACTAAAAAACTATTAGTAAGTGATTCCTTGTGGACGCATTCAAAAGTAAAGAATTTAAAGAAAAATAATAAATATCTACCTTCTCCGGTATTCACCATGTTGCGAAATGGGGAAATCACAAAAAACTCAAATCAATGAAGAGCAAAAATGCTAGATAATCAACTAGATTTAAGTTTCTTAAGTATTAAATTTATCAGTTATTTTATAAGGATTAACTATGTTTGTAACAGTAACGAGACATTTTGAATGTTTTATTAAAAAAAAATACATTAAAGTTATCTTGAAATGGACCAGTACCTTTGGTCAATAACATCGAATTTTTTTATTTTTACGGACACTTCATAAATCTATCGAGAATAGAAGATAAGATAAGATTCGAGTTCGTTGAGTTAACCGTTGCACTACGTGGCAGGAAATGAATCAGATTTTTTTATTGTTCTTCATTTCTTGCACGTGTTGGTATGAGTAGAATTTGTACAAATAAAATATATACCTAATATTAAGTTAATAAATCGGCTTATTATGTTTCATATTTCTACAATAAAAAAGTTCCTAAAAGTTCAAACTCCCCTTTCACGGCACAAGCTTTTAGCTTAGTGTGAAAGGTGTATAAGGTTGTATTTGGGTTTATAACAAAAACCCAGATATATCTTTTTAAAAAAAAAAAAAAAAAATATAACGTATACTTTTATTCAGTCAGAGGTATGCCTGAACTTTATTGTCCAATGGGAACCCTAGGCAATATTGTACACTATCCTGTCAAGGGTCATGATTGATACAATTCAGTCACTATAACCCAACAAAATGAGATTATTATATAAATATTTTATCAAAATCAAACTAATGATGAATGGTTTTATATTTATTTTGTTAATAAAGCTTTTTAAAAGCTCTCATTTCTGTTTTAGATATAAATATTTTCATGACATCTTACAGATACAGAGCTTCTAGTAAACAAACTGTTTATAATAAATTAATTATAAAAAACTTATACTTTTTTATACACACTTATATTTTTATTTTTGTAGACAATATTGTTTCGTCTCTTAATGAGACATTATCAATACTAAACTATGCAAAACAAATAATATTCAATTAAGGTGAAAATACAGTGGTAGTGGTAGAGGGGGGAACAATGGAGGTATGAGGGTATGAAACAAGTGGGAATATTCTGAGAATTGGGGATGCATTGGGTATTGTTGTTTTATTTACTAAATTATTTACACTATTAATATTTTTATGAATTTCCAATGTTTCTCTTAGTAATAATCTTCTATAACTACTATTATTAAAATTCAATATTTTAAAAGGCTCCTTTTGGTTTATGTTATGGTTTTCTTCTATTAAGTGGTTGGCAAATTCAGAGAATCCCGTACTTTTTAGACAATTTAAATGTTCCTTAATCCTAGTTTTTATTTTTCTTGTTGTCATTCCTACATACTTTTTGTCACATATACGTAATATAATATACGTAAACAATCAAGACAATTTTCTCCCTTAAAACGCCGTTTCGCGATAACTAACGCAAGGACCAATTTAAGAAATATGACGTCCCTTGAAAAATAGGATATTTAGATGTCTAGTTTTGCAAATAAATAAAACAAGTGTTTTATTCTACTATTGATTTAATCGACGAGTGAATCATAGGAGATTGACAATATCCTAATAAGACGAAAGACGTCTCTCTCGTCGAATAAATCAATAGTAGAATAAAACACTTGTTTTATTTATTTCGCTATGGAATTCTAAAATGGAAAAATATTTTCATGACATCTTACAGATACAGAGCTTCTAGTAAACAAACTGTTTATTATATACGTAAACAATCAAGACAATTTTCTTCCTTAAAACGCCGTTTCGCGATAACTAACGCAAGGACCAATTTAAGAAATATGACGTCCCTTGAACAATAGGATATTTAGATATCTAGTTTTGCAAATAAATAAAACAAGTGTTTTATTCTACTATTGATTTAATCGACGAGTGAATCATAGGAGATTGACAATATCCTAATAAGACGAAAGACGTCTCTCTCGTCGAATAAATCAATAGTAGAATAAAACACTTGTTTTATTTATTTCGCTATGGAACTCTAAAATGGAAAAATATTTTCATGACATCTTACAGATACAGAGCTTCTAGTAAACAAACTGTTTATAATATACGTAAACAATCAAGACAATTTTCTTCCTTAAAACGCCGTTTCGCGATAACTAACGCAAGGACCAATTTAAGAAATATGACGTCCCTTGAAAAATAGGATATTTAGATATCTAGTTTTGCAAATAAATAAAACAAGTGTTTTATTCTACTATTGATTTAATCGACGAGTGAATCATAGGAGATTGACAATATCCTAATAAGACGAAAGACGTCTCTCTCGTCGAATAAATCAATAGTAGAATAAAACACTTGTTTTATTTATTTCGCAATGGAATTCTACTACCTAAACACCGACACAGCGAATAATTTCTAGTTTTGAATACTTTCGCACTGTATAGAGTTCGCACAAATCATGGAGAATTTTGTTCCGCAGTAACAGCCCAGTCACGCAGAAGGCACAGTCAACATGTAAATATTTAGGCAAATCAATTCTACGTGGTATTTCAAGTGACACCACATTATTTTGTATCATCAGATGATAGTAATTTTTGCCTATTTGCAACAGCACTTGAAATGTAAAGTTTAGAAATGTAAGCAGTAAGATATTTTTTTATATAATTATAAATCGATTTATATCGATGAAAATATTATTCAACAAAAACATATCTGATAAGATAAAAAAGTCGTAAAAATGTGTGCTTATTTATACAGATGCGTAGCCAAACATTATTTCTATTTGGTACCTACATATCAGTGTCACAAAAAGTAGAAACATAGATACTAGATATACATTCTATCCTCCTAGAATGTATATACTTACTATGTATATAAAATAATCCCTCTTTTTGTCTCGAAGACACGTTTCCCAAATAATGGTTTTTTGTCTATGTAAAGGAACTGAAGCACTTTTCACATGATAGATGTAACAGAAAATTTTCGGAGATTCATATTACATTTCTCAAAATTTTAACAGTATATAATGTGTATTTTGTATTCATAAGTGGTTCAAAATACCGCAATTGGATATCCAAGTCCAAAGCTGAAGTCATTATATAGTTTATTCGTATCGCAAAACGATACTTAAATAGTCATTTACGTGAAAAAATATCTTTATTTCTAATGCCAATTCTCTCTCTTCAGTCGTTGCCCTAATTCTGGGGCCATGCTCTCCGGATAGCCTCTTCTATTCTCAACCATATGTAGCGCATTGTAAATTGACTTCCTAAAATAGCCTGCTTTGATTAGTCCAAATTATTATTATTCTGCGTTTGGGTCTTCGACTTCGGCGTGGATGAGCTTTTAGATAATCTCATCTTCTCTGTGCGTGATGTGTCCAAGAAACTGCAGAATTATTTGGGAACAGATTACCGAGAGCTTTCATGTGATGATTAGTGTTTTCAAAATGGTATACGCATCATTATTTTCCAGAATCACATTTCAAAGACGTCTATTATCTGCCTTTTCCTCACTTGTATGTGGTGTCTAAGATTCGACACTATAAAGACAAATAAGGATGACAAAGTGCGCATAAGATTTTCGCATGTGTTTTTTCATTTTGCATGTACAATAGTATTTTTAGCATGATAAATGATGTAAATGCATTTATGGTTACTTTTTTTGTAAATGTGAAACGAATGTTATAATTTTGTCCTAAGTTGCTTATAATATTCATTGTATTTAGAAATAATGTTACGTAAATGAAAATTTAATGAAGAATTGAGATCATCCTTTTCTTTGAAATTTATTTGTGAAATTATCCCTGGGTGTAAAAAGAGCTTTTTGAGCTGTTTTCTATATGTGTATCTATATCCTATTGATGATGTTTCCTATGTATCGAAATGTATTTATTCATATACTAAATTTCAACCCGGCTTCACATAGAGAGGTACTGGATATCGCCACTTCGTGAAAAATCTTCTAAATTATATATATTTGATATCAATAAAACACTGTTTACTTTTCACTATTAATTTATTAATACTCAAGCGCTTTCGTCAAGTTAGCTTAACATTTTCAAGAGAACTAATTACAAGAAAAAAAATTCTTAAAGTAAAAATTTTTCACTTTAAGAATTTTTTTCTTGTAGTTCGTCGGTAGCCTGGAGGTAGAGTCTCGGCCTTCAGAACATGGGGTCCGTGGTTCGAACCCAGATGCCGGCAAACTCCCCTTTCATGGCACAAGCTTTTAGCTTAGTGTGAAAGGTGTATAAGGTTGTATTTGGGTTTATAACAAACCCAGATATATCTTTCTAAAAAAAAAAAAATTAGTTGTCTTGAAAATGTCAAGCTAACTTGACGAAAGCGCTTGAGTATTAATAAATCAATAGTTAAAAGTAAACAGTGTTTTATTGATATCAAATATGTTTAAAATGTATTTTCACAATGTGAACGCACAAACTCTAGATCATTATTCTAAATTATATATTTATTAATTTTATTTTTCTTGCACACCATCATTCACATAACAAAATCATTAAATCATTTTACATTCAAGAAAAAATGTGATGCTATGCAGTGGCGAGATTATCACTATATAGTGACTTCTTACATCTAACCTTCCAAATTTAATGATGATTGGTTTCATTCGCAGAGTTACAGCTATCTCCATCTATCAAACATTCATATATAAAACATATTATCATCGGCTATCACTGTTTAAATTAGTAATTAGTAATCAAAAAAACTAGTAAATACATGAATCTAAAGATATCAGGTACGTTTAAAAGACAAAACTATACATTATTTGAGGAATGATTTCACATAGCATGCAACTCATTTGTTGATGAATAAGATTTACACAGTTTTGTTATTTATTTATTTATTTATTTAACAACATATACGGCACAAGGCCATTAAACATATACAAAAAATCATATTTAGTTCGATTCAATACAACAATTATTTCAAACGCAGTCACATTTACTTATCACACACACACATACACATAAACAACACGCTCAATAAATGCGAGTTTGCATTGAGGAAACTAAATTGAAACGTCGATTTAACAAATCAAGACATGGCAAACCCGAAAACCAACAACCAGATATTGAGGAAACTAGTTTTTATGTCTGCATGTAATTATAACAAACATATAGCTACACAAACATAAAAACTAGTTTTTATGTCTGCATGTAATTATAACAAACATATAGCTACACAAACATAAAAACTGATCCAAATATCTTTTAAATAAGACAATTCTAGACGAAATGTTCTGTAGTAAATAAAACATTATTTAAAAAGGATCTGCAGACAAATATTTCTGGAGTTTGTTTCTAAGAATTACTTATAAATAAATTTAAGAAATAAATAAGTAGGTACACCCTGTAAATTTTAATGTTACAACTTCACGCACTTTTATATATTGTCAATATACAATATATTTATTTATATTTATTTATGTGATAAAATAAACAATTTTCATTGTAAAAGAAAGTGTCTTGTTTAAGGGCTATTTAAATGAAAATTGTTAAGAAAGGACAAGGAATGTCTTCCTCGTGCTTTTAAAAATAAAATTATTTACTTACACTGAGAAATATCTAATTATTTTTAAATATTTATGTACGGAAAAGATAACAAATAAATGTCCAACAACGAAAAAATAAAACAGGTGTTTTATTCTACTAAAGATTTATTTGTGAGAGAGACGTCTTTCGTCTTATGAGGTCCAACACTTCAACTTCCCTACTTGTGGCAGAATATAAACGGATGGATTAAAAAATGTTGTAGATTGGTTAAGGCTGGTTTAATAAGAGATAATGATAATGATCATTAAATATTCAAATAACATAATCTTACTTTAAAATACAAATTTATGAACGTGTATCTCTAAAATATCGTACTATGTACTAAATATTTATATTTAACAGGGTAAAAATCACTCCATAATTCACTCGATGTCGGGTGCCTTGCTTAAAAAAAGAAAGAAGAAGAAAGAGATAAAATCAAGAGAAGATAAGGATAAAAAAGGCAAGAATAAATAATTCACCGAGAAGAGGGGTTGGTAATACGTTGCGAGATAGAGTGAAGAATGCGGATATCAGGAGAATGAGCGGATGTGTTGTGGACAGAATGAGTGTAAACAAGTTGAGATGGTTTGGACATGTTGAGGGAATGCAAGATGAAAGGATGACGAAGAGGATGTATTTATCTGAAAGAAGGGGTGTGAGGAAGCGCAGACGTCCAAGAACCACGTGACTTGATTACGTGGACCTTAAGGACGGACGCGTGTTGAGTAAGAGAAATCGGCGTGCATGTATGAGAAACTGGATGAATGTAGAGGAAGCGAAAGAAGTATGTAAGGATAGATCTATATGGCGTTCCGTTCTCTCTGCCTACCCCTCCTGGGACATGGCGTGAGGGTATAGTATAGTATAGTATAAATAAAGACAAGAATAAGAAATACCAGCAATATTTTAAATGTAAACACTAACGTCTTTATTTAACACAATCCATTCGCTTCTATTTAATATGTGTAAATAGTGGATTAGTAACAAAATATATTTTATATCCTCCTGTTTTCTTCGTTTATTGATTTCTAGAATGGCGTCAATATTACCAATTTCCTAAGTTTACAACCAAAATAAACAAATCTTTATACCTACATAGTACCTTATTATGCAATATTTACACGAGGTTATTACTTGTCACTAGTGCTTGCAACTCAATGTGCGAGCAGAATATTTAATTCAAACTATGTGAGTGGAGAATAAGTCTGTGCATCTAGTTTTGATTCGTTTACGTATGTTGTACAATTTTTATGTACATAGTTGTGTGTACAGATCGCCGGCACCGTGCCGCCTTAAGCAGTGCATTAAGTTTTTAATCGCACTTACTGCGAGACGAATATTTGATATCTGTAAACCCAAACTTGAAAATGCTCACAATTTTTGAGTTTAGGTTTAGAGTTATTGAGATTGAAATCGACTGCATCTTTATATACACAGGACTGCCCTAGATGCTTTTCACTCGTCTTCAGATGGGCTTAAATGTTGCCCCCAGGACTATTAATGATAGAGAAAAAATGATTCCGTATCCGTATCCACCAAAATCCACGATTACTACGCTCAGTCCTCACTGATGTCATAAAAAGGCTTTATTGTCAAAGTACAATGTTGGTGGAAATTTATGATTGCACATGATTTTAGGAAGAATTTTGTCAAGCGGAGCCCTTCAGACGTAGGAGACGTCAGACCCTTGGAGCCCTTACTAAGAAAGAATTTGCAAGAAGAGTATGGATAACAAAGGAACTGACATTAATTGATTGTTGGCTCAATGTAACGTAATAATTTTTTTGAGTTAAGTATATAAACTATGGTGAATCTATTATTTTTAAATAAATACATAAAATATTATTAGAAAGAATGCTAAAAATATTAAAAAATTAAAAACTTTATTTTTTATACCATATGATTCTGATTCAATTAAACACCTTTCTTTAAACTATTAATCTTCACTTGTTAGTTAATAACGAACTAGCCAAAAACAAGTAGGTAAGTACTGGCGATAAGTTCTAAACGCGTGTGAATCAGGCATACACTACAACAATGTAAAATGGAATTTTATCTTTCGATATCCATTTCTTAAATTTTATGGCGACAAGTTTTGAATCAAAAACTTTTAGTATTGGTTCCATAAAATAATATTTGTATTTACTTTGAAAACTTATTCAATATTCACAGATGGATTTGAAGATATAAAATATGTAGATTTTTTGGGAGTTGGGGGAATATGCCCTTGTTCTGACCTGCTACAAAATAAATTATAAATGGTTAGTGTTTTTATTTTATTTAAAATGAGCCTTTTTCTTCCACAGCACAAGGGAACCAGTGAAATAACTCCATGTAATAAAATGTCACAAAAATATCTATAACAAAATTCAGTATCAAAATTTCTCGATACTGCTAACTGAAGATGTTTTGTACATAACTGATTCCGTAAGTTTTCGATTGATTTTTGAAAGGCAGATATTCGTAAAACCTCATTTAATAAGCATCTACAAATCAGCAACGAGGCATACTCGTCATCCTGAACGCCATATTGCTTTATCGGCACTGAGAGAACAATCTACATGTTTATTGTGACTTGTGCAATATGTTGTGATGGTATTGTAGTAGTAAATAATTTGCAAATAATGTTTTGGGTAGGTACACCTATTTGCTTTCACAGTAAGAAACGCAAAATCTCATGGACTAGAGTGGGAAATTGAAGCTTTATGGATAATAGAGAATATTATGAATGCTAAACACACAAGGATTTGTAAAGATCTAGAAGAAGTGAAATAGTTGCTCATAGATATGATATTTTTTGTTATTTTTTATTCTTCATTATACATTGGTTACAATATTTCATATCAATACAAAGTATCATAAAAATATCAGTAATACAATTCAATTTACTTTCCTACCCCATAAGGATCACATTTTTTTTGCGTGAGAAAAAACAATATTCTTGATATTGTCAGACAATCTTGATGGAAGCGCTCTAACTTTCAATCCTAATTCAAGTCTAAGAAAGTAACATTATGAAAAGCTTAAGTTATAAATTTAAGTTTTATAAATTGAAATCCAAAATGTTGTTTACTTCATATAAAATTTATTCATTTATTTTAAAAATTCACAATCTGGGTAAGTTTTTCATTATAAAGAGCACATTTAAAAATATTAACACGATTTTCAGATTAGCCACACTAGGTGAATGGCTGTATTTATTTTATTTATTTATTTATTTTTTTTTTTTTTTTTTTTTTTTATTTATTTATTGAAAACAATCAAACACCAACAGGCACATCATATACATATAAACACAAAGAATACTACAGAAACAAAGTTTGATACAAAGATGTGCCCTATTACAGGCGTTAATGGTTAATTCCTGAGTCAGTCACAGGTCCAGGCAAACCTAACACCCCAATGCATCCGGAATAGAAACTCAAAGAGTCCCAGTGATGCAAAATTATTCATTATCAAAATTATGCAAAATTATTACAACCGCAAAATAAAACAAAACAAGTAGAATTAATAAATCCCTATAAAAAACAATCAAGCATCAATTAACCTATAAGCTTTTTAAAATTAACAGTGTTTTTTTCGTATTTTTAAATCATGGTTTTATAAATACAATGAAAAAAATGTTTGATTATTTTTTAAAGTTATTATTAAATCTCGCATTATGGTATCTATTCAAAGTATTGATAAATAATATAAACAAATTTAACCATATTCATATAAATTTGAATAACAATGAGGACTATTGATAACATTTTACAAAACTGAATTCTATTTCTAGGCTGATTATCTGTTTAACAGGCAGAGCTTTCACAACATAGGTAGGTACCTACCGTCAAACAATTTATTATGAAACTTATTATACAACAATTTAATTTAATAATATCGTAAATAACGTTATGAAGTTCTATACGGAGTGTTCTTTTCTAGTATTTTTTCTTTCATACTATCACGGCATCACCCACATGTGATAGTTTCTATTTTGATATGCTATTTTCTAATAGATTTTTGCATATTATGTTTGTAGTTCTGAATGATGACAATAATTATATTTATACTGCATGGAGAAGAAGGCATATTCTCATTTCTTCCCTTCCCTTTTTGCACCAAATTTTTTGGTGTGGTCGCTAAATCTAGAGTGCTCCCTCGGGGCAGCATTTCTCGCTTTAACGCGACATTAAATTCTGTTTGTGCTTTTGTGTGTCGTTATGGAGATACATATCTCCAGGTACGGCATGAGGTATGTGGCAGGCGCTGCCCTTCTAAAAAAAATTATAATTATATTTTACATTGATCTTGAATTTCCGATATCAGTAAACCTACTTATGATAAGCCAATTGCGCATATAAACCTTTTGCCTGACGATAAGAGCGGAAGCTCTTGAAAGCCGGCTCGCAAAAATAAATAAAGTCAATAGTGTACTATACAATACTATACCATCACGGCATATCCCACAAGTGGGGTAGCCAGCAGATCAGCTGCATGTAAGAAACATGCAAACTGTCCTCTTCGTGCCAATATAAAATCAAGACATTCAGGATGGGTGGCAAACTTCATCGCTGAATTTAAGATGTAAAATGTCTTATTTTTTTCGAACACCTGCCTTTTACAGGGCACTCGAAAACTTACGCAGAAGAGTGGGAGACCAATTCTTTACCGGGTGTTCCACGGGATAAAGTCAGAACAGAACTATTTTAAGTATATTAGGGTGTATTTTCACGGTAGCGGTTTGAAGTTTTGCTTTTTTTTAAATAAAAATAGTATTAAAAATATCTAAAGCAAATTTTGACATGCATTATTATATACGCATCTAATTACACTCATTCGTATTATTATCTCGTATCTGTTATTATCATTTCTTATTTCTTAATACTTCACTCATTTTGACCAAAATTTGAACTTCAAGTACATATAGTTCTGCATTAAGGTAGAGACATGTGGGTTTTCGGTTATGATTACAAGTAAAAACTACGGTGTCTGCAAAAGCACTGAGACGTCAGAAACGTTCAACATGACATGGCATACTCAAAAGCTCATCAGTTTTATCAGACATCACAATGAAAACTTTCAATCAGCAGTTTAAATAATATTTTTACAACAGAAGAGATGAAACACTCTATAATATATTATATTTAAATATTTGCATACATAATATATTATAGGTAGAAAGTTATGATATAATTCATATGAGCGTAAAACGATAGTATTATTATATCATAAATAGCATGCATGTAATTTATGTAGATTGAATATTGATTAATAATATTATCATCATTCAATTTCATACTATTGTGTATGAATATAATCTGTAATTGCTTATCACACTCTATTATATGTAATTTATAGGTAATAGGTAATATATGTAGACATGATCAAATATCTTTAATTAGCATACATATTATTATACATAGACTCCCGATTTATGAATTATTACATAATTGTATCATACATTTTTACAACGTAATTGATTCACCAGTGTTTATGGTTGATTGTTATGGCTCTTTTGATTTTCGTGTACCAACATGTTGGCACTTCTAAAATGGAGATCGTGGAATAAGAAAAAAAAGAAGTTATCAATGCGCAGTAAGAATAAAAAAATAGAGTCTTTATATATACAAGTATGAATGTACGAATTTTAAATGACTTTTATCATAATTATTCTCTTAACTTTTTTTTGTTATTTTATGTCAATTTTATTTTAATGTTGAGGATGCAACATTAAGTGCAATGCCGTGTAGTATAATGATTATAGTCCGCTGCAGTTTGCGGGTCAATGGTAATTTGAGCATCTACATACCAACACTCGTTTAGGTATATGAATACCAAAAGTAGAGATTGCATTGTATTAAAACATGGCTTCATA
This sequence comes from Athripsodes cinereus, assembly GCA_947579605.1. Classification (NCBI taxonomy): domain Eukaryota; kingdom Metazoa; phylum Arthropoda; class Insecta; order Trichoptera; family Leptoceridae; genus Athripsodes; species Athripsodes cinereus. The sequence goes on from OX388326.1 coordinate 9,948,182, forward strand.
GAAACATATATCAACGTTTGTAGTAGGTAACTAAAGTGATAGTAGGTAGAAAGGTACCGTGTGTTAGTAATATTATCAGTGGCGGGACTAGACTTTTCTTGACGGTAAATAATAAAAAAAGTTTATTTTTACCACGATTTGATAAAATACCTAGTAAAAAAAACTTGAAATTTTCAAATTTCAAAAGTTGGCAAATTTTTAATTAATCATTCCATTGATATTTTCCAATTGTAATTTGATTGAAAATTAAATTTATTCAATGGTTTTGATAAATAATACTATTATTGTCTCAAAAAGATAACCGAATAATTTCATACATCACACAGGACACTGTCATATTTACAACGTATGTTAATAAGTTATATTTATTATGTATATATCTAATATCATGGAAGGCACAAGTTAAGGTCATAGGTAAATGAGTAGGTGCTCTATTTGTCTGCTTCTAGCATAATACTCTACATAATGTACTTACTACAGATACTCACATTATACACTACATACAAACATACATACGAGGTAGTGTTATAATATATAGTAGGTAGTACTAGATCTGGTTACTCAGTCAGTTGACATTGAGGTCAAGATTAATGTAAACATATCCAAGCACTACTCCTGTCCTGTGTAGAGTACCTACCTGTCATGTACTTTATTTTATACCTACTATACACATCTTTATATTTCACATTTTGTGTTAAGTATTTAATATTGAAACCTGTCTATATGTATCTTCATAGCATCTTAAATACTTTTATTACTAGCATCTCAAAAAAAATCCCTGCACTGAGACCATAACAGATATGGTCAAGACAATCTCAGCAGGAATGAACAACAAAGCAAAATAGAAAAATAAATTAAAAAGAAATATCATTAAAAAGCAACAGAATCAGAGGAGAGCCTGTATCCTGGCGATAAGGTCATAGTATGTATGTTATGTTGTAAATATCAACAAAATATTCAAATGATGACATAATTTTTGTAGCCCTACTTGTTTGGTTTGCTATTCGGTGAGTAAAAAAGCAAATGCTGTCGATAACGATTGTACGATATTGGAATGTAGATACTAAACCTCTCAATACCATTGGATTCGCACATAACACATCTCGACGGTGCATCAACGTATCATATAAATATAATTATAGAAGAATACCCAAATGTACTCATATAAAGAATCTTGTATGGTTTTTGAAAAAGCAGCCTCCAAGTTTGCAAGAAAAATTGTCTCATTTGCAATATTTAACGAGTAGGCACCAATTTTTTACAAAATACTAGAAACTTTACACGAAAAACTAATATGATCTTCTGTAAATCAGGTGCCCCATGATTCAACATTGACAGTAAAATTGTGTATCTGATAAACTTTTTTGTTAAGTCTTTTCTAATTTAATAAGCTCCGTGGAGTCTGCGACAAGAAAAAGTTTACCGCTCGTTTCTGAAAATTTTTGAGTGTGAAAATCGGGTGTTCGTAAATAATCAAACATGAGACATTTAACACCTTCGATTCATAGATGCTACCCATCCTGAATGTCTTATTATTGTGACACTGAGATGTCGACTTGTATGTCAATTACTAGTGGTCGATTATTGATTATGTTTAGAAAGTAGAATTCCATAATGAAATAAAAAAAAAGTGTTTTTCCACTGAATGTTTTTTATTGAGAGGGACGTCTTTCATCTCATTAGGATATTGTCAGTCGACGCAATTGTCATTCCATTGACATATACGTTTTGCTTGATAAAAAAAGATAAAGTGGAAAAAAACATTTGTTTTTTAATATCATAGCACTTTAACGAAATGCTGTTATGGCACCTATAGATAAATACATTGCAATTTATTAATTTTTCTATAGTAAAAGTTCGCTCCCCATTTTATCTTGAATAAAAAGATTTTTTTTGTTAAATTGATCAGCTAGTAATTTGATTGAACAAAGCTTTGGATTTTTTACACTAAAGCTAGGACACGTGTTGTGAATAATAAAGCACAAAGTACTTGGAATAATATGCTAAGTCATGTCGGTAAATTATTCAGACACATGCTGAAAAACATGATGAGAGAAACCTTTTGGTATTGGATTATAGAGGATGCTGTCAGCTAACAAAGGAAAATCAAAGAAATTTATAGATACATAAAATAAGTTGTGGCAAGATTATATGCAATATATCTACACTGAAATATGCACTGTGCTACAAACTAACCTAAAATAGACATTTTTCAGGTAAGTAAAAACACCTTTATAAAATCAGTTAATACAGTATTGGGCGCACAACTATAGAATAGAATAAAATATAATTATATACTATAGTAACTAAAAAAAACACAAACTATTATAATTATGTTTGGCACATCATCATAAATGTTACTCAGATCTTTGAACATAATTCCATTCCCTTCCTTTTCCCTCCCCCTAGTCCTTAAAATGCTCACCTGCAATTGAATTTATAGAATTGCTTTCTTTTTTAATACATATTCTTATACATATATCTCTTTAAAAAATATATTTATCTTATTATCTTTTATCTTGAATATCAATTATTGCTTTAAATTATTTGCTTTTTTAACTATCGTTCTATATTATATAACTTTTTTAATTCGTCGGTAGCTAGGAGTTAGAGTTTCTGCCTCGTAAACAAGGGGTCCGTGGTTCGATCCCTGGTGTCAGCAAACTCCCCTTTCACGATACAAGCTTTGATCTTACTGTGAAAGGTGTAGAAGGTTGTATTTGTGTTTTATAACAAAAAAAAACCAAAGTTGTAATTGTCTTTAATTTTGTAGAGTTAGGTATTGTTTTGTTTATTATGTAATATAAGCTGTAGCTTTAAGTTTGAAATAAATAAATAAAAATTATAAAATACTTTATTGTTCCATGAAGCACCTACCAAAGAATCGGTCTCCCACCCTTTTCCATAAGCTTATAATAATGACTTTATAAGTCGAAACCACGTTACGTACAAAGTCTTACGAAGAGTTGGACAATGACTTTGTAAGTCGAAACCACGTTACGTACAAAGTCTTACGAAGAGTTGGACAATGACTTTGTAAGTCGAAACTACGTTACGTACAAAGTCTTACGAAGAGTTGGACAATGACTTTGTAAGTCGAAACCACGTTACGTACAAAGTCTTACATAGAGTTGGACAGTTACTTTGTAAGTCGAAACCACGTTACTTATTTATTTATTCAATCTTTGCTGTACATTGATTAAAAACAATTACATAAAAGGTATACATTCAAATTAAATACAATCAATATACAGAGGGCGAGTTTATCGCAAAGGCGCGATCTCTTCCAACTAACCCAAACTTACGTACAAAGTTTTACAAAGAGTTGGACAATCACTTTGTAATTCGTAACCAGGTTACTACACCTACAAACAACACAAACACACTGTTGTATTATTAAATAAAATACAACAGTGTGTTTATTTCCATAAATTGATATATTTAATCTTGTATCCAGTTTCATTTTCCAAATGTATTTAGTTCTTGAATTGCATAAATCAGCCCTAGTTGGTTAGGTTGTCTAAATAATATAAAAATAATTATAAAAACGATACATCACAGTAGAGTATAATTTTTTCGAGATTATATGCATTTGAATATAATAAGATCTCTATTAAACATATATGTCTCCGGTAAAGAAGTTCTCGTTAGAAGTGATAGGTACGTGGGTCTGAAATTTATGAGTTAATACAAATACACATAATATCCAAATATAGATGAGGTTGTCACCTTTCGTTTACCGGTTTACACCTTTCTTTATAAATTCGATAATATTTTATAGATTCAAACTAATATTATGCTTGATTAAAAAAATATGAAATACGTTAAAGACTAGGTAAATGTAATTTAAAAAAATCTCCACTTCATTAAAAACATTTTTCAAAAGTAACTAATAAAATAATCTGCGCAATTTTTGAATCTTCAAAATTTCACTATCTACTATTCCCTCACGCCGTATCCCAAGTGGGGTGGGCAGAGAGAACAGAACGTCATATAGATCTGTCCTTTCATACTTCTTTCGCTTCTTCCACATTCATGCAATTTCTCATGTGCGCACGTCTCTTACTCAATACACGGCCGTCCTTGAGAATTTGATCTACATGGTCAAGCCATGTCGGCGCTTTCTCACACTTTTACTTTCAGACAAGTATATCCTCTTTGTCATTCGTTTCACATGACCAAACCATCTCAATTCAATATTTTACAACTTCTATTTAGTTCATTGTGCTTGTTTATTGTGTCGGTGAACACTTAGTAGAATTTCATTGTTAGATTAATCAAATCAAACGTTTTTTTCTACTATAGATTATAAATCGTGAGAGAGACGTCTTTCGATTTATCAGGTCATTATCAAATCACGATTGAAAATGACCTGATAAGTCAATAAACGTCTTTCTCACGATCTGTAATCTATAATAATTGTAGAAAGAAGCATTTGTTTCAATTTATCTTATTTGCTTTGGCTATTCATGAATGAAATCTCTATCATTCTATTTATATTACAATTTACAACAGAATCACATAATTATGAGTCCATAAATACATTGAAAGGCATATGAAGAAATAATTAATAGAATATAAATTATTTGGAAAGAAAAGCTCTTTTAGAATATTTACTAATTTTTTTTTATTGTTTAACCGGATTTTACATCTTAAATTCAGCGTTGAGGTTTGCCACCCATCCTGAATGTCTTGATTTTATATTGGCACGAAGAGGACAGTTTGCATGTTTCTTACATGCAGCTGATCTGCTGGCTACCCCACTTGTGGGATATGCCGTGATGGTATAGTAGTAGTAGTAGTAGTAACCGGATTTGGGTGCATTTGACAAAACCAATCAGAAACCTCGATTGGAGAACCATATCTACACAATGCAACATTGTGTAAATTCTAATCGGAAGAAGTGAGAAAGGTGTCCCAACGCTTACGAATTGGCCGATTGGTGGGCCTTAAATCGTGACAGAGAGAATGGTGGAATTGGTGAACGTTGTCTATGGACACCGAAAGTGATCACTTAAGCCAGCCTAGAGCCAATTCGTAAGCTTTGGGACACCTTTCTCACTTCTTCCGATTAGATTTTACACAATGTTGCATTGTGTAGATATGGTTCTCCAATCGAGGTTTCTGATTGGTATAATTTTTTTCTTTTTGCACATCATCATTATATAACAGTGCTAACATTCTTACACTCTATTCCGTATTTTTTTTTTGTATAGAAGACCAGTTTAGTGTAGATATTTATAAGATATCTTCATATCAGATTAGAAATATTATGCCAACGCCTCTCACCTTGAATGATTTGTATTTCCGTAGCACGGTCAGAATAATCTCTATTCTCTATGTATAATGAATTCATGATTAATCCACTGATTACCTTGCACTAATTTTGGGAGGCACAGTGATGGTATAAATACACACAATATATTTAGATTTTATGGAATGGCACAGAGATTTGAATGAAATATAACATTTCTCTAAATTGATATAACATTTTGTTGTTTCCATTAAACTACAACAGATAACGTCTTTCCAATTTGAAAACACAAGAATTGTATGATAATCGTATAGAAATTGATTTCAATAGAGGAAGTTTATCGAATCAAAATTTATTAACAACTTTCAAAAATTTCAAGACATGTGATAAGCATTACACAGAGGAATTGGGAATATTACCTAGGTTCAAAGAGTATTCTTAACCAAGCCATGAGTCGATTCATAAGCGTTGAAAATCTGTGTCGTGCACTCCTTAGGGAAGTTCACATAATTATATATGTGTATCATATACAACATACCTACCTAGTTAATACCTATGCCAATAGGTTGACTATCAGTGAGTGTGATCTATTGGAATGATTAATCTAAATATTCTATAAAAGGGTAAATTATAAGGAAATAATAGATAAAACTTCCTTCGCGGAGCCTGTAACCGCTATAGGACGCGTCCCCAGGTGGCGGATAGGGGAAAACTCGGCAGATATGCAGGGTAGGAGGGAAATAAAATACCTCTCGCGGACCAACAGGCAGTAGCGTCTGACCCAGAATGGGCGGCTACAGTAGCGTCTGATCCAAAATGGGCGGCTACAAACAGCGTCTGCTCCCTATGTTAAGGGCGGCTGAAATACAAAATCACCAACCCGCAGGGCAAGCGTGGTGATCAAAGCCAAAAACCTTCCATATAAATATTCATGAATTCGAATCCTAAAACGAAACTACCCCAGGTGAGTAGAGCACACTGCTCAGAATCTCACACCGACCCCAAATCGGTCCGCCTCAAGGATTCTGGGGGAGGCAAAGACTCGAAGAAAGGAAAAAGTGTTGTAGAAATTAAGGTAGCGATATATAACATAAGAACTATGAGATTAGAATCAGATAGAATAAGACTCGAAAAAGAACTTGAGAATGTAAATTGGAATGTTCTGGGAATCTGCGAGACAAGATTAGGAGGAGAAGAAGCCACAACCCTTCCATCGGGACATCTTCTATATCGTAACAACTTACAGTCCTCCACAGGAGGTGTTGCTATAATGGTCCATAAAAATATGAAGAACAGAGTGACAAAGATGAAAAGCATATCAAATAGAGTAATATATATACTAATTAAATTGAATAAACAGTTCACAATACAAATTATACAGGCATACGCTCCAACAATTACAGCTGAAGATGAGGATATTGAGAAGTTCTATGAAGACATTACAATGGCAAAGAAATCCGAAAAAGCACAACTCACTATTTTGACGGGAGATTTCAACGCTAAGGTGGGCGAAAAGAAAATAGGAGATCCTCAATACACAGGAAAATTTGGTTTGGGTAACAGGAATGTAAGAGGTGATACACTTCTAGATTATTTACAACAAGAACAGATGTTTTGTGCAAATACTTTCTACAAAAAGAAAGAACACAGGAAATGGACATGGAAAAGCCCTGATGGCAAAACGAAAAATGAAATAGACTATATTATGACGGATAGAATAAATTACTGCAAAGATGTAACAATATTAAATCAATTTGACACAGGAAGTGACCACAGACTTGTGAGAGCTTCCTTCAGAATAAACACAAAAGTTGATAGACATAATATGATCCACAAAAAACCCAAGAAAACTCCTACAGTAGAAATAATTACCAAACACCAAAGAGAATTCCAAAATGTACTGAAACAGAAACTTGAACCTATATCACATCTTCAAAACATAGAATTGAACAACCTCACAGATAAAATCACGGAAAACATCCAAACAGCTGTTAAGAAATTATCCTTTAGGCAAAGTTATAAAAACCATAAGCTTTCCCCGAACACAATATCACTGATTGAAGAAAGAAGACAAACAGATAGAAACTCAAATAGATATAAAATTCTTAATAAAACTATAAGAAGAGAGATAAGAAAGGATATCCGAAAGCACAACACGAATCTCATAATAAATACAATAGAAGCAAACAAAAACATGAAAGTTCTTAAATCAAACAAGAACTCCGGCAAATCCAATATCATCAAAATCAAAAATAAAAACGGAGAAACAATAAACGACAAAGATAAAATAATAGAATCAATACACGAATTCTATACAGGGCTGTATGAATCTAAAGCACCTCCACCATATACAGAAAATGGCTTTATCGTTAGAAATGTCGGATCAGAAGAACTGCCAGAAATAGAACATGATGAAATTGAATACGCACTAAAATACATGAAAACCAACAAAAGTGCAGGAGAAGATCAAGTGACAAGTGACATGTTAAAGTTAGGTGGTGAAGAACTGATTGGAGCTGTAAAAATACTTCTAAATAAATGCTTGGAACAGGAATGTATACCAGAAAAATAGAAAAATGCAGAAGTAATATTATTGCACAAAAAAGGAGATCCTGAAAACCTTTAAAACTATCGACCTATCAGTTTGTTATCCCATTTGTATAAACTTCTTACTAAGATCATGTCAAACCGCCTAACGCCAAAACTAGACTCTTATCAACCAATTGAACAAGCGGGCTTCAGGAAAGGATTTGGAACAAATGACCATATACAGACTCTACGCCTCCTTATCGAAAAAGCCGCTGAGTATAATATATCAATCCATTTGGCATTCATCGATTATAGAAAAGCCTTTGATTCTGTGGAACAGTGGGCAATAATGCAAGCACTCAATGACGCGAGAATCGACTCCAGATACTCAAGACTGATCAAATATATCTACGATCATGCTATAATGGATGTGAGGGTTGATGACGATACTAAAACAAATAAAATCGAAATCAAAAGAGGCGTTAGACAAGGTGACACCATCTCACCCAAACTGTTTACATTGGTCCTAGAAAATATATTTAAAACATTAAACTGGGAACAAAAAGGAGTAAAGATAGATGGGATGTATCTGAACCACCTGAGATTTGCGGACGATATTGTGCTTATCAGCTGCGATCTAGAAGAGTTAAATAATATGATAAAGGAACTCCATGATGCTTCCCTGAAAGTTGGTTTAGAGATGAACATTGGAAAAACAAAAATTATGAGCCCTTCCAACAGCGGTCTCACCATAGACAATAAAACAATAGAACCTGTTGAAGAATACATTTATCTCGGACATAAAATCAAACTGGGGAAAGCAAACCAGACAGCAGAGATACCAAGAAGAATTGGATTGGGTTGGGCCGCCTTTGGTAAATTAGGTCACATTCTCAAAAACAAAGAAGTTCCCATTAACCTGAAAAGGAAGGTCTATGACACATGTATCCTCCCTGTAATGACATATGGTCTTGAAACAATGACACTGACAGCCAATACCATACACAAATTAAGATGTGCACAAAGATTTATGGAAAGGCAAATGCTAGGCATAAGTCTTAGAGACAGAGTACCAATTGTGGAGATCAGACGCCGAACAAAAGTTGCCGATGTGGTGGACCGTGTCACAAAATTGAAATGGCAGTGGGCGGGTCATGTGGCTAGACAGGGAACTGAAAGATGGACACCTAGAATCGTGAACTGGAGACCGTGGGATCAAAAAAGGGGAGTGGGTCGACCGCGGAAAAGATGGGTTGACGATATCATCCATGTCGCGGGTAGGAGGTGGACAGCAGTCGCGCAGGAGAGAAAAAGATGGAAGAATATGGAAGAGGCCTACATCCAGCAGTGGAGAGATGGCTAGAGATGATGATGATGAATAGATAAAACTAGATAAATAAACAGATACAATTCTATAGTTAATCCTTACATTCATTCTCAATCGATATCTAATATATTCCAGAGCTAATTTACTAGATAAAGTCACATTGTATTGTGATAACAATAACAATATTCCTTATCTTTATAGTTTCCAAAACATCCCCAATAAATTTAAATTGCCTTCACAAACGGACCTATGTAATTCCAGACATCTGAAAGTACGAATCGTTTGAGCATCATTGCAAGATATTCTCTAGTGTGATGTGATATCTCTTATACTTAACATGAAAGGAAATGATCCGTAGATTGATCGCAGCTTTTAGAACTTTGTTTTTAAGTACAAACATAGGTATAAAATAATATATTATACATCTTCTTACCTTTGTCCTAGTTGGGTCGGGAATATGTAAATAAATAAGATATGTATATATATATACATATGGTATTATTTATTGATTTGGCGGTAACGTTGTGGTAGTTTCTAAACATAATTACGAATGTTTGGAGTCAAAAAACTTTACTAATACCACGAAAAATTATTATACGTGCGACCAAGGTTTCAACAGGTAATCTCAATTCTCAAGCGCAATATTTGACTAAAATATTTGAGTCAAATATTGCGCTTGAGAATGACAGGAGAATTAGAATTATTACCTGTTGAAACCTTGGTCGCGGGTATAATAATTTTAAGTGGTATTAGTAAAGTTTTTTGACTCCAAACATTCGTAATTATCTATATGGGTTGCGAGTTCATGTCCCATGTAGGGCACTGCCAAACAAGGTGTCGTTATCATTTCTGAACCTAATATTTATGTTTCATGTTTTAAACTTAGATACACACACATATTCAAATATTTATCCATTTCACTGCATACAGTCTGTTAGATCATATGGTATACACAATTAACAAACATATTACATATGAACGCTCTCAAATATTTGTACGGATCATTGTTATATTTAATTATATTTTGTCTATGCTTTTGTTTATGTTATTATAACCTTTCTCATTAAATTGCTTTGTCTATGATGTTGTGATAAAACAATGGATAAAACAAAGCATCGCACGCGTCTCGTCCGATAAAAATAATCTACCAATTGGGAATTGATGAGGTGAGCATAGAAATTTCACCCAAGTTTTTTTATTCATTGTTTTCCACATAACATTATGTGATCTATCTTGTTTCGTTGGTCTACGACCCCTGCTCTTTTGCTTTGATTCTACGGCAAAGAAAAACTATGTAATGTACCTAGGTGTGCAATAAACCTGTGAATTTTAAAACTTTATCAAATTAAACACATGCTTCATATTTTATCACTTAGCAACAGCAGAACTCTTATCGAGTATATCTAAAAATCTACATAAGTATTCAAAATTACTACTTGCCGTTATTCACATAATCACGGCATCTCTCACAAGTTGATTAGCTCCACAATAGACTTATTTTTTACGAAAATGTTTACAGAGTAATAATAATAATAATAATAATAATTTTTATTCCAGATCTGAAGGTGGGTTGTGCAAGCCTCTCAGGTCCATATTAAATACATATTATAAAAAAAAAATACAGAAATAGAAAAATAAAACAAAAAAAAAAATCATAATAATTATTAAACATAAAAACACAATTATCTATGGCACTTGGTTAAGATGGGTATTCCATCTTCTTGTTAATTGTGGTGTCTGACGGTCAAATGCGGCTCGCACTAGGGCATTATTATGTGTTGTTAATTTAGCCCTAGTGCTATAAATTTTTTGCCTTAATGTGGCTACAAAGTCTTTTGTCCTTCCTTCTGCGAACATTTGTGTTGCGCTGCTGTATCGTCTGTATCCGAAAAGTATGCGGTATGCGTCATTGTATTGTACTCTAAGTTTACTTAAAGTAGAAAGTCTGTAATTCGTCCATAGTTGACATGTATACAAGTTTGTGCAGAAAGCGTTAAAGAGAATTCTTTTTACATGTGCGCTACATTTGAAAAATTTCCTAGCAAGCATGTTCGATATAATACTAATACTACGTCTTTGTCTGTCTATGTCGTCATCGTCCGTTAGGTCAGTGTTTATTATATGTCCTAAATATTTAACTTTATGCGTCCGTATCAGTGTGGTGCCATTAATTTTTACAGGTAACATACATTCGTCTAGTCCTACCGATTTAAACACTATCAATTCAGTCTTTTTTGCGTTGTACGTCATGTTGTGGTCTTGGGCATAAATTTCGCATATTTGAATCAGTTTTCTTAATCCTTTGATGGAAGGTGACAAAAGAACCATGTCGTCGGCATAGCATACATGGTTTGCTGGCACATCTCCAAAATGGCATCCACTTCTTGAATTGGAAAGCTGCTGACTAAGACCGTCCATGTACACACTGAACAATACTGGAGACATACATCCTCCCTGCCTCAGACCTGTTCTTAGGTACATTGGCTTTGACATCTCGTCGTTCCATTTTACTACATTTTTTTGCTGAGTGTGCCACAGGTTGAGTAGGTTTATTATGCTATTAGGAACCTCTCTTGTTTTCAGTTTTTCCCACAGGAGCTTATGTGACACCTTGTCAAATGCTTTGCTTGGATCTAAAAAGCACGCATATACTGTGGTTTTCTTCTTGCGGTATCTTTCTATCACCTGCTTGGCTGTATAGATTGCATTGTCCGTTGATAAGTCTGCTTTGAATCCCATTTGATTATCGTTAGTAGAAAGTTTTTGTTCAATCTTTAAAAGTATAGTTTTTTCCAGTATTCGTGCAATGATAGTAGAGAGAGAGATCGGTCTGTAGTTGTTGGATGACGTCATATCGAGTTGTGCTGACTTTGGTATTGGTATAATGATGGTTTTGATCATACTTTCAGGAAGATGGTTGTGTCGTATTATCATATTGAATAGTCTCGATAATACTTTTTTGGGATATGCGCCGGCATATTTTATGTGTTCGATACTCAAATTATCATGTCCTGGTGACTTACCCGATTTAATAGATTGTATCGCAGTTTCCACATCACTTTCTTCTATCACAACTTTTTGATTGTCACATGGAATCGGTAAACATTGAATTGGTGTATCATTTCCTGAGATCTCGCAGAATATGTCCCTGAAAGAGTTTGCTATTACTTTCGCGTCGTTGCATCCATCTATTTGACCTGCATTCGTTATTCGAGGCTTCAGCATATCATTACTCTTTTTCCAGAATTTTTTAAATTGCTTATTATTAGCATTCATGACTATATTATCAATTATATTCTGTTCAATATTTTGTTGAGATTGTTTCAAGGCCTTCTTAAATATTCTCCTGTAATATTTTCTTTCGTCTGCAACCCTTCCGTGTGCTGGTTTTCCTTCTTGTATCCATTGTTGAAGAGCTTCTCTTGACTTTTGATAGTGTACTGCTACTAAGGTATTCCAACCATTCTTTTGATATTTGTATGTTAGTGCCCTTTGTCTTTCCCTATTGAATGCGGTAGTCGCTGCGTTTCTAATGGATTGCACAATGTCTTCATATAGGTTTCCAATTGCATTCCTATGTTTTTCTTCGTTGCAAATGTCTGTATTTGTATTGCATGGACTCAGTATGTATTGTGTTTTTGCAATTTTTTCTATTAGACCCTCAACTATGGCCTTATACTGATTGCATTGGTTTATATTTCCTCCACACCATCTTGCATAGTCTGTTGGCTTAGGATTAGCTACGATTGGGCACAATTTATTTATTTCAATTGTGCAAGAGATCGCGCGATGATCCGTCCAAGTCATGTCGTAGTGAATTTGCATTTGGGTGATTTTATCCTTCAAGCTATCTGTAATGACGCAGTGGTCTAGCCATGATGTAGTGTTATGTGCATCGCTGACATATGTATAAGAATCCAATGGGAGTGTTTCTAAATCCGCACACTGATAATGATTACTTTGGCAGAAGGCCGTTAGTTCAGTTCCAAATATAGAAGATGGGTGGGCGTTGAAATCTCCCACTATAAGAGCTTCTGAGTTTGCATTATCGTTGATAATTGAATGTAGCATTGATAAGCAATTAGTGAATTCTATTAAATTGTCAGCATGACAAGTGGGCATGTATACAGTTAGTAAACACAACTCTCTGTTTTCTTCGGTTATCTTGATTCCAGAAATCCGACTATCATTGCATATTATAGGCATGCCCTTAATTGTGTTTCTCCAAAGTATAGCTGTGCCACCATATGGTCTGCCAATTAGTGGCCCTCTTGTTAAATCTACAGCTGTTGTACCGGTTCCTTGAAAATCTTTATGTATTTTTGTTATCAAAGGAATCTCATTTTCTAAAAGCCAAGTTTCTTGTAGAAGCACTACATCATATGTATTACACAGCTCAGCTATGAAATATATATTTCGTTTCATAGCCTTACAATTAATTGATATTATTCTGAGATTGTTTTTCTCCATGAAAAAATGTATGTGTTTGATAAAATGTGAAGTGTTGGGATAGTATTTGTTTTTAGTCTGTTTTTAAAGTTTTTGATTTTCCTTTTTTTAGAGTTTGTTTTGTATTGTTATTGCATAGGTACATTTAGGAAGTGTGAATGTGTTTGTGCGAATGAATGTATTATGTGTGCGAAATTGGGTGAATGGATGTATTGTGAATGAATATATTGTGTGTAAGATTTTCTATGATAGTTTTGTGTGTTATTGCTGAAGTGTGCACTGTTTGGATGTAAGACTATTGGAATGTTTTTGTCGCTTACATGTTATATTTATGTGTCTTTCATCTGTTGTGTACCATGTAAATGAATAAATAAATAAATAAATAAATAAATAAATAAATAAATGATTTCTGTTGATGAATTTTCGGTACACTACACCTTCTGGCCAGAAGCCCTTGTCCATGAATAATTTCATATCTTTGCGTAAAATATCTATCTTAAAAGAAACAAAGTTTGTTTCCCTATTCTGTTTAATTTTTTCTACTTCTACTTGAAATGTGCCTTTCGTTTTAATATAATTCTGTATATTTTCGACACTAACACTATTATCTAATCTTGAGATGTATATACTCGTTTTCATCTCGGCAATTTTTAATGTTTGTAGAGTATTGTTATCTACCTGCTTCCCTGTTGCCGTTATATTTCTTTTTTTTTCTCCTTCTGACATGTACAAAGCCGTCTCGATCTATTTCGTAGTGTTTATTGTTATTGTGCAGTTCTTTTGCACGTGTTCGGCTGTCCTTCACTTGTACAGTTCTCTCAGGTACTGGAGAGCGTGTGATAACACGTACATTTGCTAAACCGTCTTGTACAGAGCTTGTTGTTGGTACCACATTATTAATAAGAATATCTCTATATGTATTTATCTTATTCTTTTCATCTCTACTTGCAAGCTCATCTGTATGATTTACACAGTCAAGTGTCACCTCGACTTCCTCCACATTATTTTCTTCGTATATTTTGTCCACTTTTTTAACATGACCATTCATAAAAAGGGACATTTCGTTCTTAAGTTCTAGCATGTCTTTCTTATCAATCATCTGACTCCTCATAACACTCATTTCTTGTTTTAAGGAAGTAATGTCTTTTAACAGACAAGTAACATCTACATGATCGAAGTTTACTGGCGGTAATTTGTGCAAATCCTTGGCCACAAATATCGGGAGACACTCATCTTCAGTTTCTTTTAGAACTTTGATAATATCGAATAGGTTTTTATTTTTCTTCATATCACCCTTGCGCTGTACTTTCCTCTCAGGCACATAGTTGTAAAGAGTTTCTTTGGCTGACTCTACCTCTTCCTCTGAATATTGCGTTGAGCAAATTTGGACCATTGCCACTTCATCCATTACGTCTATCTTATTTTGAATAAACGTAAGTAGTTCGTTAATGATCACTTTCTCACTATTGGACATTTTTGCGTTTCAAAATATTTCACTTTTATAAAAAAACTAATAAAAATATTATTTACACATTTTTGAGTTTGAACGAATTGCGATTAAAAATATTACACACTTTAGAAATATCGTTATAACACTATTTTTTAATTTATCACACTATTTATCAGACACCGGTAAAAAAACACACGCACTCTGCATCGCGCACGTCCGTACGACTCGGCAGTCGGAAAAATGCCGAAATTAATTAATAATTAATAATAATTAATAATTAATTAATTACGTAACGCAATTATATATTTTTTCAACTCGTTTTTCTGTATGTTAGCATGTGATTGTAACATTAGTTCATAATCATATATATATTAACAAGTAAAAAGACTTTAGCCGTAAACAAATAAATAAATAAATCAAGAATAGAGACAACAGAAATGCAATTCCTCAGAGGAACGGCTGGAATGTCGTTGAGATACCTACAAGGAATACATAATATATATTTGCTAGGCTCTTAAAATAGAACCGGTACATAAAGGGAGGTCTCAGATTAGATCACGTACTTCGTATACCAGAAAATTTATAAGACTACGAATAAGATCTTTGAAAGCTGTAAAAAATTGCAGATGGTTGGTTAATCTAATACAGAAGAAACTGGTAAGGGAAAATGCTAAAGATGTATATTGAAAGACTTGGTTTTTCCACGAAAGACGAAACACCGACGACACTAGGTCAAGTGGAAGAAGATAATAAGGACAAGTGGAAGAAGATAAATTATTTTATAAACATGACATATTTGGTATATTTTTGACCATTTCACTTGCATTTATAAATACTATCTCTCCCCAAATCACCAGACTATCGATATGGTTTAGAAATTTTAAATATTTCACTATCTATCCGATTTTGTAAAGAAATATTTACAAAAATCTTCCAGAGTACGACTGGAAGAACTTAAGAAAACCTTACATGATTATGTTTTCTGAAATTCTGCGCTCCTTCAAATCAAGCGCCTCAGTAAAATGCTCAGTCTGCCCGCTTATTGCCCGGGGTCTGGCTGTTCTATAAAGAGTACGTTTGCCCCAATTGCCTGTCTATTATTAATCTAGAGAGAGGATATTATTTGCCCATGTTGTCTTGTTGTCTATTATTGTCATATAAACAACACCTTGGCCCTTTGTTGAATTAACAGTACGTTACTAATACACTATGTATCAAGGGCGATTCCAGGATTTTTATTGAGGGGGGGGGGGGGCAGCATCTTAGATAATTTATATCATCACGACTGTTGGTTTCTTTTTCATGATTCATATACCTACAGATTTAATTAAATCCTCAGCTTTTAAAAATTTCCTACCTCTCTCTCTCTTCTCTCAATTCTGAGGATCGTGATCATCATGCCTTGTTCTATAGACCTTCATATCAATCTCATGCATTGAGCTCTGTAAGGTTTCCTTAATGATTTAGAAAGTTAAAAATAATATTTTACGATTTCTCGTTTTTGTACTGCTATTATAGAACTACCTTATATTATGAAGCAGTCATTTGAGAAACCCCATAAGTCAGGTTTTAAACGGATACGATTTTTTTGATTTGGGTCCTTTTTCTTGAAATTAGTTTGCATGTTTCTTACATGCAGCTGATCTGCTGGCTACCCCACTTGTGGGATATGCCGTGATGGTATAGTAGTAGTAGTAGTTCTTGAAATTAATGCATGTTATTTCATTTAAAAAAACAACGTAATTTTTACCTATTTGATTACAAATTGAGCTGATTAACTTGGCCAGTTAATAAAGAAACACCACAAATCAGTGATTAATAATATGTTGTTACTCCACTAAATGCATTTATGTCGATTCAAAGCTGACACTTAACGCCAACCACTAACATGGGCGAAATTGATGAAAATTTGTGATTTTTGGATATTTAATAAATAATCTGGGATGAAAATGTTGTTCCCTGATATGGTGTTCATTTGAGAAACAACACAAGTCAAAGGTTTTTAATTAACTAATTAAAAAAACAAATAAATTATTATTACAAAAAATAAAGGTTTATAATAACAAAATACACTGTAAGTTACATTTTGATTTGAGTTCTTTGACCAACATTTCATTCAAAATTTTATAGCAAACAGTTTTTTGTGATTTCTGAAAAGTTTATATTGATAAAGGGTGTTTGGAGTTTCTCAAATGACCGATTTATTTAGTCTGACTTTTAGAGAGTAGGGCAGCTTTCCAACTTCAATGCCAACTTATCCTTTGCTTTCATACTTCATTTGCCCATTTTCAAGATCATAAAGAAGGGCAACTACCTCAGTTTGCCCCTCTTTTGGGTTCGCCTATGGTATGTATGATATTATAAATAAAATTATGGGCATTCATCCGTATATAAGAAATGGAAATCCGATTTCGTGTTTATTATTCGTTTAACGAAAAATCATTACAATCGGTCCGTGAAATTTAATGCTGTAGAATAAAAATGTAACAATATACTTGTTTTTTAAAACGTCCTGCTTATCAGACAATATTATGATGCTAGAGGGCTACTCCTGACGCCGTCATAGATTTACACTACAGATAACATAATATACACAATAACAAACAATATAGTCAAAGAAGGCATCAATACATTGCCCTATTTATAAGTGTACACATTATAGCAATTTGTATTATATCAAAAGCCCGTAAAGTTGTCACATTTAAATAAAAAAGGAAAAAAAAATATAGAAAATTGATAAAAATAAGAACCTAACACACTAAGAGCCTTAACTTTTAGACAATAAAAGAATATTTTTTTTTTTAATTTTATTTATTCAGTAAGGATCAGACAGTTGAAACAATTAGTATAGACATTAAAAGACAACAATAGACAAACCAATTAAGATCCCCTTTTTACCAATCTAATAAACATAAATTTGAGACTTAAATTGATAAAAGACATATAAATGTAAAAAAATGTGAAAATATAAAAATGTGTAAAATGTAAAAGTGTAAAAAAAAGTGTAAAAAATTGGAAAAATGCGATAAATGTAAAAAGGTATAAAATGCAAAATGCAAAAAATGCGAAAAATATAAGAATATAAATGAATAGCAGTTGTCTGATATTACAACAGGGATATAATTACTCAAATAAATATTAAACAGTCATTTACTTCATAACCTAACCTACTTACCTGTTCCTTATTGAGTGCCTTACAAAATATCAAAGTTTCGTTCTGGAAAATAGAGAGTAAATATGCGTAATTCTAAAATTTACTGATCAATATTTGTCTAAATACCTACAGTTTAACAACTTTTTCTTTATGTTTTCTAGTGTCTTGTAAAAGAGTAAAAAATTACACATAGGACATAAATTATAAAAACTTCAATTCAGTGATATTTTACGCCACACATCCTAAATATTATTTTTTACTGGCACGGAGAGGACGATGATCAGGATCGGTGGCACGCCTCATTGGTGAATTGAAAATGTTTAATGTGTCATAAAATATCTTATAAATAACTCCTTTTTGCAGGACACCCGAAATCTTAATGATAAGAGTGAGATGCCCATTCTATTCCAGCCACTTATTATATTTCTTATAATTATATGGAATACTTGAGTTTGAGTATTTAAAAAATCTCCAAACTTGACTATGTGGTATTGTAATACCATGTATGTTTATTTTTATTAATATTTTTACAGAAATATATTATTTATTTATTATTTTATTGTATTCATTCTTTACTGTACATAATATGCATTATATTACAAAATAAACAATGATTATTTCAAATTGAATATTGTATTTTCTACCAAGAAAAACGACAATACAATAATGAAATTAATAAGCGTAATATTGCCGCCATCATAGATGATATTACCAGAATGCTAATAAATGTATAATTGACCTAGAACATAAATAATATTGCTATAGAATAATATTAATATAATATAGTACACTATTACTAGTACATTGTACCCACTATCTATATTGTTCCGTCACGGGAGGAAAATAAAGTAAATTATTTTCTTCACAGATGATATAATAATAATGTCATTGTGTACGTGAAGGTCTCTGTCAGTAGTTGTAACTTTGAAACTTTGTCAGACATAGAAAACCATCGGGAGCATTAGATTTTACTCAGAATTTAGTAATGTTGTCCGATCGTTTGACAAGCAGTATTGATTAAAATATGACTATATGGAATTGATAAATTGTTTGAAATGTTCCAATACAAAAACGGCGTTGGAACATTGTCTCTCTTGAAGAAAAATACCTTTTTTCAGGACAATATTAGCAAATGAATGAATATATTATTTTCTTTTGATATATTTTTAAATTGTATTTTTCTATTTTTTTTTAGTATTGCCCCAGAACAGATTTTACATAGTCCAGTGGGGCAATATATTCCATAATGTTGTTCTTTATGTTTGTTTGTATGTACTATTTTTGGAATAAACAAAAAATAAATGAATTACATAATTATATTATAATGTTCAGATTTTAAAATATACAAACCAATACTGGGTACTACCCAAAATGTTAGAGATACATTTTATTCTAAATAAAATATGAAAATTTTAATAAAATTTACAAAATTTACTTAAAAAGTCTTGAATGGTCATCGAATGATTTTGATATTTATAAAAACAGAATTATTTTTATGATATCTGTTGAAAATATTCAAGGGTGACCTTGTTTCTATTTTTTTTTCATACTAGAGTACCTACCTACATTGTTGGACTAAAAATTATTAAAGACACCATGGAAAATGTTTATAACCCCTTACAAATACAATTTAGCAGAATGATGGACATTCTTACAGTCACTTAGTACGCTTTCTTACAGAAATAATATTCTTATTGCACGTACCTACCAATAAAACAAGTGAATGTCGTACACACGTACATATGTAGGTACAACTTTGCAATAAGAATACAGGTTTACTATTGTTATTATTAGGTATATTGTTTTTGTTACATTGCAACTACTAGGTATTGTATTACGACGGACAATAAAATCTTTGTTCTATTATAACATCAATTAAAAGTACAACGTACTAAATAAATACATAGGTACACAAATCATACGAGTACTTGTCTAGCGTGCAAGAGATTTCAAGATCAATATTTCCGATTAATAATTGTAAAGTTTGTACATTCTCAAAGTGAAATTCATATGGATGATATTTTATTTTCATTACACAACAAAGCGGTCGAGATTTTACATATCTCTAAGTGAAAAATTATTTGTGTCGTGTAATTAAAATAAGATATCATTTCCGATTAGGTTAACATGTCACAAATCTTTTATCATTGTTTTTTAGTATATATGGAAGAAAATAATAAATAAATAAATACTTTATTCAATCAATAACAACGTATAAAATAATTTTGAGACAATTTATCACCAATGTGGTTAAATTAAAGTTGCAGCAGCTTCACTAGGTTGCCCTGTATCGAGGCGTGCTGCGTATAAAAAAATCACAATGAATAAATTGATAAATCAACCAATTAATTAAAAATGAAAATACAATTGGTTTAAACTTAACTTTACATTTAATTATTAAGTGATCTGGTTTCGACTTATAAAGTCATTGTCAACCATTTTTTAATACATCTTTTAATGTTGAAGTATGTCACTCACACATCCGAAATTTCTTTTTTTGGCTTGGAATGGAGAAAGCAATATCCATGCAGTTAGTTAGTCAACTGGCTCCCCATTTGTAGGATATGCCATGATCGTATAGATATAGATTAGGGTTTGAAATAAGTAAACCAAAAAAGTAATTCAAACGACCTTACAGTAAGATATATATTTGCGTTATGAAGGTGGTGTAGATAGATAGCAAGATTTGGACACTGGATCTTCTGATTGAAAATTTAAGTCTTCACAATCAGATTTCCGACTACCACACGTTATAGTCAGAACAGAGAAACAAAACTTTTTCTATTAAGGTACATTTTTCTCTTTCACAACATTTATAAAACTTAAATAAATTTCGTTGCTATAGAAAATGGTGTAGGTACTATATTTTTTTTTCCAGGCTGCCATGAACTTGGGTAAAAAATTCAAAAATGTTTTTCGCCCTTTTTATGCCATAAAAAGAATGGCAGTCGAAAAAGGTGAAATGCTTTGCTGCTGAATTTAAGATACCATGATTAAGATAACACAATTTAAGATAACACGAGTCGTAGCACCAGAAATCAAGCATTGTTCTATGCTACGGGATCATCGTCCAACTATAGCTCATCATTAAATCGACTCCAAGTTATAGGGAATAATTACTGTGAAGTTGATATCTTCAACGATTCAGAGTACACCGTGAGGAAATGTGCCGTGAGTTTTTCGAAGGTGCATGCTTTCTATTGAGAATTCCCTGTAGGTTCTATTGTCATATTTTTGTATTCATTGGTTCTTAGACTAATGTTGTTTATGTTTGTTTTTTAAGTTATTGTACTATAAAGGCTGTTTAGCCGTATACTGTGTTAATAAATAAATAATTAAATAAACACTTTGAGTGATATAGTATGTTGAAAATCGGAAGCAGGCACTGATTACTGGATTTTTAACTTAAACGTCCGTAACGTGTGACAACAAGCTACCCAGTTCTTATCTCAATAGTTGTACTGGTGAGAAAAAGTTAATATTTGTTTGTGTACGTTTTTCAACTGTTTTGGTAATAAAAACAAAGGAATATCGCTCATGAAATACTATCTACCCTTTGGCACACTGTAAAAAAAATATGCATTGATAATCAAAATTGAGAATCTCCAATTTACTCGTATTATTATTACTTTATTCATGTAAGTGTGGCTTGCCCTTTATTGTAAGCATGTTTCGGTCTGTTTTATTTGATTTCATTATATGTCCGTAAAAGTCCCGGAAGGGATTTTTTTTTACACGTTTACAATAAATTCCAAAGAAAAGGTATACCAAACCTATACAAAATTAAAACAAAAACTTTATTTTCACAATATGCCAAGTGAGGTAGGCAGAGAGGCCGGAAAAACGTGTAAATATATCCTTTTATTTTTACGCTTTTTCCGAGATATATATCGAAGATTCTATTAAATTAATATCTCCGATTCAACGTAGCTGAAAAAATTATAAGAAACTCTCAATCAATAATGACACAACGTACAACCTTGATTTGTAGAACAAAAAATATGTGTCAACCTCTAACATAACCGGGGCACTTCATAACTATAACACTTCCTGACGTGAATAGAGTAGAATCATGCACAAACGAATGCATCGCCCTCATAAATAATAAATAATAAACAGACAATCTTTAAAAGAAACAATTCAAAATAATAGAGGAATTAAATAAGTACCTACCTGACTTATTTATGATCTTAAGTTTTCCCGACTACTTTTATTGCTTTCACTTTTTTACTAAGTACCTACCTGACATTGAATTCGCTTCTTTTGTTTCAGCGCTCTTCACAAGTAGTTATTAACTTGAACGAATCTCGGTTGTGATAAAACAAAATGATAAATAAGTGAGTGATAAAAAGGACATAACTCATTTTTGATAAGGACTCATGACACTGATAGTTATATTAACGCATTTTATATATCTTTTACATACCTTTAGGTAGGTTGTAAAATTATTATATTGAAACATGTAGCGACAAACAAATATAGATACAGGGCACGATATTATGAACATACCGATGTTTTTGTGTTCTTTTTCTTATTTTGATTAAACAAATTTGGGTTCGCCCGTATAAATCCAAATATACTTAACGCAACACGACGCAAGCATATTGCTTACAGTAAGGTAAGCAATATGCTTGCGTCGTGTAGGAGGAGTAATTCAGAAGCAAGAGAAATCGAATTCAAAATTTTCATTTTTTTCCATCTATCTATCTATCTGTATCATTACATAAAAATCTAAAATTAGGGTTGTCAGGAAAATAACTGCATGTAATAAATGTACAAGCTGTTCTCTTCATGCTATAAAAATAATAGATTTCAGAAGAGTGATATTATATTGCAGCATAACTACTAATTTGAAGGTTTTAAGTGTCTATTAATTAGCACCTGGGGAGGCCTTTATATACTTACATACTTGTACGGACTTACAATTAGCTATGGAAGAATAAATTGAAATTTTACATACATACATACACATACATACCATCACGCCGCTTCCCTCGCGGGGTAGGCAGAAAGGATCGAGCGCCACTTCCTTCTATCCTTGCATACATCTTTCGCTTCCGTCACTGTCATACAATTCCTCATGCATGCTCTCCTGTTCAATGTGCTCAACACGTGACCGTCCTGTAGGATTTGATTTAAATGATCTTGCCATTTAATCCTCGGACGTCCGCGTCTCCGAGCACCATTCCTCTCAGCCAAATATATCTTCTTAGTCATTCTGTCCTCATTCATTCTTTCCACGTGCCCAAACCATCTTAACTTATTTACATTCATCCTTGTTATTACACCAACTTTCATTCCACATTCCTTTCGTATATCACTGTTACGCACACGATCTCTCAGACTCTTGCCACACATCCTTCTCAACGATCTCATTTCCACTGCATTTATGCCACTTTCATCCTTTTTTAACCATGTCCACGTCTCACTTGCATACATAAGTGTTGGCACTAAGATAGCAGAGTGCACCAACCTTTTAGCTGTGGGAAATTTTAAAGTACATGCCAATTAATATTGTTTGTCCAACATTTTATGATTTAAACTATTTGAAAATAGAAAATCAAAAACTAAAAAAGTTATATATTTTTTCGCAATAAATTTAAACTGTTAATAAACACTCGAAACGAAAAATATTAAACATTTTCAAAAATAGAAAACACAGATTCCATAGAGAAAATTCAGACCATTTGAAATTACCAACAAAACAACACGAAAACATTTCAGCTAAATGTTTGCTTCTCTCGTTGTTGTTCACATCTTTTATTTCGTGATATAAAATTTTACCGTTGGGTTATCAAAAACTTGGTTGGTTTATCACCTCCGTGAGTAGGAAAAAGTTATCAATAAAAACATCGTAAAAACTAAATGTGCGGAAAAAAAACGAAATATATTATATTCGCTGTCGAAGTTTTATTTTTATATTGTGTTCACATAATTCAGTTTTCGTTACTAGTACTGTATCCCAAGTGGGATAGGGAGAGTAAACGAAACGCCACACAGCTCTATCTCTACATTTTTCTTTCACTTTCTTTATTATATTCTCACAATTTCTCATAAGCGCACGCCGTTGTTGATCAATCGTTTTCGCGTAGTTGAAAGATAAATTGAATGACGTTTAAACGGTTTATGTGATTTTTCGGAGACATGTTCGTGCTCTAAAATATAAAATCAAGTTGTTTTATAGAATGTGGGTAAATTGAAATAAATCGGGTCTAAGTGATAAATTCGCTCTTTGTATACCCATTGTATTTATTATGATTTTTTAATATATACCTATATAAGTATATTACTAGTAATTTATATACAGCAAACAAGGATTAAATATTTTTTAAATCGATTATATGAATTAAATCAAATCAATTTATTTAAGTATAAAAATAAAAATTACTTTACCTTAATATTCCATAATAACGTTTAAAAAAATGCCTGGTTTGTTTTCGTTAATTGATATTCAATTATCTATATTACTCCTTTTAAAAGAAGAGATTTGCCTCGCTATAGTCTAGTGATGTAACGAATATTCGTATTCGCATATTTCAAAGTATTCGCATTCGCATTCGTATTCGCAAAAAAATATGCGAATGTTTTGCGAATATTATTTCGGTAATAAAGTATCG
The DNA here is from genome assembly GCA_947579605.1 of Athripsodes cinereus. Taxonomy (NCBI): domain Eukaryota; kingdom Metazoa; phylum Arthropoda; class Insecta; order Trichoptera; family Leptoceridae; genus Athripsodes; species Athripsodes cinereus. The sequence goes on from OX388326.1 coordinate 9,972,962, forward strand.
GATATTTGGTAAAAGTACCGGATACTTACCCGATACATTGTAGAAAAGGTACTGCAAGAAAATATTCTTTAAGAAAATCGAGGATTTTTGAAATATTTTAAATTCCTACACCATTTTGAAAATTCGGCGACGGGGGGGATAGAATTTTTAATGTTTGAGCAATATTGTAGAAATCTAAGCAAGTCAATATTCGCTATTCGCATTCGCATTCGCGAATGTTGGCAACAAATATTCGCATTCGCATTCGCGAATATCCAAAATCACACATTCGTTACATTACTACTATAGTCTTATCAACAACTCATTTAAAAAGTTTGATGCTTACTTCAGAAGGCTGTTGATTCTCAATGTGTTCAATTAATATCGATTCATGTGAACACACCTTTAAGCGTTATCAGTGTCAGGAGCTTATTTTATGATGTTCTATTTATCTATGTTTTAGTTTTATTAAACATTTCAGATAAGAGACAAAAGTATTTTTCTGTATATTCTACCTTGAACCAATACTATTTAAGATTCCGCTCAATACTCGGAATCTCAGAAGTTGTTTTTTTTTTTTTATTTATCTGCTCTACTAAACAATTTTCTTGTCAAAACATACCGGCAACTTGTAGAGCTGGACGGCAAACACTTTTTTATGGAAATATTTTTAGTGCAATTCTACGACTGTCTATTTTATAATACTAATTATGGTAAAAAGTGACGAAAGTTTATAAATACGTACCTACATAAATGCAGTGAGAAGAATTTTTATGTTTGGTCGGATTACTTCGTGCGCTAGAAGCTTTCGCCGAAGGGGCGTGTTTCCGACGTTTCGGTCGAACTTTCACGACCATAATCGTGGAGAATTTATTAGGACATAAGAAGTATCTGTATAATTTATTAAATAAGGAAATGTTTATTTTATTTTTAATTGGAAACACATTTTATTCATTAAAATAAATTATCTTTGAGTCGTATCACAAATTTATTTATCATTTATCATTATTAGAGTAAATAATGACTCCCCTTTCACGACAAAACTTTTAGCTTACCTACCGTGAAAGGTGTAATATAAGGTTGTATTAAGGATTATAACAAAAACCCAGATATATCTTTAAAAAAAATATGGCTTGACAAAAACGACTTTTGTGTTAGTATGACATGCGTATAGGCTAGTTCACTGTCGCAGAATACAATGGAAGAAGCCGTGGTTTTGGAAAGAAAAGACATATTAATATAATCTTCAGATGTGCATATTATATAGAAAAGCAATAAATCATTACGCTCGAGCAGGTTTAATTTATTCAATAATACGTAGTTCGACTGAGATCTAGAATTCAGGTAAACTGATAGATTTAAATAATGCTATGCAGGGGACAACAAACAGATTCGAATTTCTGAATAAATTTATTTATTTTCTCGGTGTTTTATTTTGAATTGGAAATTGCTTTAAGCTTGTGTATGAAACTGAATTTTATAAAGGTGGGTTTATTTCACAAACATGCAAAGTACTCAACAAAGACGTACTATTATACCATAGACAAGAAACATAAATAAAAAAATTGTATCGGGTCCAATCGAATTTTGGGTCCAAAATATTTTCATTTTCACAAACTTAATAATACGGTAAATCTGCTGGCTACCTCATTTATGAAAAATAATCTTATGATATATTGCATGAATGTTCATACCATTTGACATCTAAAATCCTTCTAAGACACTTGTTTTGAAAGCTTAGTATCTTCCGCTCTTGAGGCTTGGTTAAGTGCCAAGACTCACAGCCATATAGAAGGATTGGGATGATGCAGGCATTGAACAAGCGGCATTTTGTCCTGATGCTGAGTCCAGACGCTTACCAAACTTTGTTCATGTTATTGAAAGCCCCGCTAGCTGCTCCTATGCGGATTGGTAATTCCGACCGGAGATCACCCTCTGGCGTTATGGTTGCTCCCAGGTACCTGAATTTGCTAACCTGAGATATTTGGGAATTACCAACCATTAGTGGGGTGTGAGTACTCGTGCATGTACTTTTACATATGTACTCCGTTTTACCAGCGTTGATACGAAGGCCAAGGCGCAAGGAATTTTCATAAAGAGCATTAGCTGTAATCCGGAATTGCAGAGACCTGTAATCTTCGTAATACAGGAGAGACGATGGTCCTGGCTGGAACATGTTTTGAGAATGCCTAATGATAGTTGGCCAAAAAGAGCACTGTTATTCTGTCCGCAGGGGTTCCGTCGGCCCGGGCGTCCCTCTTTCACAATACACCGTTCCTATGACAACGATATCAGAGCGCAAGGAATGTCGTTGAAAGAGGTGATGCAATTGGCACAGAGACGCTCTGAATGGAGGAGGCTGGTTTCGGCCCTGTGCTCCCGAGAGGAGCGTTGAGGGCGATGATGATGATGATGATATTGCATGAATAGATGGGATTATCAAAATAGGAGTAAATTAAACTGCGTTTATTCACAAATTCAAATATGATGCAGAAATAAATCAAATCTTTTACGAACGGTTTAATTAATCTACCTATCCATTACTATTAGTTAAAATGTATTGTATATTATATTTTATACAACAGATTTTAACTGAACTGAACTTCTTGCTTTCGTATTTTGACAGTCAGTAAGTTAACATGTTGAAGAAATATGTGTAGTATTTTGAGTAGTCATCTTTAAACGATAATAATGATTGTGTCACACTGTTGCCTCATTCCACAGTACTCTAGGTGTACTGATTTCAAAGAATCATAAAGCAAAGACATCTTTAAGTATATCGTCAGCATACCTAAGAGTTTTTCAAATACTGAAAATAAAATCCACGAGCCAGCAAAGCACATACAGACAATGTAATGAAGTAAAAATAATGAAAATCTGAATATCTGAATTCCAAAAACGAGTCTAAAAATAATCTTACACTGAGAAAAATACTAACGAAATTTCACAACGAATCATTGGTACGTACTATCAGATTAGGACCAGAGATCGTAAAAACGATTCATTAGTACGAATCTATAATATTAACTCTTCGCAAACAAGTTGTTGGTAAACTTACCAGTGATTTGTTTGCGAAGAGTTAATATTATAGATTTATACCAATGAATCGTTTGTACGATCTCTGGTCCTAATCTGATAGTACCGTACCAATGATTCGTTTTGAGTATTTTTCTCAGTGTAGTTGTCATGTCATAGACAAAAGAGTGAAAATATTTCAAAATCGAAAATAAAATCCATGAAATCCTGCAAAGTATAGAAAATGCTAAAAAGTATGAGAAAGTTTTGTGTGACAACATTTTAATCCAAATGTCTTCATTTCGAGTTCTTAAATCAAAATTAATTACGGTCAGAAAGTGTTAACATAAAATTTAACGATTAGTACTACAGTGACATAAAGAAAACAACTAACTCCAAATTACCTACTAGTCATAACGATATTACACTAATTAAAGATATAATAAAAACTAACTGCCGTACTTAGTAATGATATTATAATGCTATTGTCCAATGGCTTTATAATCTAAGCCTTTAAAAGGCCCAATGTTTCAACGTGCCTTTTACATGCATACATGAACTATTCACACACAGATCGAGCTAGTCCTAAACAAAGATAAATAATTATGAATCTTGTGTTATGGGTAGGTACTTATACTACGATTCAAATAGGTATACAATACACTGAACGTATATAAATATAACACCTAGACCCAGAGCATTAAAGAGAGACCCACCTCACACCCGGATATCTCAGTAGTCGTAGACCCCTGTTTATCCGCACATTCAAACTAAAATTGTCCTCACAATTGGGCAGGTCTGAAGAGCCGGCGTGGGAATCTTTTAATTTGAAAAATCCATTTTTAATTTTGCCCTGGACGGGAATCATGACCTTGTGACTCAAAGGCAAGAGTGTTACATCAGCACCACACAAGTCGTTGTTAAAGGTGATTAATTTTGTCATTAGTTAATTTCAATCTATAACATCACAACCATTTTACACCAAAACGAAAGGTTAAGATAAAGTTACTCTAAAGGACAACCACCAGCCCTTATAGATATGTATTAACTTGATTTTTTTCTTCTAAACTGGATGCTTATCAAATTAATTTTAAAGTAAAAGTGTGAGAGCTGTAACACTTATCAGTTTTACTGACAGACCTATACAGGATTACTCTATCAGTCTCTTTCATTTTGGTGTAAAATAGTGCGGTATGTGAGTGTGGTATGCTGTAAGTGAGAAAGAGGCAAATTCATAATAATATATTACTGAATTCTCATAAGATATTTGTTCGTAAGATTTTAGTTCGTAGCGGTGAAGGGGAGGGAGACGTAGCGCGGAGGGAGAAATCTACCGTAGAATGCATTTACAAAATATTTTAACAGTATGCCCTACCCTTAAAGCAGACTTCATAGTAAGGGTTACTCAAAGGGCGCATTGAAATATTGGGATTACGTTAGTCTATTTTAGGTGTTTGTACAATGTATAATGCGCCAGTAGTAAGATTTTGTGAGACATTGAGCCAAGTACTAATATCCTCTGAAATTTGTTTCTTGAATTCATAATATAAAGGATTAGCAAATTTATGGGTGTGCACATGTAAAATACTTATTTTTTTAAAATCACAGCCTACCGTGATAACCGTCCATCCAAAACGTTTAGATTTGTTTGTGAAATTTTATTTTTGATGACATAGAAATTAATGACTTGTTCATCAAAATTTCGTGGTTGCAATTCGTTAGTGAAGACAAATATTTTATTTATATTGGTTTAATTCTCCGTCCCCAGAGACGTACATTTTTTTTAAGTTTTCGAGTGTCCTGTAAAATGCAGTAAAACATCACATATTAATACAATTTACATATTCAATTCAGTGACGACGTGTAGCTTTTATTTTAAATGTTTTTTTTTTTAAATTGGCATAGATAGGATGACTTGCATGTTTATGATATGTAGTTAGATATGCTGACTACCCCACATGTGAGAAATGTCGTGATTGTCTGTATGTATGGATAGAGTAGATGATTGATATGCGTTGAAAAAACTTCCGAATTACCAGATATTCTGCTGAGATCGCATCGGCCTTTAGCTGTAATTATTATAGAAAGAATCTTCTTACTATCTGTTACACTCTATTTTTATTGAAATATAATTTTTTTACTATTTACTCAAAGTTTTTTTTTTATATAAAGAATATTATAGTATTATGAATAGCATGTTTTTTACTATATAAAGTAGACTCGGTAGTGATGTTATATAAAGTTGTTATCTAACATTATAGAATCCGACATTATCATAACCGTCATAAACTTAATATTGGAATTTTAATTAAATAACGATAATATCATCCAAGTTTGCCATTGTTCAAACCGATTGTAGAATATCCCACTTCCTTTCAAAAGATTATTCTGTAATCTTCAAATTATTACGTTCTTCCTTTCCCAATACAATTAACTTAGTATGTTCATTTCTATGTGCTTGCTGAACTCTTTCCTGTCGACAAAACTGTGAGGTGACCATTGCACTTAGCTTCCACCGCTGTCAACAAACTTATAGAACCTAACAGGGTAAACACTTTCAATTTTTATCGAGGAGCCAACTGCCTGGAACCGATACTGCCACATTGAGGGGCAAGCTGAAAACATTACTTATTTATATACATCACAATGTACCAACAGACATATTATAATAATTATAAATTACAGCAATACATACCTATTCACAAAAATAAAATCAATTAAATGTCCCCTTATAGGCACACCTATATGTGCCTATACTGTTCAGGAGAAGTCACATTGAACGGCGCCAAATACAAATCGTCCAATTGATATTATTTAAATTTAGGTACATTTCTTTTTCAACATGACTATTAGATACTTTGTGATTGAAAGAGCAGTGCACATTTTGGCTAGTTATCATTGGAGAGAAATTTATATAAAATATATAAACTAATCCATGAGGATTGTTCTTGTGATTTTGTGATTGTATTTTTTCGGGGTATTTTTACAATTAATCTTGGGCAAAGCTTGGTTAAGGTTTGTTACTATTCAATTATTTAATTATCACTCGGAATATTATTATAAGACCACTTAAAATAATTTACAATAGTATTGGCGTTGGAAGAGACGAGGCAACTGCAAAAATTGCCATGAATGGAGTGAATATCAAATAGGAAAGAAAATTTGTATACTTGGCCAGCAGAATAAATCAAGATGGACGCTCCAAATTTGAAATCAAAAGCTGGATATTCGAAGTTAGCAAAAATCTAAAATATTGGAAACTCTAAACATTGACTTTAATGCAGAAAGAAGAACCTAATTTAAGCCTTTGTCTCAAGCATTCTGCTATGCACCATTGGGAAGAATGAAAGTGGACGGTTGTCTTCGAGATAAGGTGGTACAGACGTATGCCAAAGGTTCATTGGTTGGAGTCTCTTATTTATCCGTACTTATTGTCAAATAATTTTGTTGGACAAGATCGTGATTCAATTTTATGTCATGAAAAACCATGTAGAATATAAAAATGTTAAATAGGTAAATAAGTAAGTTTAAATCTATCCCTTTTCACTAGGATTCTTGAGACAATAAGTGATCGTGAGCGTCAAACGACACCAAAGAATAAACTCTCCTTTTTCATCATCAGTATTTTTTTTTTTACGAAAAGTATTTTTTATACCTACTTGATACAGTGAAACGACTACCAAATTCACCGTCGATCGTATTGAGAGGAAACAATTTGCAAACGTCATTTCCTGTAAATATACAAGTATGTATATTCCCATCAGAGAGGTTATTTTCGATGCGGTTTAATCTACAATCTTATCTAGTATCGTAAAGACGTCAAATTTACATACAAGTCTTGTAAGTAAGCCACGGTCTTTACTTTCTTTAAAAATCTAACTAAAATTCTTCAAAATTATTACACTTCGCCATATTTGGTTACGTCGAGGCCTAACTGATTATTTCAAGAGTACATAGCAAATCGATATTTTACGATACAATATAAGATTTTAAAATAAGAGATCGTTGGGAGTTACTCTATATTTCTTTTAAGGCATTTTTTCCTGATTTTCAGCATTGCCTGATGAGCTTAAAGCATGTAGTCAGCAACATCATTATGGAAATGTTTTCAGATTAAAGGATGTGGCATCTGAAAGAATATAATTAAATTGAATGCAGAAAAACGATTCACTTTGCAACCTGAAATATTACCAGTAAATTTTTAGCTTTTAAAATTATTACTTTGTACAAAATAAAAAAATAATTTTGCATATATATATTGTCTTTTACGAAGATTTTTATACCTGCTACAGTTTATTAATCGTATGAATATTTAATATGTATGTATATATTAGAAATATATTTTTCGATAGACATGCTGCAATCACTTTTTTAATACAAATCCTTTGAAGAGTAGATTGAGATAGTACTGTATGGCTTTGGCTGGTTTAAGCATGCTTTACTTTAGATACTTTCACTAATTCCACCACTCTCATTATATCTCTATGTATAGGTATATTTGTGAATCCTTTAAATAGGCAATTTTAAAATAAAAACGGAAAAATCAATCCTTCTATATAATTTGAATCGGCTTAGCAATGTCCCTAGTTTTTGAAATAAAAATGTATAATTATATCTTATTTATTAAAATAGATATATTACAGATTATATAAAAATATTCCTCGAAAATTTTGCATTTCTTTCATCAAAGTACTTGACGTAAGAGATTACGAATTTAAAATTTTATAGAGAGAAAGTAATGCTTAGTACTTTTGATCGAGTCAAAAATATAAATTATATAACAATAAAAAAAAGAAAATGCTTTGCGTAAGCAAACATACATAATATTGTCAACAATAGGGACTATTAACGGACATTTTGGTAAAGTATTTTAAATGGTTAAAGGTTGTTTTTTATTATTTTAAAACCTATAACAAAATATTAATCAATTTATAATCTTTAATGTTGTAGTTTATTTTATCCCCTTAGTCCCTTGGAGAAAAAATTGATTGTTTTTTATTAAATAAATTCTCCTTTCTTTACGGCTATCTACTCATTCGTAAACAAAGTACTAAAGAAACAAAAACAATCATCACATGAATAATTTAGTTTGTTAGTAAATATGTTTGCATGTGTATATGCCTTTTCAAGAAGCCTTGACCAAGCTGTAATAGGAAAACCAATGCTTTATTGAAAACTTTTATCCATAGCGTGCTTATTGATAAAAAAGTGTCTAATTTATTCAAAAATACAAAAGTGATAATCACTAATTTAAAAATATTTATAATACATACAAAATATAACGCCGCAAAGAAGAAAAATACATATATTAAGTTTATTGCTATAAAATAATTATATTGCCAATTAAGGCTTTTAATAAGTAATTTCGGCCAGCTTACCTTCAGAAAGGCCTGCGAAATTGTGAAATTATCGACATGACTGCCGTCATTCATAAAACTAACGTAATTAATTTTATCTCATTTTTTTGTAATGGAGATATTCGCATTCAATTATAAACAGTAGATGTATTTGAAAATTGTCGTTTGTTTTTTTTTAATATTAATTGTTACTTAATTCACACATTTACATAACAAATATTTATCATAGGTATATATATAACAGAATGAGAATAAATCTTCACTTTATTTACATCACAGTGGGCCTAGTCAAAACACATTTAAGCGTTACGTTTTCGTTCAAACAAGACGAGGTTGCGAGAACGCGTCAATTTCCGTAGCTAAAATACACAAGTAGCTACGGAAATTGACGCGTTCTCGCAACGTCGTCCGCGTTTGAACGAAAACGTAACACTTAAATGTGTTTTGACTAGGCCTACAGATATTGTGAACGACCAAGCAAACAGTTAATGACTATGCAAACGGCACCCGCAGCAGCCTCTCTAGGCAAAATATATGCCGAGTTTGTCGGTAGCCAGGAGGTAGAGTCTCGGCCTCTAGAACAAGGAGCTTTTAGCTTAGAGTGAAAGGTGTACAAGGTTGTATTTGGGTTTATAACAAACCCAGATATATCTTTTTTTAAAAAACAAAGATCAACGAAAGCCGCTATAGATATCGGCACTGTATTTATTTCAATGTAAAATTTATTCCCTAAACGAAGCCAGTTTTTAAGCTAGTATAATACAATGCTGTATTATTCATTTATTTACTTCCTCGAGACATTCATTCGTCTCCAACTTTTAGCAATTATTATTATTATTACTATTATTATTGAACAAAGGTTTGTGACAATATTTATTTACATTGTTTATTTTATCGATGGACCGCAATACAATAAAGTCCGTAAGAAATTCACTAGGCGATCTACGTTGATTGTTGTTTGTGTTTATTTGTTGGTACATTCTCGAAATTATTTTCGTTTGGCTGGCGTAGCACGGATAACGCTCTCGCCTGTGACTCATGAGGTCAAGGATCAATTCTTGGCCAAAACAAAATAAACAATGACCTTTTTCAGATTGTTCTGAGTCTGGGTGTTGCATGTATATGTGTTTGATGCATTATTTAATAAGTGTATCGTCGCGTTAGTACATACATTACAAGATTTAAATTTTTGACTTTGACTTGCTCGATTTGTGTGTGAATTGCTCATGTATGTTTTGTTTTGTTGATTGATCAATCCAATCTCTTTTTAACGCTCCTCCTGAAAGCACAAGACAGATACCAACTCCATCATTCAGAGCATCTTTGCTCCAATTGTGTCACCTTTTTCCAATCTGACGCTTTTATATAATTTTTAAAGAAACATATACCTTCTACTTCTTATTGTCCTTAGGCACTTATTAGTCCCACATGGTGATGGGGTCTGTCTTTCTTGATTTGTTTCGCCACTTGGTTCTGTCCAGTGCATCCTCATGGGAAACATCGCAGTTCTGAATGTCTTGACTCACTACTTCACGTCATCTGCGCTTTGGCCTTCTTCATAGCCTACCAACATGTTATGTTTATATTTTGTCTTATATTATGATATAATTTGAAATTACCCAATTCGGGTGAGTTGCCGTTATTTTTTTATTTTTTTATTTTATTTATTCAGTAAGGATCAGACAGTTAAAACAATTAGTATAGACAATCAAGGACAACAATGAGAAAACCAATTAAGATCCCCTTCTTACCAATCTAATAAATATAAATTTGAGACTTAGAATGATAAAACACATAAAAATGTAAAAAAATGTGAAAATGTAAAAAATGTGGAAAATGTAAAAGTGTAAAAAATGCAAATAAATGTAAAAAATTACAAAAATGTATACAATGCAAAAAATGTAAAAAAGTATAAAATGCAAAATGTATAAAATGCAAAAAATGTAAAAATGCAAAAAATATAAAAATACATAAAAACACACAACCCACCAAAGTCCACTAATCCAATCCTCAAAAATAGCGTTTACCATGTTAAAGAAGTAGGAAAGCAAATTTCCCTATGGAACAACAGATGAATCCAGGGCCCCCGAGATACCCTCACTGAACTCTCGCTCACTCAAGAAAAGAAATCCAAACCCCAAAAAAATGAGTTATAAAGCGCGCAAGTTCGCCTTAAAAATATGGAAGTAAAGTAAAAATAGTATAGACAAATGCGAGATATTACATTTCAAAATTTGTTGAAATGTAGAAGTTAATAACAATGTTGTAGTATCGATATCGAGACGTATTTTTATTCAAAATATGGACTTTTGGGGTGTCAAAATCGTGAATTTATAAAACCAAGAAGTTTTTTTAACGTATTTGCCTAATATTTTTTCCCCTGAACGGGATAAAAGCTAGTTAGACTATTTGTGTAAAATATCCAGCGTAGTTTTTACTTATAGGTTAAGGTTTTACTTAATATTTAATATTGTTTCTGTTGTATGGGATGAGGCTTACTCAATCAATATAGGAGATAAACTCAATATAAAGAGAATTTCCGGTGGAGCGTCTATCGTCGGTCGACCGTCAATACATATATATTATACCATTCGTAGGCAGTAATAAAGAGTTGAATAAATACATATGTATATTATACCATTCGTAGGCAGTAATAAAGAGTTGAATAAATAACCTTTGTTTGATATTATATGGTACAAGATAATACGCATGGTAATGTCAATAAAATATCTCACAATTTATAATGGAATTCAATCAGACTGATAGATTTGTTATGGAAATGAAATCGTTATAAAAATGCAGAACAAATAGACACTTGATGTTTGAACTGACATTAGTACCTACTTGAGAAACAGAAAATGTGAGTAATGTGTGTAACTAAAAAGGTCATTTAACTGCTAATGTATTGTCATTATATTTATCGCAATTTATTTTCGATCTAATGCTTTGGTTTAACAAGTAATTAAGTGCATTTATAAATAAAATGTAAATGTCTTATGCACACTTATTTATTTTAAGAAGCACAACAGATGTTTAATACACATTACCCCCTATTTTATGTTGATGAATGTACCAAAACTTTATAACTATAAGTCTACTTGAACTAACATTCATATTCTATATGAAATTAGTTGTATATAATTCCAATTAGGAACAATACTAGAGTTTATAGAATACCAATGTAGACTAACTCAAATTGGAACGTTCCTATTTTAGTTAGTGCACACTAAAAATGAAATAGAATCAGTTGAATCAGCAAAACTCACACAAATACCTAACCAAACATCCAAACCATGCATACAACATCTATAGATACATGAATTCGATTTTGTACAGACATATCGCAAACACTCACAGATAGATACAACATTAGCACTATAATAAATAATTTATTCAATAATAAATCATTATATAACGTATTTGACATATTTTTTTTATATCTCTGATGTCGTATCTTCACTTGAGATTTTTTTTATATCTGAAACTTACGAAATTATTTAAGAGAATCATTTATCCAAACTAACCCTTACTCAAAAATGTGGTTTGTTGCGAAGAATTTGACTTGGAAAGAATGAGTTGGGTCAAAAATCAACTGAACTGAGGCAGTCACATCTCTCGAACGGCATATTTCATGGTTGATGGAACAAAAAGAACTGAATTAAAGGTAGAAAATAGGATACGGATGCTTGAGTAGGAATGGTCTGATGATTTTGAGAAAAATGTAGTGGATAGTCTCAAAACATAAAGTTCAAAGACAAATAAAAATGCGCTTAAGAGTTTTGTTAGTAACTTTACTATTGTGATCTAGGTTCCAATATGTGATGTTTGCAAACCAAAAAGTTTGGAATCGACATCGCACGCCAAAACTTAGGTCACTATAATAAAGTTACCTACTAGTAAAACTTTAAATTACATTTTTATTTGTCATTTATATATGTTTATGAAGATTTGCAAAATAAATACCAATTAAATACTGCAAAGTTCAAAATAAAATTTTGTTATATCGTCGTTGTATATTCAAAAAGGGGTATGTGAATTTATAAATGATTTGACATTTCTAGAATAAACTGCTTATAATGACATCATAACCATTTAATGAAGTGATTCTTAGTATCAAATATTAAAGTTCCAAACTTAAGGAATAATATCACATGCCAATAAAAAATCCAAAAAATAATTTTAATGCCCTAATGAACAGTTTTTAAAGAGTATGCCTATATAAAAATGTTCGCACATATCTCTTTTTGAATATGAAACGAAGATTTATGTTCTAGTTATGTAATAACGAGCACAACTATGTAAAAAAAATATATTTTTTTAATTTCGCACAAATCCATTAAGATGTGATGAAACTTTCTCACGATTTAAGTAAACTGAAAGTGTCATTTCCAGTTCTTTCTTCCACTAGACGATTAAGTTTTTAATTTTAGAAATGGACAAAGTATTTCCGAGAGTATCACACTTCTCTAAGTAATTATTGTTTCTTTTTGAGATAAACATAACGTTTTTTCAACGAGTTGAACTATGCGAATGTTTTTCCGAGAATATCTTTATTATAATTCTCATAATGATTTATTTACAACTCTAGACAAATTTAGAGCAGGATTTTTTTATGTACTGTGGTGTTTTTAATACACCGTGCTGTTCCCAGCAAAGAAGATATCCTTCACTTTTCTGCAAGTTTTCGAGTATTCTATTAAAAGCAGAAACATTTTACCATCACACATGAGTAGAGACCTGAATTTTTCAAATTTATTTTTTTTGGAAAATCGGTGTTACTTTTTTTATAGAAAAGCAGTGCTTTTTTTTAAAAAAAAGTTGTTATTTTCAAGAAATCGGCGTTATTTTTTCTACTAAAATAGTGTTATTTCTAAGAAATGCACTTTTTTTTTTAACAAAGATTTTATATGTATTAAGAGACATCAACACAATATTTGAAATGGCAAGTTCTATTTGCATTGTAAATGATAATATGCTTAAATAATTTACCATAAAAAAAAACTTACCATTTACCATCGAAAAGATTCCTTTTTTAATAATTAAATATCATGTTATTTTTTGCGAAAATGTCGTAATGAGTCGAATTTCGGTGTTTTTTTTTGTAAAACGTGAAAATGGCGTTATTCGTTAAAAAAGTGCGAAATTTGCGAATAAAATCGGGTTTATCGCAAACGCGAAAAATTTAGGTCCCTACATATGAGACATTATACCCATTCGATCTTCTATTTTACCCATGATGATGATGATAATCATGATTTTTTTTTTATTTTTCTTGACATAGGATTTTAGTAGCATAGAACGAGCCGAATTCGGACCGCTATATGCTATATTGTCTATGCTTGATACTTGGTATGATTTGTCTATGTATCGCCATATCACTTTCTCCTCCAAAAATGTCCCAAAAAAATAGTCATATTCTTGAATTGCTTGGTGTTTTCATTTAAAATATCTAGACATTTTACCCACCCAGAGGATTTAATCAGTGATATGTTATACCTAGATTTGCAATATGAATCTCAAACATGTACCATCAATAAAATCTCGTTGCGGTCCTTGGTGCCGCAATTTTTAGTTTGAAAAAAAGCGACACACATATAAACTGTTTGTAGATAACAAGAGATAGACAATATGAGAATGGGGATTATAACAGACGACAAAGGCCGGTAGATAGAGATGAATATATACAAAAGAAAAGAGATGAATATATATTACTCAGGTATTGTACCTCGACGGGTGGGTACACATTTTTAGAGAATATTTGTATGACATTGCGAATCTAGTTGTAACATATCACTGGATTTAATAGAAATCATGCTAGTGTAGTAGAGTAATTTGTTAACTTAATTGTTTTGTGTGATAACATTGTGGCCAGGATAAGATCTGTAGAAAGCCAAAAGAGAGGTCTATGAATAAAAAAATATTCTTAAAGCGGTTGAAGAAGATGAATATCTTCATTTTTTATTACCAAGCTGAGATCTGAAGGCATATTGTATTGATCATCAAGACATTAGTCATAATATTACTTTTATTGAAGAATGCGAACCAATTAGTATTGTTTTCAGTAGTACTTTAATGATACTTAACGCTGCAAGAAGATGTCGTTTGCAGGAATAATTGGAAGAGAAACAAGTAAGGCAAGGCGCAAATTGTGAAAAACTAAATAGTTTGTAAGTGGATTTTATATTTTCTTTAACAAAATTAACTTTTTTTTAAAAAAAGAAAGATATATCTGGGTTTTGTTATAAACCCAAATACAACCTTATACACCTTTCACACTAAGCAAAAAGCTTGTGCCGTGTAAGGGGAGTTTGCCGGCACCTGGGATCAATCCACGGACCCCTTATCTTAGTATTTCTGTGTAGATATTTTAAAAATCTACACAGGTATGGTAGAATCAAAACATAAAAGTGCCATTTTCTTTCATATTTTTTCGTATTGCATCAAATACCATCAATGACATCATCAATGTATAGCATTTCTGTGTAGATATTTTAAAAATCTACACAGAAATGCTATACATTGATGATGTCATTGATAGTATTTGATGCAATACGAAAAAATATGAAAGAAAATGGCACTTTTATGTTTTGATTCTACCATACTATATTATGCCATCACAGAAAATTACACATGTGAAGTGGTCAGCAGACCAGCCGTATGTAAAAAAAAACATGCATGCTGTTCTATCTGTGCCGATAAAAACGCATTGATTGTTTCTTTATTTTGAGAAGTTTTCAATAATATGTTTTAAAACTTCCCCTTTCACGGCACAAGCTTTTAGCTTAGTGTGAAAGGTGTATAAGGTTGTATTTGGGTTTATAACAAAACCCAGATATATCTTTAAAAAAAAAACAGTACTGCATGTTTTTATTTTTTTATTTTATTAAACTTGAACAGCTTCGTCGAGTTATTTTGATATCTTCGTTCATTTTGATATAAGCTTCGAATTTAAAATAAATTTGCCCATTTAAAAACCATGAATTCAAGAAGAAAATATAAGCTTTGAATGCAATGTGCTTGGTGCATATAGTGGAAATGTTTACTTTAGCAATTATTTACGAATGCAGCTTGAGACAATAATGATTCACTTGATAAAATAACATCAATTTACACAAAGACCGTAAAAGCTTGCAATTTTTTTTTCCAAAAACACAAGAAAACAATATATCGTATTCAGTTAGCGACTGTTTGAATAGGGTATCGGTTAATAATACACGGTGCATTATAGAGTATGATAAGAACAAGGTTTATTATTCACATACATACAAAAAAGAAGAATTCCTAGTACGTTGTGTCATTATAAAATTTTCATGGATGAATACCGTTGTTAACACAGTAACTGGCAATTTATTGAGCGATAGATATTGTCACAAGACACTTATATTTTAATTTAATATTTATTTTATGTCATTTTAATTGTTTCACATTCATTAATTACCTTACTTACATCATTGATCCTAAAAAGCTCCTTCTCTTGCCCTAATCCTTCATTTGTAGCATTTATTTATTTACTCTTTTTGCCCATCATAATTTTATAACAGTGGTAACAAAACAATATAAAAGGATATTCATTAAGGGATATATACGACATTATTTTAATGTCCCACTTACGCACTTAGATTAATCAGAATAAAGTTTAATAATTATTTATCATAAAGGTACGTTAAGTATTTATTAGACACATTTTTTTAAAATCATATCATACATTTCTATGTTTAACTGGAACAGATTGTCTCCAGTCAATAAGCTCGCCACTTGTTCAATATTTTATTTGTTCAATAATTTCTACATATATTGAATGAATTTCTATATAATTGTTATTTCAATAAATCGTATTTATGGTGTTTGATATAAATATTATTTTTTAATATCTATTTATTAATTTCATTTAATTGTTTCACCAATATTATATCATTCTCTATAAATATTATTCTCTGGCTACTGTTTGATTTTGTCACACTATGAATTATTTTACCCATTGCTAAAATATGTCATTGCTGTATCTATTTATTGTTGTTTAATTTACGTAAACACAGGAAAGGCTTTTTGTCGTATATATTTGTAAAATAAAATAAAATGTAATTATTATTGAATTAATTATAAATTAGTATTTTATTTATGATTAATTCAACATGAATTTCCCCCAAGTACCGTCGGTTGAAAACATCAAGTTTGTAATTATTATTGTTTTACATTTATTCATACATTGAAAAAATTCGGAACAAAAGTTTGGATGCTTAAAATAAAAAACAAGTAAGTAAACCTTTAGTAGCATTAAAATAGTTTGTAAGCGTGTTAAATAGTTTCAAGAAAAACGAAAAGGTAGACTTATCGTACATGCGATTTCATACAGCCAATCTTCTGAATAATTCCATATTTTCAATATATCAGCTGTTACAGAGAGAGAGAGAGAGAGAGAGAGAGAGAGAGAGAGAGAGAGAGAGAGAGAGAGCAAGTTGATTTTCTGAAGGAAAAAAATAAACAAATTGAAACGACGTGATGATTTATCGTCAGAATATATTATATCCAACTTTATCCAATGATGGAAATCTTCAGCCCAATATTTCAACGTGGCCTTAGCGTTACTCATATTAATATCTTGATTCATTTTATCTTAAATCACTATGATGTGAGAGATATATAGAGCGGTGACCCTCAGTGATACTTGGCTATGGTAATACTAAACTATAGGGGTAGGGAGGTATCACTAAAGGTGACTTTATTTATCTCTTACATTTTGGTGTGCTCTGCATTTTATTATATTTTTTATGGACAAATCTGGGTTTGTAATGAATCAAAATACTTTCAAAATATTTTTATATTAAGCAATATGTTTGAGTCGTGAAGATTGAGTTGGTTGGCTATGGAAAGAATCAAACCGGCATTTCTAAATTGAAAGTCCAAAACACCAACTGACCATTACGATATTTCAAAAAAATAACTTTTCAATGCGAAGCCCAACTATGTTTGCGCTCTATTTTCTTTACCACTGCTGTTATCCACAAACAAAGATGTATAAGCTCTTTTAATTGTGTATAAAAAAAAGATTTGTTTAAAGAAACAAGCTTTCCATTGAGAATTCCCTGTAATTTCTATTGTCATGTTTTTGTTATCATCGTTATGTTTGTTTCAAGTGTGTTTTATTTTCATTTTATTGTACTGTAAAGGCTGTTTTAGTCGTATATTGTGTTAATTAATAAATAAATAATGAGGCATTTATTTGTTGATTTTAGCTTATTACATAAGGTTTTAATATTTTTGTAATAAATCCCGAGAGTACGTGAATTTAATTGTATATTTATAGGAAGCTATGAATTAAAAAAATAGTCTTTCAACCTACCGTAGTTACATATACAAAATTCGATTCTGAAATTTATTTGGGTGCGTCCAAAGGGTAAACTAAGTTGGGGTGGACATTAGAATAAGGATCACTTTAAGGGTGTATTGATATATCAGGCCTATGTATGTAATCTTCAGTGTTTTTGATATGGTCAAATGACTGTTAAGAGATGCTAATATTATATGGAAGTCATCCATCATTGACACATAACAAAATTGCCCAGCCCTTCTAGAAAAGTATAACAAAAACTCAAACTGCGTGGGAAGGATTATGAAGTTTCACAAAAAATACGATACAATATTATGTTCATGATTTACCTATTATTATTACTATTATGGGCTACCCGGAAAACAGAG
This sequence comes from Athripsodes cinereus, assembly GCA_947579605.1. Lineage (NCBI taxonomy): Eukaryota > Metazoa > Arthropoda > Insecta > Trichoptera > Leptoceridae > Athripsodes > Athripsodes cinereus. The sequence goes on from OX388326.1 coordinate 9,991,009, forward strand.
AACCGCATTTGAATGTATTAGTTTGCATGTAGTGTGTATACATACTTTTACTTATATTTTTTTTTTCTTTACAAAATAATATTTACGAACAGGTGAAATGGAAGTTGCCAGCCAAACAGAAAATATAATTACAAAAAAACAATTCGTTTAAATTACACTTTTATTTAAAACTAAAAAAATTGAAAATACATAGACTATGGTACAACAAGTTGTATTGGTAATCTAACTGAAGAAGATTTACTAAATTGATAGTTTATTTTAAGGAAATTAAAAAACAAATGTTTTTTTTCTACTATATATTCTTTTTTTTTTAAAAAAAAAAGATTTATCTGGGTTTTTGTTATAAACCCAAATACAACCTTATACACCTTTCACAGTTAGCTATTAAAAGCTTGTGTCGTGAAAGGGGAGTTTGCCGGCACCTGGTATTGAACCACGGACCCCTTGTTCACGAGGCCAAGACTCTACCTCCAGGCTACCGACGAACTCAAATATGCTTTAAATTAACTTTAAATATGCATTTTGTATTAAGCTTTGAATCTTTCTTTTTTTTATATTATTATACATATTATTTTTCGTTGTTTATTATAACTTTGAATGAAATTTTTTATATGTGTATTAATATTATTGTTGAAATCCGACCCTCCGCACAAACATTTAGTTACTTATGGAGGGAGCATTTTACTATGTATAATATTATTTGTATTTAAAATAAATAAACAAAGATTGTCACTCTTATTTAAAAGATCATCAGAAAATTTTAACGTAATTAAACTTGATATTTTTAAATATTTCAGTAATAATAATATTTCCAATTCTAGGAGATGTCAATCGCCATAGATAAGAATAAAATATTTAGACCGGACATGGAAATTAAGTAATATTCCGAAGTACTCAAGGAGATATTATATTCATACTGACCAAGTATTTTAAAGTTGTCTGCCACTCTTCTTAAATTTTGCATTACATCATTTTCAGTGAGTTTCCTGGATAAATAAATACCACCTTCATTTCCACAATTGCCACCGTTTTTCAATTTTGTATTACATAATATAAATAAAGTTTTATTTATATTATGTAATTTTCATTAACAGCAGCATTCTTGCTTTTAATCAACAATGTTGACCAATTGTTGCTAAACAAATGTTCACCATGAATACGAGGCTTAACTGTGAGACTTTGTGAAATCCAGATACATCTTAAAAAAAAGTGAAGTAATCGACGACGGACCAGCCCCGTGTAATAAACATGCACGCTGCCCTCTCTGTGTCAACAAGACATTCAAAATGTGTGCCATATTTCAAAGCTAATTTTTTTTTCATACAACTGCCTTTTACAGAAAACTAATACCTACAAAAGAGAGTGGGAGACCTAAACTTGATTTTGTATTAATATTTTTTCAGTCAAGTGACCACCTGGATGTCTAAAATTGCCAGACACCTGAAGGAGGCAAAGCTGCGTTCGGCGGATGCACGGAACCGGAAAGCTTGAAAGATGAGAACTAGGAGAGCCGACTCCAAATAAATGGGAAAAGGGCGAGGGCGAAGAAAAGGATAACAAAGAATAACTATAATAAAGATAATTCTTTATTGAAATAACATTGTTCACAATTACATAAATATACAAACAAAAGACATTAAAATATGGATAAGAATATAACAACCACACTAGCCATAAGGCTGTGTTGTGGCAAAGAAACAATAAACTTATTTTGTAAGACAATAATAAAAATAATGAACAAATGAGTATGTCAATCTGTGCAGATAGTTAAAATGAGTTATGTATGTTATGAGTGAGTGAGTCAGTGAGCGAGATCGCAATCTTAAAATTAATTTTGTCTCGTCACTGATACCGATAGGTACACATAGCAGGTTTACTCTAACTTTTGTGCTCAGATTGATGTAGGAGTATAGACGTCTATTACAAAAGTATCCCATTTGTAGAACAATAATGAGAATAATTTCTTATTTGTTTTGTCAGTGTAGCGAATTAGTAATAAGGGACACACAGTAGCAATACTTACTTATGTGTACTTAGTTTCTAATATGTACCTACTACTGAATAATGCTTCTAATAACGATAATATGTCTGTGTAAAGATAATAAGAATTATGCAGGCTTTCTCGCATTAACAAATCTTTATTGAACAACTGAAAATATAAGAGCGAATCGAATCGCTCGAATCAAATTGTAGTGACAAATAGTGAAATGCTTCACAATAAATAAATTATTGGATTACAAAATGTTATAGATTGTTTTATTTTTCCATGCTTCATAGAGAAAGTTGAAAACTAAGACAAATTTAAACAAGATATTACATACTACTACTGTTAGTCTTATTCTCTCCACTGCTGGACATAGGCCTCTTCAAAGTTTTTCCACACTTTCCTATCTCGACCAACACGATACCTCTTTTTTTTTTTTTTTTTTTTTTTTTTTTTTTTTTTTTTTTTTTTTTTTTTTTTTTTTTTTTTTTTTTTAAATTACAATTTATTTGTTTTACAAAAAATATTTTAAATAATGTGACATATGTTTCGGCTGCAATGCCATAATCGTTTTCCCATCATCTGGACAACATCATCAACCAAGTGATTTGTAAATGTGGAACAAAAAACCAATAAATACTAATATGTCTCTAAAAGAACTGATGTTCGAAGACTTGATCAAATATGTAGATTGTGAAGACGAAATACTAAAAGATAGAAAAGTGCTGAGCGTATTTATCAGAAAATTTTCGTACGAATATGTTCCAAATCCAAGAAGTATTGAGTTAAATATGATAGTGTTTCCAAATAACTTCATCATCATCATCATCGCCCTCAACGCTCCTCTCGGGAGCACAGGGCAGAAACCAGCCTCCTCCATTCAGAGCGTCTCTGTGCCAATTGCGTCACCTCTTTCCACGACATTCCTTGCGCTCTGATATCGTTGTCGTAGGAACGGTGTATTGTGAAAGAGGGACGCCCGGGCCGACGGAACCCCTGCGGACGGAAAAACAGTGCTCTTTTTGGCCAACTATCATTAGGCATTCTCAAAACATGTCCCAGCCCGGACCATCGTCTCTCCTGTATTACGGAGATTACAGGTCTCTGCTGGGTGCGCCGGCGCACAGCATCATTTGTAACATGAACATACCATTTGACATTCAAAATCCTTCTAAGACACCTGTTTTCAAAGCTTAGTATCTTCCGCTCCTGAGCCTTGGTTAAGTGCTAAGACTCACAGCCATATAGAAGGATTGGGATGATGCACGCATTGAACAAGCGACATTTTGTCCTGATGCTGAGTCCAGACGCCTTCCAAACTTTGTTCATGTTATTGAAAGCCCCACTAGCTGCCCCTATGCGGATTGGTAATTCCGACCGGAGATCACCCTCTGGCGTTATGGTTGCTCCCAGGTACCTGAATTTGCTAATCTTGAACTAAATTTCAACTTCTGCATATTATCTGTCTGGCAGTGATGTAATTTTTTGAACAACTTTTGTTGCTTCATTCAGATTGAATAGCGTGAGAAGTACTCAATGTTATGTATAAGCATGTTCATACGAGAAAAAGTTACAAATTTGTTCAATGAAAGGATTTATTTGGTACCTAGAAGGAAAAGAATAGCATGGGTGAGTAGTTAATACATTGTATTGTGTTCTGTATCATCAAAGGATTCTTCTATTAAAGGATTCTAGGCGTTATGCGTTATTAGTAAACTATTGATGTCCCTTTATATACGACACAATGAATGAGTTGTGCATTCTATAAATTAAATAATGAAAACCGTGAATTTTCAAAAATATTTTTTTAACTCCATTTTCCTCAGAGATGTCTTAGCAATGCTGATTAATAAAAGTTACATGACTTATGAGATTTTTGAAAGACTTCATTCCAAAACAAATCTTAGGTTTGAAACAATGAAACAAAATAATTGAACTTCTTTTTACAATTTCAAGCATTCTCCAATTATTCCTCCGTTGCTGTTATTAGGATTAGGATAGTGTCGGTGTGATTATTGAGTTTGTTGACTTTTGGTGTATATGACATAATATATTGAAAAGTGTATTTTGGCAGGTTTTGGGGCTGGACGGGATGCTCGACAGAAGACGATATTTCTTTTATTGTTCTACCTGTGATAAGTATAATTTTCTTTAGTTAAATGTTGGCAAACATTGTTGATTGTCTTTTTTTACTATTGTAGTATATTTTCTACAATTGTATGAAAAAAAAAAAATTTCCGTCTGAGTAATAAAAATAGACGACATTAGAAGAATCGCTGGTGACTGGTTGCAAAAAGCTCAGGACAGATATGCCTGGAGACATGTGGGGGAGGCTTATGTTCAGCAGTGGACAGGAATGGCTGCATAAGTTAGTAATAAAAATATCTTATTATATCAAAAAGAGGACGACCTTGTATTTATATTCATCACATACAGTTAGTCTGCTGGCTACCCCGCTCGTGAGATAAGTCGTGATAGTATAAATATAAAGTGGATTGTGGGATAGTTTGTGCCTTATTTTGGTTTGGTTAGTTATTTCAAATTTATATGTCATATATGTCATTGTAGACTAATTCTCAACAACAAATTTTTTTTATTTTTTTTTAAAAAAGATATATCTGGGTTTTGTTATAAACCCAAATACAACCTTATACACCTTTCACAGTAAGCTAAAAGCTTGTGTCGTGAAAGGGGAGTTTGCCGGTACCTGGGATCGAACCACGGACCCCCTGTTCACGAGGCCGAGGCTCTACCTCCAGGCTACCGACGAACTCGAATTACAGCCGCAGATAATAAAATCGTGTAAACAATATGTCTGTATTTCAAATGAGAGTAAGAATAAACATGGGTCTATACAATATATTTAGTTAAGCAAGCAACAGTAGATAGATCCTCATCGCAAAGCTTAATTACAATGGGATTAGGTATATCTATGTACTTATAGACTCGTATTATTAATAACATACTCTCTATATAGCATCAATAGTAAGTGTACGGCGAAGCAAGGAGACGATACGTGGAATAATGAACACCCTGTTGTGCCTACTAGATGCTTCAGCACGACTTCCAATAGGGCCTACCTATATTATTATTGCTGTGTATGTACTAAGTACTTATACTTATTTTGTTTGCATAGAGAGGAGACAAGGTGGTTAAAAAATAGCCGTCACGATCACAATTGTTTATACGATAATTGTTTTTAGATAAAATTCTTAAGATAGATAATTTTGTTTTCTCTTCCTTTTAGCTTACTCCTGGACGAAAACCTCTGTTATTCCTTTCCATGCAACCCGATTCTGCGTCTTCTGTATTCAGCCAACATTATTTTATTAGTGTTCTTAGACCTTTGCTCATCTTTGATCCTTATGCCAAGCAACATGTCCTGCCCATGATAATTTTAATATAATCATGCTCTGTATAATGTACATACATATTTCAGTATTTCATAATATTAGATCTGACACACCTATTTAAAAATTTATACATTGCTTTTTCTTGCTTACTTTGCTGTACATTGAGCTTTTTTGCTGTGGCTTTGCGACTGATTTGTTTCATTTCTCCACTGCAGTTTCTTCATTTCCATGCATTCTTTTCTTTCCTAAGCAACAAGAACCCACTTATTTTCCATCACTTGAACAATGTCTTCAATTGACATTTTTTAGGATCTCCCTATGTTTGTCTCATCCTCCCATGGTTTTAACTCCAGGATTCTAGACGTCCATGTGCCATTCTCTCCTCTAACTATATGACCAGCACTTTATAATTTAACTTGGAAACTTTATCGTTTATATAAACATTCTCCGAACTTTTTCGTTTCTTGTTCTGTCCCTTAATCTAATATCCAAAATTTATCATTTATTTTAGAAGGATTAACTATGTAACAGTTTTGAGACATTTTGAATGTTTTTAGTATTCTACAATGTACTTCCGTTACATGATTATTTAAATCGTGATCGATTTCGGTATATTTATACAATTGACAATTATTTTCCATCACTTCGGTAAACCTTTACCATTGAGTATTGTATCGCTCGTTAATTTATATAATTATGTAACGGAAGTGTATTGTAGTTTTTTTTTTAATAAATACAACAGCTTAAGCAATGAATAATACAATAATACAGTTAATTATTTACATCACCAATTAAAGTAGGTATCTAAACTATGAACAATTTAACAGCACAATATTCTAAGAATAATTATAGGAAGGGAGAAGGGAATACAACCTAATTCAATGTAAAATGGTGTATCACATAGTAACTTATTATATAGATAGGTATACATACAATGTACTGCAGCAATGACAAAAAATTTCATAATAATAATATATAGGTGTTAAATGGTGACAAAAATATTATTTATGTAAAACATTTCAATAAACCATGTACCCAATCAACAAGTAGCACTGGATCCAAAAGCCGATAGTTGCACCAGATTGCACCAAAGAATATTAATAAGATTCAAAAACCCAACATTTGTCTTTCATGCGATAATAAAAATAATAACGGAGAGTATTTAAAGCGCCATGTTTGTGCCATAGCACCTCGAGGACGCTCTACATGATAATGTTTTATCTTCGACAAAGTTGTCTGTGTCAAGAATTTAAATTTAAATACAAAAACATAACACATAATCTCAGATAAATAATAATGTATCCGCGTCAGAAATCAAAATAAAATAATGCAATATACAAACAGTCACAGTTGATAAAAAAGTTTGAAGAAGTAGGTCTTGAGGTCTCTCTTAAAAGCCTGGAAGTTGGCAGCACACCTGAGCCCCAGAGGCAGTCTGTTCCACAGATTAGGGGCAGAAACAGAGATAGCGCGGTCACCGTAACCAGTTAAGCGTCCCTTCTGTGGAATCTCCAGTTCATGCGCCGCACTCTGATTTATATTATAACAGTGATTTTTTTCTAATAAATCACATATTTTGATAACATTTTCTACCCGGCATATTGTATTACATATATTATCACGAGTACTAGTAATATTTCATACAATTATAATAATATATTCATCACAGCCTAATGAAGTTTAATAATAATAATAACTTGCGCCATATTGCTAAACGAAAACCTATTATACAAAATATCTCACATAGAGGGTATCTTTTCCCGGATTATTTTTGTTCCCGGGAAACGGGAAATTTTAAGATGAATTTCCCGGGATTCCCGGGAATCCCGGGAAATTCATTATTATATTTATAAATATTCAATTTTCAACAAATTTGGTATAAAAACTCTCATAACTTGTTGACCCTTGCAAACATTTTGATTTGAAAAAAAAAAACAAATTTTTGTTACCAATATAAGTAATTTGCTTAAAAAAAACTAAATAGCTGACTGACGAGATTTATTTAGGTACTCTTTGTTATATCAAAATAAAAATTGTTTACAAAATATATAAACTTTTAATTTTTGATCATCCTATCAAGCAAAAAATGTTATGGATTTTGGCAAAGCTTTTTAAAGATTTTTGACTTTAAAAAATGAGAAATTTCGACAAAAAAAGATTTTTTATATCGGTTAATATCCATGAATAAAACAAAAAAAATGACAGTTGGCTGCACTAATATTTTTAAGAACTATCTAACTTTTCGAAATATGTAAAAAAAAAACATGAAAAATTGTAGGATTCTTATACATTGTCGGCCAAACACACCTCCGATTTCGAATTATATTTAGAATAATTATGCTTCTTTCAAACGAATACATTGAAGCTATATTTAAGTTTTTTTTTTAAAGTATAACACTTATATTGGTAATTAATATTATTTTTCATATTTTCATATCAAAATATTCGTCAGCTTCTACAAGTTTATCACGACTATTACAGTTAACTAAACAAAGATTTCGGTATCGGTATGGCAATCTGCATGACTAATAATTTGTATTTTTTCCCGGGAAAGGATTCGTATTTTTCCCGGGAAACGGGAAATAAAAATTAGAGTAACCCTCTAATCTCACATCAGTGTACTGTAACTGTACGATATTATAGTGTATGTGATAAAAGGGAAAATTACACCGTGAAACGATATCATATTATATTCATTATAATCAAGTTCTTATGAACTATACACTTTCTTATATCATACTAATAATTTATCCTTGTATGACGTTCCAGAATAGAATGAATTTATTTTCTATAGTACAAGTTCTTTAGATTTTTTTCTCTATAAGATAATAATTAATAAAAACACACAAAATAAAATTAAGAAAAAAATTATATCAACTTCAAAAGATATAACAATTATCTACTAATAGTTTCGGAACGGCTTTCAATTATGATTTGATTTTTTTCGTGCTCCAACAAACTTAATGAAGTTTTTAATATATTATTTCTTATCATAAAAAAATAAACTTATATATTTGCAAATATCTTTGAAAAGTTCCTCCAGGATTCCGTTGTTATAGAAGTCGAATGACTTTGTCTCCTTTTTCCCTTTCCTAAGATCAATTTAAAGTCTTTTAGAAATCCAATGTGTATTTCTATTATTAGGGATAGTATAGGTATTAGTGGGCAGATTGCGGGGCTGGCTGGCCAAAAACTAGTTAAAAGCTGCGATTATTATGCATATACTTAAGTAAGGTCATTGAAAGAACTTCCATATGTCCGGACATCTCAGGAGTCTTTGACTTCTATTTATCAGCATTTGCAGATTATCCTTTCTCCCATAGAGGCGACCTGAAGGGTAGATCAAGGGAAACCGACCCGAGGGAGTATTGTGCTAGAATTACAAGTTGTTAAAGAAATTCCATATGGGATAATTAGTACGGTCAGAATTTTTTCCGTTGTTGTACCATAAGTATCATCACACTGTTAATTCAATACACTCAACTATCGTACAAGGGTAAGAAATTCTAAATAAAGTGACATTGTCTTTCCTAAGCCTTATAAAGTAGTTTCGTGGGTTGAATTTACATATGTGACCTCATACAGTGGTTAATTGTAAAATATCATCGATAAACATTTCATTACATTGTTAATAAGTTTACTTTAAAATAGTATAAAAAAAACTTAACTACTTACGTTGAAATCGTTAAATAGAGTAATATAGACAATATCTGCATCTAGTAATTCAGGATGAAGACAAGTTGATAAACGCATACTGTTTTTAATCTATTGCTCTTTTGGATCTTCATATTATGTTTTATTTTTGAATTCATACGTGCACGATGTGAGCCTCTGACATGTTATACAATACGCAAAAAAATCAAATAAAAATTCTCATTAACAACACAGTTGGAGAAAGCAAGAACAACAATGGGCGAAGAATAAAAAAACAAATAGGAATCAAATTATAGCATTTATGAAATTAATCAAATAATTCTATTATGGTAGATAAATGAAAATATTGGAGTGTCAGTTACAGAATGTCAATAAAATGTTTAGTAATATGTTAAAAATTAAAAATGTAATAAAGTAAGAAGATGTCATGTTGATAGAAGAAAAAAAATGTTATAATTTATTAATAGTTTGAGATGTTAATAAACAATATAGAAAAATGTTAATTATATTATAAATTGTCAATGATTTGTATTGCGAAATTGGTTATATAAGAATTTGTAAATACAAGATTAATAATACAACAAACAATAATGACAACAATAGGTTAAATAATTACTACAAATAGAGATGTTTGATTGTGAAATAATATGTACACCTAATATATGAATCTACACATTGTTTCATTTACCTAGGGATTTAGATCAGAGGTGGCTGGAGCTTTGTAATAGTGGGGATGCAATGGAAATATAAAAAAAATACTTTTATATAGAAAATATAATTTTTCTTTCTTAACCTCGTCAGACCTGAATTAATTGTGAGTCGAAAAAAATATTTTGTTTTAAAATCTGTTCATTGGAATGGACATTAAATAAAAATGATGTTTCTGAAATGTTAATTTAAATTTATTTGATATATATTAATTGATTTACATAAAATAAAGAATAAATTTACCTTTGCAAAAAAATTCCAGTACAATTAAACACAAACTATGTAAATATATCTTTAATTTTCTGAACCTAAAACCTGGCAGTGACACTTTGCGTAGACTCGTAGACAAATAATTAAGTAAAAAGTATAGTTAACTTTGACAAATGGCGCAAAAAAAAAATATGTCGATAAAATAGACTGTCGATATTCGAAACCACGGTAAAAGCAACGTTGAAATTACTTCTATATACTTGGATATCTCTGGAGTCACGGACTCCTATTTATTTAAACTTAAAAGAGGCACTGTATTGTTGAAAGGCTAGTGTGTATTTTTTAAGAATTTTATATAGAAATGAAATGTAGAAGGTTATTTTATACAAGGAGTGCGCCGCATCAACGCTCCTAAGAAGGAACAGCCGCTGATCATGACATGTGTAGGAATTCTCCTGAACCGTATGAATATAATGAATAGATATAATTTCGTAAATTATTTTTTTATACATCCAAAGATTTTAATTTGTTAATACTTTACTGTAAATTGTTTGTACCTATAAGTCATTGTATATCATTTATTGTGTCGGCATTAACATTGTAACACTTCATTTTAAACTATCATGAATATTTCTTTTTATTGTTTAGTGTTACTATTGAATATGACTAACGCATGACCGGTTTCGCGGGTATAGATCGAGTGTAGATAGCGCGAGTATAGATCAGCACCTGATGATGCGAGATTTTGGTCCGCGAAACCGATCGTCCGTTAGTCATACCCAATGGTTATATGTATTAAAGAATAATTATTAATTTTCATTTGAATAGGTACATAATTCATTATATATCAATTTACAAATTCACATTAAATTCACACACCTAATCGCGGCGATTTGTTTTCATCAATTTATTTAAGGATGAGGTGAACTCTCCGTTTTATATGCACGAACTTGTAAACTGACATATTTATACCGAGAACTGAATTGACGATGTAAAATGTTTTAAAACGTGATATTTTACTGAAGATGTAAAATATTTAAAAACGTGATATTTTACTGAAGATGTAAAATGTATTAAAACGTGATATTTTACTGAAGATGTTAAGTGTTTTAAAACGTGATATTTTACTGAAGATGTAAAATGTATTAAAACGTGATATTTAACTAAAGATGTAAAATGTTTTAATACGTGATATTTAACTGAAGATGTAAAATGTTTTAATACGTGATATTTTACCGAAGATGTAAAATGTATTAAAACGTGATATTTAACTGAAGATGTAAAATGTTTTAATACGTGATATTTTACCGAGATGTATAATGTATTAAAACGTGATATTTAACTGAAGATGTAAAATGTATTAAAACGTGATATTTTTCCAACCTTTTACAGGATACTCGAAAACTTACACAAAAGAATGGGAGATAAATTCTTTACCGGGGATTCCACGGGATTAAATAGAAGAGAAAATTAGATATTAAAGCAAAATGTCAAGTTATTAATTACATATTTAACTTTAACGTATTCCCTTGATATCCCTCTAGTGTTTGTATTTGTATGTAGTATCACAATGTAGTAATTCTTAAACACAAATTATTTACAAACAATGTTTATACTAGAATAACACAAGCGGAATAAGAATGAATGAATCTCTGCAAACAATAATAATTATATGTATGAACTATTTTATTCATTTGATTTATATTATAATATGTTTATACGTATAACATTCAACTCATTTTATTAGACAAAATGTTTTATGTACATTTCATTACTATCTCTTGTCCCTTGTGGCGTAGACAGAATGGATTAAATAACACACATTAGGTACTTACTGCTATATAAATGATTACTGTTTTCATTAAATTTTCATAATATGTGTATATAACATAATAACTTTTCGATTTTCGAAGAGGAAACACTATGAAAGTTCATTTTAATTTAGATAATAAATATTTAAATAAAAAACACTGTTTACTTTCATTTAAAATTGTTATAATATTAAAAGCTTTTCGGACATACGTCCATCTTCAGTAATAATTACTTATAACTATATATATATTAATGTCCATCTTCAGTAATAATTAGTTATAAGTAATTATTACTGAAGATGGACGTATGTCCGAAAAGCTTTTAATATTATAACAATTTTAAATGAAAGTAAACAGTGTTTTTTTATTTAAATATTTATTATCTAAATTATAACATAATATTTTTCACCGCAAATGTAAAAACTGTATTCATTTTGTTTTTTTTTTTTATTTTTTATTTTACTAATTCAAATGGCTCAGAGGCTTATTACAAAAGCAAATGTGTGTAATAAACTTATCATATTATATTCGAAAAACAATAAAAAAAAATTTATAAAAGATATATCTGGGTTTTTGTTATAAACCCAAATACAACCTTATACACCTTTCACAGTAAGCTACTAAAAGCTTGTGTCGTGAAAGGGGAGTTTGCCGGCACCTGGTATCGAACCACAGACCCCATGTTAACGAGGCCGAGACTCTACCTCCCGACTACCGACGAAATCAAAACAACATATCAATCTAATAATGTAAGATGGTTTAATGAGAAACACCACTAACTCCATAAATATTTTGAAATTCTGAAGTATGTTACAAATTGATATAGATATAATATACTGAAATAACTAGGGACAAGATTTTTTTCTTTTTTTGGTGTTTTGGTAGTAGAATTCCATAATGAAATTATAAAACAATGTTTTTTTTCACTATATGTTTTATTATTGAGATCTTATATTGATAATGTCCTTATCTTGACGTCGAAAGACGTCTCTCGCAATAACAAAACATACAGAGAGGAAAACACATTTCTTTTATAATATCTTCATCGTGAAGACTGTAATATTATGAGTAGTGATATTTTTTTAGAAAATAAATAATTTTATTATCAAGATTTGAAGATATCTCATTTTGTCGATTTCTCGGTAAAAAATTATCCTATAACTTTTTTCTGTAAGTTTAAGAGAGTTTTAAAGGAAAGTATTCTTGAAATATCACGTTTTAAGATATTTATCATCTGAAAATGGACAGGAGGAGCTGCTTTAGCTGGCACAGAACAGAGAGGCCTACGCCAGGATGATAGCTGACGTTGGGCGGACTTAAAGTGACACTTATAGAAGAAGAAGATTATGCAAGTAGCTACTTGACAACTTGATAGCTTCACCTCGGATATCTGGGCAGAAAAAAATGATTTTCTCTCGTTGCTACCTGTTCTACCTTCACGGTTCAACTGCTTTAGTGTTACAAGTTCAGAAAAAACTAACATTTATGTTTTTATTTATTTATTTATATATTTATTTCAATTTTCCAGGATACATACAGTTGATACAAAAAATATAATGGTCTATAACATATTTAGCAATAAGCAAACCAGTGAAGATCCCTATATTACCCTTATGTGCTCTACAAAACATACATAACCAAACACAGCAGCACCAATAAGCAATAAATAAGCAATAGACAAAATCAACAAACAACAATTACAATATAATAGAGTAAATTATGTTTACAAAATTAATAGAATAATGCTCACAAAGCAATAATCGCAGGATTAAACAATAAAACAATAAGCAATAAAAACAATAAAATGAGTCATGAAAAATAAAATTAATGACACCATATAACATCTCTCAAAATTTAAAATTCAAAATTCAACATTATTTAAAATTCAAAATATTATACACAAATATATATATATAAATGTATTGATTTAAAATAAAAATACTCGTATATTTATTAACATTAGCTCTTTTAATCTACTAAATACCGGATGAAACAATTTTTTCAAAATTTCGTCGACAAAGGATTTTGTTATTGAAAGACTAATTTGTCTTTGAAAAGCTCCGACGAAAAGATTACTACTGGCTAATGCAGAGTAAATTTGGTACTTAATAAAGTAGAATTAACTATTTCTGGTATGAAGAAAAAGCTTCGGATCGGTTTGTCTAAAAATAAGCCGTTTAAACCGAAATTCTTGATTGTCTATATTTTACTGAGGGTGAATTTATCCCTGCATTGCTTTATTTTCTTATATTCTGATTAACTCAACTTAATTTCTTATAGTAAAGTGATCGGTAGCCTGAGGGACTAGACAAACCGCACTTAGTGATCGACTACAGACGAATTTTAGACAATCACAGCAAAAATAACGCATAATTACACGATACACTGTAGGTAGATTGTCGAAAAGTTCGCCAGTAGTCGATCACTAAGTGCGGTTTGTCTACGGCCCCTGATGATAGTCTTCAACTATCCATTTAGAGATCGCGTTCGAATACCACTTTTTACTTACTTCACCTCCATAATACTGTACAAGTTTTTGTTCAAAGTATTCGGAGTGAACTTGATTTTATGAAAAATCTAGATTGAATGTAAAAAAAAAAATCAAAATATTATTATTTTGCTCACCTGCATTTTAATATACCTACATAATATTTTGTTTGCCTAATAATATAATATACTCATAAGAATCAAATTCTTTATTTGTTTGTTCTCAAAGGGCTCGATTCATTCGATAACGGGTGAATAGCTGAAAATAAAATTTAAAAATCCTTTTTTTATAGACAAAATCACAATTTTGCTTTTCAATGTTTCTTTCTGGAGTACAGAGTGGAAATAAACTTATTCTATACACAGTGATTATGTGTCAAGTAAGAGAGTAATCTTTTCTTACACTCTGCTCGTTGTTTATTTGAATTATTGCTAAATTGTGACAAATTAAATTGCTATGACAAATTAATTTGACGACCGGTGTGGCGTGGGGGCTAACGCACTTGCCTTTGAGTCACGAGGTCCCGGGTTCGATTCCCGGCCAGGGCAAAATGAAGAATGACCTTTTTCAGATTGTCCTGGGTCTGGGTGTTACATGTATATGTTTTTAGTGCATTGTATATGTGTATCGTCGTGTTAGTACCCATAATACAAGATTCATATCTTAGTTTGGGACTAGCTCGGTCTGTGTGAATTGTCTATACATGTTATGTTATGTTATGTTATTAAGGCCGAAACTAGAGAGTCTTTGTGACAACCGATCTACCAATTTTCTGTCTACACTAGTACGAGTAAGTCCGTCAATGTACACATTGTCAGAAGTAGCAAATAACCTGATAAGTAGATGGTACAACATGGCTCCTGTTAGAAATAATGGGAAAATCCTACGGGATCAACTAACTGACCGAATAATCTTTATTTTTGCGCCTGAATGAAGGCAATCTCTATAGCACATTGACTTAGTATGTATTTGTGTACTCGTGTAGTACTTTGTTACGAAACCCTCTTAGTCCCATAGATTTTTATTTATAATACCTAGATGGAGCACTCGTGTGTATTTTCATTGCAATAAAGTGAGGCACCATTTTTCGGCATTTTTGACAGATAGGTTGGCAAAAAAGTGTGGTAAATCGCTTAAAACGTTGACAAGAACTTCAAAAAATGTCCAATTACGTTTATTTATTTATAATAATACATACGGCTTACGCCTTTAATACATAGTTATAAACAACAATTGTACAACACCACCATCGTATCAAATTAAAATCAAAACAAAAACAAAATATACTGCATCACTTCAAATTATAAAAATTAAACACATTGTGTCACATAAACCACATAATAAAATTACAACATATCAACAGCATCATGTCAAATCATAAAAAAAACTGTATCATATCTAACCATAAAATAAAGTTACAATACACTGCATCACATCGAATTTCAAAATAAAAATAAAACACACTGTCATGTCAAATTATAGAATAAAATTACAGCACATTCATAAATGTAAAAATGATATATTTTTATAAAAATGTGAGAAAGAGTCCATAAAATGTAGGAAACACCACACGCTTTCGCCAACCGTTCTGTCAAAAATTCATAGATTTTTTGCCTCACTTTTGTAAACGAGTCAGGGTTCTAGGTATTGTATGGAATTCTGTGCTTAGTCCACTAAACAAATTGTTAATTATATTTTTGTTGTTATTCGTAAGATTAAACGAATTTAATTCGTAAGATTAAACAAGTAAACGAAACAATTTCATATGAAATGCATTATATTTATTCCAATTCTATACTCATTGTACGAGTTTTAGATGACAAAAAGTAGCTGAAATAATGTCACTTTGTAAAAAATAATAAGAGAAACTTAAAAACTTCTTAACAACTGATACACCATCCTATTTTGTATAACTGTGTCGGTACTAACGTAGTAGGATTCCATAATTTCGTAAATTGAAACAAGTGTTGTTTTCCACTTTAGATTCATAATAATCTGATAAGCCAAAAGACGTCTCTCTCACGATTTATAATCTAAAGTACAAAAAAACACTTTTTTCATTTATTTTTTTAAATTTTATTCTAAACATAACGACAAATCATATATATTATACATTCACTTAAAAAAAAAACACTTCAAATTCTATTTTTAAGTATCCCATTTAAAGAATTAAACTTGTGTATGGGATAGAATCACAAATATTTCTGATTTTAATTCATCTAATATTAACTCTAGACAAGTTCTATTTAACAACGTAATCTGTTATAAGGCTTTTCAAAGAATCTAACTTAATAATAGATCTTTCGTATAATGTAAATATACCATTTACAAAATAATGATCACGATTAAAAAAGTGAATGATTTATTGGAATGAAGTTAATTATTTATAAATTAGTAAACAAACAATCCTTTTGTGTTGTTGAAAAGGTTTTATTAATATACGTATGTAGGGTTCAGCTGTAGAATTAATGTAGATTTCCTGTTACAGAGGATTGAGTCCTCACGGTTCAGTACATAATATATGGATTACATCGTCCTTGTATACTATCTGTCTGTGTATATTTTAAACAAAGTGTATTTAAAATTGATAAAAGATGTTTAGAGCTGATTAAAAACGTCAGTTTTATTTTTATACCATCACGGCATATCCTACAAAAGGGGTAGTTTGTAGAACAGCTCTACGTAATAATCACACAAGTCGTCTTCTCCGTGCTAACATAAAAATAAGATATTAAAGACGGTAATGAGAAAAACTCATCACTGAATCACTATCGATTGAATAATATATAGCACCTCAGTCACTTTCTGAAGTCTGTATTCTCTGAATACCTGCAAGTAGACCCCTACGCTCAGCAAAGACATCCACCAATATCGTTCTTCCAACACAGTTTCCTTCGCCTTTGAGATAGATGTTCCATTAAACGGCGCCGAATAAATCGTACATACATACATGTTAGGTAGGTACATACATTATGAATTAATTATAAATAAAACACTTATTTATAGTATTTACATATGTACATTATTTTTTTGTTTGTTTTTTCACTTATGGCATAGCATCCTACGAGGATGATTTGTGCCAAAAACAATCTCTAAATGTAATTATATCGTCAAGAAGATAGTTATCATAGGATAATAAAATTGGCCTATATTGATTTAAGAAGGGACAAATGGATATCCCGTGGAGCACCCGGTAAAGAATTGGTCTCCCACTCTTCTGCGTAAGTTTTCGAGTTCCCTGTAAAAGGCAGGTGTTCGAAAAAAATAAGACATTTTACATCTTAAATTCAGCGATGAGGTTTGCCACCCATCCTGAATGTCTTGATTTTATATTGGCACGAAGAGGACAGTTTGCATGTTTCTTACATGCAGCTGATCTGCTGGCTACCCCACTTGTGAGATATGCCGTGATGGTATAGTAGCAAATGGATACATACATTATTGTTTTACTCTTCTTCGTATATTTATATTTATTTTGTGATACTTCATGTCTATTAAAATAGTAAAAAATACAGAATTTAGTTTTACTCGCACTCTACATAAAGTCATCTTAATAAAGTTAAATAATAAATAAATAAAACTTTATTGGCATCAATATATACTGTGTACAAGTTTCTGTTCAAATAAATTACCAAAAGGCGGGCTTATCGCATATGCGATTTCTTCCAGCCAACCCGAAAAAATAAAATAATAAATAAATAAAAATAAAACAATAGAAAATACATATAGATAAAAGTATATAAAAAACAAACCCCAAACAAGATGCTAAAAAACAAAAAAAACTACAAATGAAATATATAATATAAATAAGATAATATATAAAAAGCACACATACAACAAGAATAGGAAGGGAAAGGGAAAGAGGAAAAGGAGAGAATCTGTTCGGCGTAGTAATTATTACGCGAAAGTGTAAAAAAGTTCGAGTTTAATTTAAAAAATATTTTTAATAGGATTTTTTAGCAAACGGCTAGTTTTCTTAGTTAAGCCTACAACATTCTCATTCACTTCATGTGTATTCAAAATACCTACCCCCCTAATATGTGAGATGAATGACATAAGCCTTCCGATTTTATATACAAAGGTATTTTTAAAAATCATATCATTAACCGGGATTACTAACAAAGGCACATTTGTTTTTTCAAATAAAGGATTATTTTATAATCTTCCTTATTAAATATTTGCTATATTTATTTACTATAGTTGGAAGAAATTACTTGTGAGATAGATATACTCTTTGGTAATGGTTTATTTCGCAATTTTTTTCTGAATATTGTTACAAAATCGACACATTTCATAAATATCAGCAAGTATTTAGAGAATGAAAAATATTCTTTTTAAACATAACGGCCGAATTACCATCCTAACGTATCGTCATAGAACAGTCAGAGTCAAGGATATCAAAGGATTACACTCATTGTAAATAATATTCTTGTGACGTCACCGATATTTATTAATTTATTCATTTGTTCATTTATTCACTTGTTCATTCATTAATTTATTCATTTGATCATTTATTCATTTATTCATTTATTCATTTATTCATTTATTCATTTATTCACTTGTTCATTCATTAATTTATTCATTTGATCATTTATTCATTTATTCATTTATTCATTTATTCATTTATTCATTTATTCATTTATTCATTTATTCATTTATTCATTTATTCATTTATTCATTTATTCATTTATTCATTTATTCATTTATTCATTTATTCATTTATTCATTTATTCATTTATTCATTTATTCATTTATTCATTTATTCATTTATTCATTTATTCATTTATTCATTTATTCATTTATTCATTTATTCATTTATTAATTTATTCATTTATTCATTTATTCATTTATTCATTTATTCATTTATTCATTTATTCATTTATTCATTTATTCATTTATTCATTTATTCATTTATTCATTTATTCATTTATTCATTTATTCATTTATTCATTTATTCATTTATTCATTTATTCATTTATTCATTTATTCATTTATTCATTTATTCATTTATTCATTTATTCATTTATTCATTTATTCATTTATTCATTTATTCATTTATTCATTTATTCATTTATTCATTTATTCATTTATTCATTTATTCATTTATTCATTTATTCATTTATTCATTTATTCATTTATTCATTTATTCATTTATTCATTTATTCATTTATTCATTTATTCATTTATTCATTTATTCATTTATTCATTTATTCATTTATTCATTTATTCATTTATTCATTTATTCATTTATTCATTTATTCATTTATTAATTTATTCATTTATTCATTTATTCATTTATTCATTTATTCATTTATTCATTTATTCATTTATTCATTTATTCATTTATTCATTTATTCATTTATTCATACTATGAACGGCTATAAAAGCCTTTGACATGAAAAAAATATACAATAAAAGTAACAATACATAAAGAAAAACATATTACAAAAGTATCTACACGAATACAATAGCGATGAGTAAAATAATAATAACTAGACAACTTATTTATGATGCGCCGTTTTGTGGAAAACCATCGCAAGGGCCCATTCAAGAATCACAATACCTCCTGAACAATAGGGTTTTTAACCTCGTCCTGAACACCTCCAAACTCTCCAGAGTTCGCAAATCATAGGGAATTTTGTTCCACAGCACAACATTACAATTATAATTTAGCAAGTACATAATTATATAAAACAAAACAATAATAATATGATGGTTAAAGTATACACAATAAAAAAAATAAAAGGCATCTAGGCGACAACAATATTAGTTATCACTCTGGGTGTTAAAAAACATTGTAAAAATCACACAAAGTTCCCAATTTATGTCGAATTCCCAAATGATTAAGAAATTTGTACATATAACCTTAAACTTAACTTTAAACGATATTGGACATGCACGGGTACATACAAAAGCAAAAATTTGGTCTCCTTTTTATTTCCCTCTTTATTTTGCAACCTTTTATAATTTGACCCTTGAAATCTAACTTAGGTTCTTTCATAGTCCTTAAGGACATCTTAAATTTAAACTTTTTACATATTTTACAAAATGTTCCTTTAAATGGACTCCCTAGCAAAGAATAGGTATCCTATTCTTTGCTCGGTGTTTTATTATAAAAGGCATGATTTAGGATAAATAATTATTATATTCAATCATTTATACCATCACGACATTTTCCATTATTGGACTAGGCAGCGTACCAGCTACGTGTAAAAAGCTAAAAAATCTTCCTTTTCTTGTCAATAAAAGTAAAGATATTAAGGATGGATGACATGCCTCATTGCTGAACTGAAAATGTTTAGTGAATTAAGGTTTTCAGCGCAAAAGTAGTGTAACCCACATTTTTTGTTGGTTACGGTTCTGGTATAAAATATATTGATTACGATACATTATGAATTTTCATGGACCTTTAATGCAATAGTGGAGTAAGCCACCTTTATATAATTAATAAATCAATGAAAATAATGTTAATCAATTTAAAAAAAATATAAAAAATAACCAATTTTTTTTCCTCATTATCTCTTAAAGTAGTCTGGGGTCACACTACTTTTGCACTAATAGCCTCAATTAGATGTGATTTTTTGCAAATAGAGCACTTAAAAACTTACAGAAAACAGTGGGCGATACCACGAAAGAAATTACTTAGACAAAATAATTTTGAATATTATTATTTCAACATCCAGTCTTAATCTTCTGTCTACAAGTTTTTGACAAATTCACATACATGGTACTACTAATCTTTTGTTCACAGGATAATGTGTACATGGTATTTTGGGTAATCCTTTAAGATATCATGTCCGCTTAAAATATGTATAAAAATACGGAGAAGATTAGATAGGTTACTATGTACAAGGTTTTTGTTAAGACTCAGCTTCTGAGAGTTAGGTCAGAAACGGGTCAATCAATCTTTGCATATTTTTTTTGTCGATTTTTTAACATGTACCTATGTATGATGATGATAATGGATGACTGATTTAGGCGCTGTTTTAAAGTCCTTAAAACGTTTCAATGCGTAGATTAATAGTGAAGTTTTCAATTTGCTTATGGTGATGGTAAAAGCTTAATTCCTCCTCAGTGAAGCTGGTAGGCAATGTAATAGGACAGGTCATTCAAGAGCAATAACTTTATTTTTATTTATAAGTTATTTCTACGATTAAACATTGTATGAGGTTGCATTTATATCCATACATCTATTCCGCCTGTTGTGTCGGGGGTCCTTTGCATCTAGGTATCTCATCCAGAGATTGTAAGTGTCCACTACTATTACTTTAAGCGCCTTGAGTACTTTTTCTGGGGCCCTCTGCGGAATGAGTCTATCGATGGTATAAAGCACAAAAGACACATGTACACATTTGACACTTTCAAGAAAACAGGTTTTTAAAGTTTGAGATTCTCAATTAATTCACTAACTTCAAATTAATGCAGAAGGTGTTGAAAATCACAATCTTTGTTCTTTTTTAATGTCATTTATTACTTATTTTTTTTATTATATTTTTAATCAGAATGTCAAGAATTAGTATTTTTAGATGATGGTCATGGACATGTGTTTGGAAGTGTGATGGAAATGCCGCTTACGGCGACTATTAGGATGCGTTTATGCGTGCACAGATGACAAATGCCCGTCCTAGATGGACATCTGTTTTTTAGAATCTTCATATCTTATGTGACATGTTACATCTGTGCTCAAAACAAAGTGAATTTGTGGACATGTGACATTTGGTTTTTATTAAATATTTCAATAATGATTTTAAGATTGTTGGTAATATTTAGTCAGGACATAGATGGCGTTGCAACCGATCCTGTACATGTATTAACTCATTTTACCTAAAATGTGGACATGTGTCTTTTGTGCTTTAAACCATCGCTATATTTTATGTAATTTCAATAGAAAAGATCACCGCTTTAGGTATTTTTCAGACGCCACTTGAATTCAGGTAGTTTAGTAAGATAAAATAGCACAGCTCATAAAAAGGATGAGTTGTAGGTTCTAGTCACATCAGGCGAACTACCAAATAAGACTACGTTGTTTTTCTTAACCTTTTTTTGGAAATTTAATGTGTAACTTATTTTTATTTTATTTTATTTAATAAAATATCACTGCCAGCTTGAATTATTTAACCAAACTTTATGAAAACTTACAGAAAAGAATAGAAGATCTATTCGAACGTAAGAAATTATTATAATCAATTTCATTTTATATTAGAAGCAGTGTGAAAATCATTTCTCCATATAATAAAACTGTGGCTATAAAATTATTATGCCTATATTATACCAACATTTTTTTATGTTTGCAGTCAGATACAGTTCGGAGCCAAATAATGGCGGATGGTGTCGTAAAGGAAAAAAATAAAAATATTACCTCGTAGAGTCCACAGTTAAGATTAGACGTTCCACTTTTTCTGTAAATTTCATAGTGTACCGTTAAAAAATTAATGTTGTTGACCGAAGGTACTTGTTGGAAGTCCATTTCAAGATAATTGAAAAAAAAACACAATATGTAGTTAACTTCCAAATGACTTTATTAACTTCGCAATAAAGTCATTTGGAAGTTAACTACATATTGTGTTTTTTTTCAATTATCTTGTACCGTTAAAGGCAGGTGGTTATTAAACCTTACGATAAGACAATTAACATCAACAATATTCAGTGATGAGTTATGCCACCCATTTTGAGTGTCATATTTTTTAATTGGCACGGATAAGAAAATCTGCATAATTTAACATGCAGTTGGTTTGCTGGCTACCCCACTTCTGGCATATTATTTATTTATTTATTTACGCCAACAGGCCCAACATGTACATCTCTAAAATACAATAAACATGAACAATATTGTGCCCATATACAAGCATAAATAATATGTCATGTCCTGAGCAACCTCTCTCAAACCCTCACCCAAGCAGGAATCCCTCCAAGCATCCACAGAGACCACGGACTTAAAACTGTCGATAAGTCTCCACAGATATGACATGATGGTATAGTGTAGTACAGTGTTCCGCAAAGCGTGTGCCGCGGCACACTGGTGTACCGTGGTCATCAGTTTGTGTGCCGCGGAAAAAATGTCAAGGTTTTGTGATAAAATAGCTGTAAGTCTAGTCAAAACACATTTAAGCGTTACGTTTTCGTTTCGTTTTTGTTCAAACGCGGACGACGTTGCGAGAACGCGTCAATTTTCGTAGCTACTTGTGTATTTTAGCTCCGAAAATTGACGCGTTCTCGCAACGTCATCCGCGTTTGAACGAAAACGAAACGAAAACGTAACGCTTAAATGTGTTTTGACTAGGCCCACTGACAGCTATAAGAGCGAGGTGCTTTATTAAATAAACATTGTTTTTTTTTGGTGTACCTCTAAAATTTCTTAATTTGATAGGTGTACCTTGAACTTAAAAAGTTTGCGGAACACTGGTGTAGTACTTACTAGAAGTAATACAAAGCGCCATTTTTGCAATGCTGTAAATCATCTCAAGGGCGCAACTACATTATCACCACACACTATAACTCTTCCACTTCCTTTTTTTTGTTGCATGTGTGATTTATTTATTGATATATTTTATACTATATGTATAGTTAGATTTTATACCTGATTAATTTATTTCTATCTCTTAGTTTTCTCTTGTCAAAAATGTCTTTCATATAGATTTATTTTTTTGATCTTTAGTGTGTAAATTGTCATTATTTATTTTTAGGATTGTAATTTTTATATTATATTATACATCTGGGTGCGCTTAGACTTTATTTTTTAGATACAAAAATATCTCTATATAAATGTTTTAACAAATGACTTAGATATATTATAAGGTATATGGTAAAAAATATCTCAATACTTTTATTTGTAATTTTATCGTGATTATTCCCATATTCCAGATGTCTTCCGTAATGTCTTCGAAAAGTGCCAATTTCCTCTCGTCCCCTATTTAATATTTAATATCCATATTTATCCAATCTCCCAGAACTTGTTAATGTCCCAGGGGTGACTTTGCTGACTGTTTTATTATAGGGTACCTCATCTTCTCATCAAATATTCGGTTCAACAATTTTCCAGGTGTGCAATTTCCAAAGATAATTGGGATATTATTGAAAATAAACAATTTAATGCCCCGATTGCATAAAGCCTCTTCTCTGGCTTCTTTATACTTTGAAATAAACAAAACAATGCTTTCTTCTTAACTTGTTTTAACAAGTTGAGATGGTTTGGACATGTTGAGCGAATGCAAGATGAAAGGGCGACGAAGAGGATGTATTTATCTGAAAGAAGAGGTGTGAGGAAGCGCGGACGTCCAAGAACCACGTGGCTTGATCACGTGGACCAAATTCTTAAGGACGGACGCGTGTTGAGTAAGAGAAATCGGCGTGCATATATGAGAAACTGGATGAATGTAGAGGAAGCGAAAGAAGTGTGTAAGGATAGATCTATATGGCTTTCCGTTCTCTCTGCCTACCCCTCCTGGGACATGGCGTGAGGGTATAGTATAGTATGCTTTCTTCTTTAAATGAAATATCGTGCGTATTTAAATATGTATATACAATCAGTAACATGATTGTATGTGTATGTACCTTTAACTGAAGATATCATCTACAGGAGCAAAAAGAGAACATGGTATTGGAGAGTTCATTGGAGTGAAACCTGGACTAAACAGAAGAAATTATTGTAGCGTAGAGAGGATGATCTTAGTTACTGTTATGGAAGCCTTCTGATTTTATTGAGGATAAATTAATTACACACCATTACGGCTTTCCAACAAGTATTGTTGCCGATGGATTAAATAGGTACATGTACTGAACGTATTTGATATAATTTATCTGAGTTACTCCAAGTACTATTTAGTTGCTTACTTGCATAAGTGGTCTAGCCATAGGCTAATGTCGCTGTCTTCGAAGATATGTCAAGCCAAGCAAAACATCGCTTGTATGGATATGTATAAAAGTGAATTGAATTTTTAATCGACTCTTTCAAATACAGAACCCTAACCTTGTGTTAGTGTATTAAAAAAAACGAGACATTGATAATGAGTACTACGCCTCACCGCTGTTGAATTGAAGTTGTAAAATTTTACGTCTAAAATGTCCATGTTGTTTTACAAACAACTGCTTTTTATAGAACGATGCCCAAAAAGTTATAGAAATCTACTACTACTACAATACCATCACGGTATATCCCACAAGTGGGGTAGCCAGCAGACCAGCCGCATATAATAAACATGCAAGCTGTCCTCTCCGTGCTAATATAAAGTCAAGACATTCAGGATGGACAGCAAACCTCATCGCTGAATTTAAGATATAAAATGTCGTAAATTTTTCGAATACCTTCCTTTTAGAGGACACTCGAAAACTTCCTGAGAAGAGTGGGAGACCAATTCTTTACTGGGTGCTCCACGGCATAAGTTATAGAAATGAATGTTATATTTCTGGAATTTCATGTAGAACAAAAAATAACATCGATGTATGTTATTAATAGTAAGTAAATCTAGCCAGAAATAAAATTAATACAATTATAAGTTGTGTCCGTAGGAATTGAGTTTGCAAAATTACGTCTATTTATTTGAAAAATGATCATTTTGACAGTTCGGGTTGCCATAACATTTTAAAAACGATTTTTTTTCACGGCACGCTCATTCTAAATTCAATTTTGACATTTGAATGATCCTTTAATAATTTCAGAAAGATAATAAATAGTGGCTTCGTGGATTAACTACAGACGTACAGCGACTAACGTGGATTTAAAAAGATATAAAAAAGTAATAAAATACTAAAATGATTATAATAGGAAAAAAATAATATTACATTGAATCTCTGTTTTATTTTGCATTATTACAACACAAAATAATTTAACACCTATCTATCTATCTGTCTATACCCTCACGCCATCTTATAAGTAAAACAGCCGACAGTGTAATAAACATATGCGAGTAGTCCTCTCTGCGCTTATAAAAATGAGACTTTGAATATACTCCGAGTGGCATGACTAACGCGGAATTAAATTGATATATTATATTAAATGTCAAAATTTGCCGAATTAAATAAAGTAACGGCCAAACTATTTCGCTTGTCATGCGAAATTTAAATTTGTAGTTATGCTTCGTAGAGTACTCTGGACTTTCACTTTTTGTAGTTATTTGTCAAACATCATATAGAAGACATTAAACATATTCAATTCAGCGATTAGGTATGCCATTTATCCTGAATGTGTAATTTTGTTGGCATAGAGGAAATAAACTGCGAATCTATTACACATATTCTGATGGTATAGAAATATGACAAAGTTTTGAACATATAAGGTGAATAACTTTACTGATAGTGATTCCGATCATAACTTCGATTTTTACCAAACGAATGAACACATAGTGGGTACGACTGTATAGGTGTATTACCTAATCTAATAACTTTACCTTATCCATTATTCTTTAATATTTCTGATACATATTGAGTTTATTGGTTTTGACGTCTTTTTTACGCATCACCTCAGTTAAATTCTTATAAAAGGTACCTATATAACACAAAAAATATTTCATAGGATGTTTACGTAGCTACCTATATACATATGTACGTTCAAATTAATGAAACAAGTTTTAATCCTTCCTTCTTTCCTTTGTGTTACGGCAAAGTACCCAAATTCGAGTGAATTTTTTTTTTAAAAGATATATCTGGGTTTTTGTTATAGTAAACCCAAATACAACCTTATACACCTTTCACACTAAGCTTAAAGCTTGTGCCGTGAAAGGGGAGTTTGCCGGCACCTGGTATCGAACCACGGATCCCTTGTTCTGAAGGCCGAGACACTACCTCCAGGCTACGAACGAACTCGTTTATTATGCCTATGTTTCACAGGAGATATACGTTATATATTCTCATTTCAAATTATCACAAAAATAGATTTATGTAATAAACAAAATTGATGAAACAGCGCCCGTTCGTAAGCCAGAGTGAGATGCGAATGTAGAAGCAAGTGCAAAACAAGGACAGCGCGGTCAATGCCCTCACAGAATAAAAACAACTATAGAAGTAATCAAAGCACAGGGTTGTTGTCGGGAATAAATATGTTAATTGTTTACTAATAACGAATAATTAACGAGTTTTAACCCGAAAAAAATTGAAGTGAAATGATGTAAATAAATTTTGAAAGTGGAATGACGCTATTGGCGATAACACATTGGTGTCTACCTAGTGACGTCATGTACTATGTATTGTTTGTAGCTACACCAAAATTATAAATTATACTGCAAGTTACAGACAGATAGCAGTATAAGAAAATATGAAGAGAGACGGAGGAGGTCTTTCTTAAGAAATGGGTTTAGAGAAAAGAAGAAATCGAAGAAATAGTTTATTTTTCAATTTTTTTAAACAAGTTCGGCGAAACGAATATTAAGCACGCATCTATGAAATAATCGTGATTTTCTCTTTAGATATTCGAAAGATTATTATCGAACTATTAAGTATTTCATTTTCATAGATAAATATATTATATCTTTTGTATTTTTTTTTTCAGTAAAAATATTAGCATAAAAGAGGAAAATGAAAAATATATCCTTACTCATTGTTGGAACTATTTTTGCCTAAAGAATTTTGTTTGTTCAATATTTATTCGGTATTTTCAGTAGTAGGTCGGAAATATTTTTTTTTACATATATAAATATTCGTCGATGTAAAAATGTTTTTCTTCATCTAACTAACATCATACAGAATCAATTGTTGATGTATCTGAGGATAAATGTATTTCGGATAGTAGAATTATTATTTATATAAAAAATACACACCCATAAACCTAGAAAATTTGATTTGATTTTCGCATCAAAGCGACACAAAAAAATTGTGATATTTTTATGAATCTTCTATAAATATTTGTGTTCACATGTACGTTTATATGTTTATTAATAATATTACTCGTATAACCTCCATTACTTGCTATATCATACATGTAAAACAAAACTAGTGCTTTATACACATTTTGTTTATTTATTGAGTAGGTTTCTGAATAATAATACTGAACGGATTTTATATTATAAAATAATATCAAGAATGTGAAGGCATCCGACAATTTTACATTAACGAAATAATAAAAAATAAATATATATACTTTAAAACAAAATAATCAAGAACAATTTATTACACAACACACGAATTTTCTACACTGAGAAAAATACTCACAACAAATCATTGGTACGTAATATCAGATCAGGACCAGAGATAGTAAAAACGATTCATTAGTATGAATCTATAATATTAACTTTTCGCAAACAAGTCGTTGGTAAATTTACCAACAATTTGTTTGCGAATGATGTTTTGCGAAAATTAATATTATAGATTCGTACTAATGAACCGTTTGTACTATCTCTGGCCCTAATCTGACAGTACGTACCAATGATTCGTTGTAAAATTACGTTAGTATTTTTCTCAGAGTGGTTTCAAGTCAATCCAATTCTGAACGTTCCTCTCTGAAGCAAAGGCCAGAAACCAGCCTCCTCCAATCAGAGCATGTTTACGACGATTGAGTCACCTCCTCCCAGAAACATTCATAATACTCTGATGTTGTTGTTATAGCAATGATTTATTGTGAAAGAGGAACGCCACGGAAGGTATCCAATCGATAATATGTCAAACAAGTCATCTGCTTGATGTTGACGTTGATTTCTAAATATTTTCATATCTTTTGCAAGAAGCTCACATATGATTTCTTTTGAAGTTTGGTGTTGGTTTTCTGAGATAAGCCGGGTTAAGAGCTTATAAATATTAATAGAATAACGTGAAATTCTTTGTCGTTGCTAAAATAAGATACCGAATATAAATAATATGTCGACATTTATCTATCTATCTATGACCAGAGATAACTCCTTCATCTGTGGGTAATATGACTCTGTGTTATCTGAGGCGCGTAATTAATATTGTTTATGATGGAGATAATATTATGGTCAATGGACGAAATTAGAAACGGTCGAAAACCGAAAGATTAGCAAAAAAAGTCAAAACTTTATTTGTTTATTTATTCTTTACTGTGTATTTCTTACAAGCAATTTCATAGTGAAGTAAATTCTAATTAGATACAATAAATATACAGAGGGCGTGTTTATCGCAAAGGCGCGATTTATTCCAATCAACCCAAAATTTCACGACACAAGCTTTTAGCTTACTGTGTAAGGTGCATAAGGTTCTATTTGGGTTTATAACAAAACCCAGATATATCTTTAAAAAAAAAAACAAAATAATTATGTAATATTCATTCATTCTTCACATATTTAATATTAATACAAAGCACTGTCAACTTTTCACAATTAATTTTATGGCGCTATCTAGGTGGTTGGTGGGTCCTTCAATACCAATTTTATTTATCTTGAGTACTTTCGTCAAGTCAGCTTGACATTTTCAAGAGAACTTGACGAATGCACTCATGATTAATAAAATTACCTAATAGTGAAAATTTACACACAAACCCTAGATCAAACGTTCATTCATCCTATCACAGCGTTTCTCATGTGGGGTAGCCAGACGACAAATGACCAATTTTTTTATACTCTTTGTGGTCGTAGGGAGTATTGTAGGATGATTGATAAAAGAATGTTTGCCAGACCAATGATTTCGAGAGTAAGTTACATATTTATACATCTAGAGACCGATTTCAACTTTCGGTTATTGTGTGCGTTTAATAGGTATAAACCGTAACATATTATTTAATAAATATTTTCTCAAAAGGATCCTTTAAGGAAGGTACTTATATAAGAAATAAAAACAAAAAAAGGATTTTATTTGATCAAATATAAATTCTCATCAAAAGTAATTTAATTTTAGTTGAAGTAATAAGGTTAATAAAAAATACCGCTTTTTTGTTTTATAAAAATTCCCAATCAAAATGAAAGTTTTTTCATTGATAATGGAATTTTATGTGTTTTGTATTGGTAAAGTATTTTGTTGATTGAGTTATAAATTGTATGTAGCTATGTATGCTTGTTATTTATTTTTATTGATTGATTTTATTTTTAACAACAATGTCAAGTACCTATTAGTCTCCAGTACTATTTAAGACTTAAAATATTCTCGTTCTCATGAATTATGCAAAGGGGTTAGATGTAGGTATATTTCATAAAAAAAATAATAATAAATATCATATAAAGCTCAATCTGCGATGAGACTATGTGCGATCCATCTTGATTATTTCATGGCTTATGAATTCATGACACAGAGATGACTGTCTGTATATTTATTAAATTTATCAATTATTAAAAATGCCACGATTGTAAAGATATACCAACAAAACTCAGTTTGAATTAGTATTGAAAGATTTTTACATAGTTTTGTATCGTCTGTCAAATACTTTTTCAATGACTTAATAGTCATATATGAGTATTATGAAAAAAACGGGTATGTACATTGCTATTTTATTGTTAATTAATGATTACACTCTGCACTTACACTCTGAAGGTACTTTTTCAGACCTACGTCAGAAGTCAACTTGAATATGCTTCGTCAGTCTGGTCTCCATATTATGAGGTTCACGTGAGGGCTATTGAGAGGGTTCAGCGCAGATTCATGCGCTACATCAATTTTCGGCTGGGAATCTCTTATAACGACTTCTGCTATGAAAATTTACTACTGGAACTAAGAATGTCTAAAATGATCGATAGGCGCGTTTTATTGGATATAATTTTGTTATGTAAAATAGTAAACTCAAAATTCGATTGCCCTGAGCTCCTTGAATTAATCAAATTTCATATCCCCGACCGTCCCACTATAGGCGCAAAGGATATTACTCAGTGAATCAAATGCACGTACCAACTACCAGAGACATTCAGTCGTGAACCGTCTGCATGTGCTCGGTAATAGGTATGCTGAGACAATAGACTTATTTTTCGATGGAGATGGCTCGATGAGGAGGAAGATGATAGAATGTTTTAATCAGACTTATACTGAAAATACAAATTTAATTTAATGTTTATTTTATAATTTAATTTTTAGTCATTGTAGTCAAAGTTTTTTTAGTCATTGTAGTCAATTTGTAGTCATTAAGTTTTCATTGTTTTGTATCTTGTAAAATTGTCCACTTGTAATATTTTTTGTAATCAAAGGCCGTAAATAAATAAAAAAAAAATAAAAATAAATATTTAAACCATGGATTTATTGAAAAATATCCCAACGTATCTTCATAATCCTTTAATTAAGGGACTCACCTACAAATTCTGAATGTAATTTAAACTAAGGTAGGAATTAAATTTTCTACTAAAACTAGCAAAATGAGGGATTTATACTACTTTACCTATTCTATATGATTTCAACTATGTATGTTTAAACTAGACCTCCTGCTTTTTCTGTCCAGGTATAGGCTTTCTACAATTCTAAATGTAAAGGTCTTCACCCTTTTAAAACTCGATCGGTCTATCAAATTTTATCTTTAAAAATATCAGAAGCAAAATAATTAAAATAAAAGTGAAAAGTTATGCTAAGACATAATACCGAAGTAACAGAAGAATAGAACATATTTGAATCATGTTTGGTGCACCGAGATTTTATATTTAAATTTTTTGTACTTTGATGGTAATTTCATTAAGTAGGTACATCTTAGACATTTGGAATTTTAAATTTAGGGAGGAGATTTACCTACCACAATGTTTAAATTTTCGTTTACACAGAGAGGACAGCTTGCATGTTTATAACATGCAAGCTGTTACAAACATGGTAAAAAAACAAAATAAATGGTAAATAAACAGGTCTGCTGGCTACCTCATTTGTGAGATATGCCGTGATGGTATAGTAGTAAAAGTATTTATTTATTTAGTAAATGGTAACTTTGCATATTTTATACTGTGATATCCTACAATAGTGTTCTTCTATACATTTTCAAATGCGCAAATACATAAAATATCAATTATGCTGAAATTTAAAACAATTGTTTTCTTCTACTACATATTTATTTTTATTTTTAAGAGAGACGTCTTTCAACAGCATTAGTCAATATCGATGTCAGTGTCAATCAATTGACAATGTCCTTAAAAGACGAAAGATGTTTCTCCCAATAAAAATAAATGTAATAAAAACAAACATACGTTTTTTTATTTCATTTTGGAATTCTTGTACCTAAACACCGACACAGTGAATCAATTATGCCGTTTTTAAATAAATACCTAAGAACAGTTAGTCAGTAGGTAAAAAGAAATACTTTTGAAGAATCGCAAAATCAACTCGTATTTAAAAAGACTGAAAGATGGATATGATTAGAAGTCTTTTATACAAATTGGAAGGTTTGGAGATTCTATTTTTTCTATTCTATTGGACTTCGGAAGTAATCATAAAAGTTATATTTCATAAACCTATTTTGAATAATATAACTAAAATCCAAATACTGCAGAAAACTTCTGTTGGAAATTTCTCAACAATTCATCATCATTTAGTAAGCATAATGTACCAAAATATTTTTCTGACAAATTCCGAAAAATATAATATTTTATTTCTTTCTTATAAATTGACGTTGTTACTAGACCAAGGACTCAGTAGCAAAAATGGCGTATTGAGATATACTTTTCAAAAATGATGTACATACAAAATATGAATTTAAACAGAGTTAAAACATTTGATCTAAATGTTGAGTTTAAAACCCGGCATAATCAAAATCGTGTCTTCAAACCAAAATGGAATAACATATTTTGAACTACTACAGATTAATCATTCCAACTGATCACACTCATCCATAGTCAACCTATTTGAATAGGTATTAACTAGGTAGGTATGTTGTATTTGTATATGATACACATACATATGTGAACTTCCTTAAGGAGTGCACAACACAGAGTACTCTTAACCAAGCCTAAGTCGATTCATAAGCGTCGAAACTCTGTGTTGTGCACTCCTTAAGGAAGTTCACATATTTTATTTTTATTTTATTTTCACAATATTTAGAATCAAACAGTCGTTATACAATATGTTGACAATTAATATATTTGACATGTAGACCAGCGAAGATTCCACTCTTACCAGAAATATTTCAATCTTGAGGAAAAAAAAGTAAAAGTTAAAATGCTCCAAAAAAGTCAAAGTAAATTTAAATTTAAAAACAACGATAATACAATACTTAAAACAATACAAAAACATAAATATAAAAGCAAAAAATCCTAAAATACTAGAAATTAGTCCTTCAGTCACATTAGTCTTTAGATAAAAAGTAAAGTTAAAATTTTCTGAAAATGTATGTGTATCATATACAATATACCTACCTAGTTAATACTTATTCAAATACATAAACAATATATAATATATATAATAACATACACAATATAACGATATATATACACGATAACATACATAATATATATATACATAATAATATACATAATATAATTTTTTTATTTTTCAATTCATTTGATCAAAGTACCCGTCCCAGAATTGAGCGTGGCTCGTGCTCTGGGACAGGCCTTGATCCACCTTAGTATATTATCGTTCTCTCTTCATTCCTCAGTATCATTAATTTGGTCTTTTTTTTAAAACATAACTACTCCAACTAAATCTAAATTAACTCAAACCATCAAGTCGTCATTCACCAGCTAACTCCTAGACAATCTATTTCATTTCAACATCTATTTAATAAAATGTATACACCAACAACATCAAACTACATACTTATTCAAAAAATATATACACCAACATCAAACCATCAAACTGTATAACCATCAACATAGGTTGACTATGGATGAGTGTGATCAGTTGAAATGATTAATCTGTAGTAGTTCAAAATATGTTTGACATCTACACTTCTAGTAAGTAAAAAATCCAGTCCCCGACGTCCAATTGTGTCAAAAAATTCATAACATAAAATGGAATATAAACGTTATGAATCTAAATCACTCGCAAACGAGTGGATGGTCTTTAGAAGAATAGAATAGAATTGAACGTAATGAATAAAATGATCCAGAGTTTGTGTGTTCACATTGCAAGTGACAAGGCGATATACGTCGCTGCATACTGGAGTGGCAAGGTCCAAAGTCCGGACCCGAAAAGTAAAGTAACGATTGTGAAAAAACATTTATTACATATTTTATACAAAACACTGTTTACTTTTCACTATCGATTTAGTACTCGAGCGCTTTCGTCAAGTCAGCTTGACATTTTCAAGAGAACAATTTTAAGACAGCTGAAGTTCTCTTGAAAATGTCAAGTTGACTTGACCAAAGCGCTCAAGAAATAAAATCAGCAGAGAAAAGTAAACAGTGTTTTGTATCAAATTTATAATGAATCAAGATATATTTGCATGGTCTTATACAAGATTCAGATTTTTTTTGCATATTCCAAAAAAAGGGCATGCGTTCTTATTCCAGCTGCCGCCTCAATTAAGTTAAGCAAGTAAGTACATACTATGAGAT
Organism: Athripsodes cinereus; assembly: GCA_947579605.1. Lineage (NCBI taxonomy): Eukaryota > Metazoa > Arthropoda > Insecta > Trichoptera > Leptoceridae > Athripsodes > Athripsodes cinereus. Next base: position 10,025,547 of record OX388326.1, read on the forward strand.
ACTTGCATTACATCCGCAAAATATGATATTTGTAAGCAATATTTTTTATTCATACTAATCCCTATGGACAGTAGTAGTCTAATGGGGTGTTCACATTTGGCGAATATCGCCAGGCGAATTTTAAAATATAACGCCAGGCGAAAAAACAAAATTCGCCGTACGCCCATTGATCGTCACACCTGTTCACACAGTTCACCGATATAGAAACTATCTGTCAGATGCGCTTTGATTTTGACATTGTTTTCAAAATGGCGGACGTCGAGATGGAGATCGCGAAGTGTTTATTTTTGTCGAAAATGTTATAGTGGAGGTTAAAAGTGCTTTTTAATTAAGGTAACAAACGCCACAAACCAACAACAAAGATAATAGCTGTCACGAAGCGGGAAACATTATAAAATTTATAGGTTAGAAAGTTTTTACGGACGCCGCGCACATCTACGCATGCGCAAATCGTTCAACCAGAGAAAACGTTGGAAGGTGGTCAACTCGAGACGATATCGTTTCTACTGGTTTTTATCGTTTCAGACTAGATGTCATTTTGTTCACACGGTTCAAATGGCTGGCGATATTTAGGTGCCCTGGCGATATTCGCCAAAGTGAAAACACCACATAATAGTTCGTTAGACATATTTATTCCCCTTCCCTCATGTCCATCCATTTGTCATTCGGTCTATTGGCACCGAGATTTTTGAAAGCGAGTTTAACCTCCCTTGAAATCAAAATACTATTTGTAGGGATAGCAAACGTATGTTTTGAATTATTTTTTAAAAATTTATTTCTCTTACATTTTATTATGTGTTTTCGTGGTTCTTTCCTTATTTCAATCTGGGGATAGCAGGATAAACATTTATGTGTCGCCATCTAATGTGAAGTTTTGGAAGTCTTGATTTTAGTTTCCACGAAAAGGACAATTATGTTTAAATACATTTAATATTGTGGTTACTCCATTTGTAGGATATGGCATGATGGTGAAGTAAAAAATGAAATTACTTAAATATTTTTGTATCATTTAATATCATTATAACAATCACAAAATCTTCTACAAGCAGAGATGCTAAAATACTCACTGTACAAAAAAATTAAATTCAAGATGGGTGGCGTTTTGCAAAAGTTTACAATTCAGTCTGTTAAAGAGGTTTTGCGAATACCCGTATTATACAAGATTTAAGAAGCCTTCAAAATACTGGATCTTGGATTACCACCACAATTACGACACTAGTTTTAAGAGGGATGGACGATCCATAAATGGTCTAAAATTTCAAAGAGTTTTAGGTACATAACTTAGCATACGAAAATATGATATTGACCAATAGTAATTAGACACTATCTGAGAGGGTATCTTGTTTCAAAAGCCTTTAACAATATTGGAGAAATGTTATATATATGTATGTAACTGTTCTCCTTATTTCACATATGTCCAAATATTTATTGTTGTTACTTGCAATAAATTTATTATTACATAGACTGACGTTTTTCTATAAGTGTAGTTGTTTATTTATTTATTTATTTATTCAATCAACAGAACACTACAGACAAAACATACTAGCTAATACAACCAAATATTATACAAGAAACGAAGTACTCAATGCAATGTCCAATTTATAAGTGTTCAAATATTAAATTAATTATTTTAATCAAAGCCCATTCGGTTGTCATACATATTAAAATAACAATAATAAAATAACAAGTTGTTTTGGGCCTTTTTCACACTTGAAATAACTTTAACATTAAATAACTTTAAAATAATTATAAACTAAGTAGAATTTCATCGGTTTTTGATTTCTAATTATTTTTATTTATTTTGTTGTGAAACTGTCAAGTGCTAAATCGATGGCCTAAGACGATAAAAAAAATTAGTACGCAGGTTATTTGAAAAGGATTTGAACTGGATTGATCTTGTCAGTTTTTATAATATCTTCCATGTAAAGTTGGTTTTAATTTTGAGATAAAAAACTCAGATAAATATTAAGGGAAATGGTTTATACCGCCTGAACATGAATCACAACTGTCGTAAATTAACAATGCTTCTATAGAGAAAGATATGGCAACGCGGGAAAATTTTCTAAGCCACTTATATTGATTTCCAACTGTCTTGTCCATCAAACGTTATGTATTTTTTCTAGCATTATTTCTTCTTCTCGCACGATTCTACGAAATATTGTGACGAAAACATCATTGTACCTACTACTAAAGTACACTATACTAATAGCGTGAAAGAATGTAGAAGAATCTGACTAAGTCATTTAAAATTTATTTCAAAAAACATCGACACATTTTAATTGCATAGTTTATTTTAATGTAATTAAAAACAAAAAAAATTGTAGAGTTATACTGTGTACTTTAATTCAGTGACCAGGTTTCGACATGTGTTATGTCTTTTTCAATTTTTTGTTTTTTATTTACATTAAATTATGGAGTTCTACAAAATAAGCAGTTATAAAATTCAATTTATAAAATTCAAGCATAGTTTATTTTTTTATTTATTTATACATCACTGTACATTGGATATGTACACTGTAATTTTATTATATTAAAAAAATATTAATGCTGGTCATTTTCTGTGGAACGAAAATCTCTGTGATTTGCGGCGTACAGACAGCTGGATACGAACGTTAATCATCAATCATCAAGCAAAAATCTTAAATCTTTCGGCGACAATTTGGAGCATTCTTCGAAGAAAATTTGAATGAATGCCTTCGTTACCCATCCATGAGACGTAACGAAGGCATTCATTCGAATATTTCTTCGGAGAATGCTCCGAATTGTCGCCGAAAGATTTAAGATTCTTGCTTGATGATTGATGATTGACGTGCGCATCAAGCTGTTTGTACGCCGCCATTTCCGTCTTCTGGAGAGTGCGGATGTGTTCAAGACAAAGTTAAAGACTATTGTTCAAGAAGTATTATGATTATTGAATGACCCTTGCGGTGTTTTTACATACTTGATTAATATTGAGTTTTACAAAATAAATACCAGTTTAATACAATAATGTAAAACATATTAAAATAATTTCTAATCATCAAATATTTATGAAATTCTTAAAGTACATTGAATTTTCACGAAAAAATATGGTAATTTTTATTTTTTTTTCAAAACGTATTAATCAAATTTTTAATTTTTGAACTCGACTTATTTCTGCCTGCACGACTAATAGATATTGACGCCTTTGTGAGGAAAACAAAAGGACAAGGATTTGTCAGAACCTTGAAAACTTTTTATACTATTCCAATGTCATTGACAATAGAACAACACATAGGATGAAGTCAGTGGCGTGTTGTCTATACATAGAAAATACATTTCATACTTTTTCATTTCCTAGCCAAGTTTTTTGCGTTGCTTTGCTTTTTTTTGTTATTATAATTTGGTTTTTTATTATTATTATAATTTTTAAACCTTTGGATTAGTTGAGAGAGATCGCGCCTTTGCGATAAACTCGTCCTTTGTATATTTATTGTATCTAACTTGAATGTCAAGCAACAAGAATGTCAAGAAAAAGCAAAAGCACTCAAAACTGGGTGGAATGCCTAAATAATAATAATAAAAAAATTGAGTGTATACCTTATAGTAATTGTATGAAATCAATTTACAGTAAAGAATGAATAAATGAAAAAATAAATTTCTTCGATTTAACATATTATACAGAAACCGGTTTTAAGGTTTAAAAATTCATATCGAAAAATGAGCCGATCATTAGGGTTTTTTTAAATTCCGGAATTAAAAATTGAGCCTTGCAATGGGAAGGGAGGGGTACATTTTGAGAATTTTGATACTTTATTAAATTGTAATACTTACCTAAATATTGAAAAAAAAAATCTCCGAGACATTCCCGGTATAGAAAAGGTCTCCCACTCTATTTGAGTTTTCGAGTGTCACATAAAAGACGAGTGTTCGTATAAAAGACGAGTGTTCGTATAAAAGACGAGTGTTCGTATAAATTCATGTTTTAATCAAATAAATAGTATATTATTATGTGGTTTTACACGTAGGTACTTTATTTAAAGTGATTCGAGTTTCAACATGTACATTATGTTTTTTCAAACTAATTCCAACAAATATAAGTTTATTTTTTTTTTTTTTTTTTTATTTATAATAATAAACGGCTGAACCAGCCTTTACAAACATAATATAACAAAAGAAAACAGTCAAGTGATAAAAACAATGTAGCTGTAATGTAGTACTAGCAAATAATTTCAAATAATGATTATAAATCTCTTAAAAATAATAATGATTATAAATCTCTTAAAAATAATAATGATTATAAATCTCTTAAAAATAATAATGATTATAAACTTCCTAATATATATCATAAAAAATCAAAATACAATTAATTATTCATGTAGGGAATGCCTGGCCAAGTCGGTAACAATACAATACATAGTTTCGGGTTGTTCCACTCTCGCTCAAACCGAATACACCAATAGATACAATCTCGTCGCAAAAACAACACATCAAAACCCAGCAACTAAACACAATCCATCAAACTCGCAGATTTAAAATTTTCTGTTAATTTCCATTTGTATTCGGATAAGGAATCCGCAAAAACATCCGCCAAATGACCATACATATTCCCCAACCTATGCATCCTATAAAGGGGCGAGTTATATAAATAGTTAGTATCAACTACGTCACTATGAAAAGTCACAACCTGACGAGTGGCTCTTGTTGGAATATGATATGATATTAAACTGTTAAGGTCAAGGCAATCTAATTCCCCTCTTACAATCTTGAATAGCACAATCAGATCAGAGATTATTCGTCTATCAGACAATGTGTTTAAATTTAAAAGGGACAACAAGTAAGAGTAATCAATCTCCTCAATAGGAATGCGCATCATATAGTTGACATACCTCAAAAACTTATGCTGAATCCTTTCAATATTGTTAGAGTGGACTGCGTAGTGAGGAGACCATATAGGAGAGTTATATTCTACCAAGCTTCTGACTAAGGACACAAACATAGCCTTGATCGCTGGTATACTGACGAATTCTCTGGCCACCCTCAACACGAATCCCAACATTTTCATGCCCTTGCAAGTAATATCCTCAATATGTGGAACAAAAGTTAAACGATGGTCAAAGACTACTCCTAAGTCCCTTATAGCATGAACGCGTTCCAAAACATCATCTCCCAACCTGTACTCAAACATAAACGGATTCTTTCTTTTAGTAAATGTTATGACCTGACACTTATCAATATTCAAAAAAAGCCTATTACGCTCACACCAAGACCTCAACCCATCCAAATTGCTCTGCAAAATCTGACAATCACCTTCATTGTTAACCTGTTTATAAATTTTGAGATCGTCCGCAAATAGAAGATAGTTAACGTCATCAAACACTGAAACAATATCATTTATAAAGAGAAGGAACAGAAGTGGGCCCAAATGACTGCCCTGTGGGACCCCACTTGTAGCGATGAAACCATTGCCCCTCACCCCATCCTTACAAACCACAAGTCTTCTCTCACACAAGTAACTGGAAACCCACCCAAGCAAACTGCCTCCCACACCCAGTCCCCTCAACTTACTCAGCAAAATATTATGTGGGACGCGGTCAAAGGCCTTGCTGAAATCAGTGTATACCGAGTCTATCTGAGACTTTTCAGCAAAGGCCTTCATGAGGTGATCTTCATATATCATTAAATTTGTTAAAGTCGACCTCCCTCTGACAAAACCATGCTGAGCTTGATCAATCAATTTTTCAAGTTGAGGAGCGATGCAATTTAAAACAACACATTCAAAAAATTTGGGTATTGCTGACAGAATACTAATAGGCCTATACTTTTTGACATTAGATTTGTCTCCCTTCTTAAATACGGGAACAATAAAGCTTTCTTTCCACCGTTCTGGAAAGTAGCCCATACTTAGGGATTCTCTAAATAAGACAAACAGTGGATACGATATAGAAGAAGAGCACTGTCTCAAAAACACATTTGGTATTCCGTCTGGTCCTGTAGGCTTTTTAATACTAAGCTTCTCCAGTCCATCTCTCACCAAAGAATATTCTATTACGCAGTCATTTACATTAACCGATTCCGACAGTGGTACATCAGGACCAAGAGTTGTTTCATCATCCGTCACATAAACACTTTTAAAAAATTGTTCAAAAAAATTTACCGTTTTCGAATCATCAGTACTACACATTCCATTATATACCAATGTATCCGGAATACGATCATCCTCCTTTCTTTGAGACTTAGTAAACCTCCAAAAGGCCTTAGCATCATCACTGACCTCACCCTCAATCTTAGCAATATATTCCTGATAGCAACACCTTGATACATACTTACATGCACTTCTAAGCTCGGAAAATTTTTGGTAATCTTCAATACATCTCGTTTTCTTGTACTGAGCGTGACAAATTTTTTTCTCGAAAATCTTAGTTTTCAACTCATTATTGAACCACACGGGAAAATTATTAGTTTTAAAAGCTACGGAAGGAACAAATAATTCTATGGCTGTATTTATATACTCATAAAAAATATCCAACTTACGATCCAAGCCCACATTATCAAATAGAAAAGACCAGTGAGATGCATGTAAAAATTGATTAATTGAGTCATAGTCAGCCTTATGAAAATTAAATGATTTGGTAACACGGGTGGATTTTTTTAAATGAACATTAGGAATGACATCTATATTTAATGGGGGGTGATGTTTATCCGCTGGTAACAGCATCTCGTCTGACAGTGCAACCTCCACCTTAATACAACTAATCAAAACCAAGTCCAATACTCTTTGATTGATATTTAAAACATTATTCATCTGAATCAGACCCAAAAAATGCATCATGTCTAATATTTCTCTAGATTTAGGACACTCATTCAAACAGACAGTAACGTCATTTGCATTACGGCTCTCAGTATCATATCCAACCTCAAAGAATCTCTCACCACCATCACCCTCGCCTACTGACCACTTGATATTAGGTAAATTGTAGTCTCCCACTATAACAATTTTGGATTTAGGATATCTATTACGGAGCAGTTCTACGTCCCTAGCATGCTGCTTATATTTCTCAGTATCGGCATCAGGAGGTATATATACGCATCCAAAAATAACACCGGTAGAAGGGGGGCCCACCTGGACAAATATTTGCTCCAGTATATTATTGTTAATATTTATTTTCCTTGATTTTAATTGACTATTCACAGCGACAAGCACACCACCACCCCTCACCTTATTGCTAGTTTTCTCATTCCTATCCTGTCTATATACAACATGATTTACAAACCCGAGCTCAGATGTGTGAATATTCTTGTCTAACCAAGTTTCAGACAGTAGGAAAATCTTATGAGACAAAGTATACAAATTAGTTTTAAATTCAGTTAATTTTGTCCTTACACCTCTAATATTTTGATAATAGCACTGTAATGAAGAAGTTAGTTTTTTGCATCATGAAATCTGTTATGCGTAGTCACTATCTTGGGCTTAGAGTTAACCCACCGGACCGTCAAGTTGATCTCTCCGTTGCTCTTCCTGGAATCCACCTCTTTCCATAGTTGCGCAAGCTCTTCTCTTTGTCGCTGAGTGAGGTCGTGTTTAATCTTAACTCCTCTAGTTAATAATTTTCTACTATTAAAAACGACCTGTCTAGCCTGTTCTCTATCGGAGAACTCAACCTTGATTGGTCTCACCCTTTCCGATTTCTTTGTGCCCAGACGATATACCTTCGTCACTTTGAAGTTATTGGACTCATCTATCCCCTTCAATATATCAGCGACAGCGCCAGTATCCTCTTGCATCCCATTAAATGACAGAGCGGAGTCACTCTCAGGAATATTGAATATAATCACATTCTTCTCACACAATCTTCGCTCTTCCATTTCATCGATAGTCTCGGATATCAAAGACGCTACATTTTTTGGTGATTGGTTTTCACTTCTTGTCGCCAACATATCCTTCATGCATTTATTTTCACCCTCTATATGAGCCATGTATGCAGTAGCGTGCCCATTATTTGTCATCAATTCATTTGCTATAGAAATTATTTTAGCTATTTGATCCTTGTTGAATTTACTGTTAGGATCCATCACGAGATTGGTTAGTTTCTTGATAGAGTCACTTGAAGAAGCGAAATAGTTCCTTGAGTTCATCTTGGTAGGTAAATCAGATTTACTAGTGGATGCCATCTCTCAGCAAAAGGTTGATTATCTATTATTAACTGTTGTAGTAATATTGATCACTTCTACTTCAAAAAACAAGTTCCAGATGTAGTTCAAAGTGAATAATAATTCACAGTGCTAAACGGTGGAGGACACACGAAACCCAATATTAATCTTGCGCTTAGGCGGTAGAACAATGAGATTTTTACTTTTAGTATGGATAAATTGTTATTTATTCACTTATCACTAAAACTTCATAAGATAGAAAAGTACGACCGCGAACTTTATTATGCAGAATTTTATTTACTGTTTAATGGTAATAATTGTTTTTTCCTAAGTACCTACCAAAAAGTGGCACTTTATAAAAATGTACTTTTTCAAAATAAACCTGGTATATCTCATTAAATACCAAAGTTATGGACAAAATAATAAAAAGGTTATGCACAGCTTTTGATGGCGGCTCGAATGATATATAACACTTATTTTTCGGAAAATTTTTGGAAATTTTCATATGAGGAAAAACCAATTTTCTCAAGAACTGCTGAATTTAAGATAGGGTCCTCGCGAGGTTATTTACGCGGCTTTAATTCCTCTACACAATGACACCAAACTCATGTTACATCGAGGTTCGCTGGAAGAAGCGTTCACTTTACAAAAATTTTGTGGTAAAACTTTCACCTCCTTCACAGTCTTTCGTAAATAATTTTCACAGCACTATATGTATCCAAACTATAATGAGATCAGTTTATGCACTGGAAAATTTCCAACAAAATGATATATCAAAACACCAATTCAAATTATTTAAATCATTCAAAACATTAAAAAAACAAAAACACAACACAGAGTATCAAAACAAACGTCATGCGTCAGAATTGTAAAAATTAGTGTAGTTCCTTATACACTAAAAATTCTAAAATTCCAAAGATGCTAGCAGATTGTGGAGTATTAGTATAAAATGCGACGATTGCCCCGGCACAAAATAAGGCAGACAGGTCGTAATTTTCAAAAGTAGATTCAATGTAGGTACCTAAACAAAAAAGATTGGATACATAATAAACCCAAAAATCCCAATTCGCGAAACATCTAATAGATTGTAATCACAAAATTAGGGATAATTCTGCAGTTGCAGTTGCAACGCAATTGGACCACTGTCTAATGATGATGCCGTGATGGAATGCACGAATGAATTTTTGAATAAAAGAAAGGATAAGTGATAAAAAAAATCATTAAAAAAGTATGATTAGTTAAATTGTCTAGTTCCGCCACTGGGGTGCACATACTGTAGGTATGTGTTTGGGATCTGATCCAAAATAAATCGTGCCATGGAATAATACAATGTAGGTACTCGTATGTAATAATATGGATGAATCCACTTTTCATTTATTTATAAAATTATTTCAAGTTCAGGCTTACAAAGAATATTTTTGTCACACAAATTTTATCATCACGACTAATGGGTGAGCTTTAGGGTTCAATGACTTGATAAAAATACAGGATAAATGGTATAACACTATATTTATACTGCCTCAGAAAAGACTTAAGTTTCGTGAGGCAGTAAATTCCATTGTGTATAAATTGTTAAAGGAATATGTTTTAAAATACAAGTAATATTTAGCTAGTAACCTCAACTCAAAGATAAGTGGTCAAAGAGGGTCTTAACCTGGAAACCATGAACAACTACCAGGAGTGTAGGAAGACCACCACTACGATGGAGGGATGACCTGGTCAAGTACGTCGGTGTCAACTGGATGCAGAGAGCCCAAGATAGAGCGGCGTGGAAGGCGATGGAGGAGGCCTTCGTCCAGGAGTGGACGGGAGTAGGCTAGGAAGAAGAAGAAGAAGAAGAAGAAGAGAACCTCAACTCACACCCCGGATATCTCAGGAATCGTTAACTCTTACTTATCCGCATACTGAAACTAAAATTGTCCTCACGGACAGGCCTGAAGGGTCGACCAGCCTGACCCAAAACAATTAAAAAAAAGTCATTGTTCATTTTTGTTCTGGCCGGGAATTGAACCCGGGACCTCGTGACTCAAAGGCAAGAGCGTCACCTCCGCACCACACCCGCCGATTATGTATTAGTTGAAATTTTCTGATTTTTCACATACCTACACAGACATATTTTTGTAGCATGTGTAGAAAACAAAAACATTACTACTTTATTTGCTGCTCGTTAATCAAAATTATAGGCAATATTTTCTTTTATTCTCCATCATACGTTATGTGAGTGTAAACATTTCCACAGCAATTGTTCGCATGAATAACTAAAGTAACAAAATTAATTTGTATCGAGAACTAACAAAAGTAATGAAATACGACCTTTGTTTTTTTTTACATACCTACCTACAACATACTATAGTACTAAACTGTTATAATACACTACACTTTTCTTTTACACCACGCCGTGTCCCAATAGAGGAAGGCAAAGGGGACGGAAGGCCAATTTAATTTATCCTATTATTTATTTATCGATTCGAAACCCAGAAAAAATAATCACACTGATCTCCAGTACTGTGCAAAACGCACAACACGTGGAAATGCGTCTAAAATATCCTCTATAGTGCGTGCGACAGGGCACAATAATGAACACTACAATGGCATGATCTGTGCTGCACACCGCAGTCACACGCTTCCTGTAGGAAGCCCCATCGTTCTATATTTTCACGGCAATTTCCAACACCAGATCTCAGTCGATTCAGGGTTTTCCATGTTCTATAGTTCGCCTCCTGCAGAAATGTGTTCTTAAGCTACGAAAGGTTCGCATATTTGCGGATCCTTTGCCCACCTGCGTAGACGTTCAGAGAGAGCAGGGCCTGGTAGTGAGGATTAGGTGTTTATTTATCCTTATAAACTTATTTATGTAGTTTTGTTCACAATTTATGCAGTTAATTTATTTATTCATTTCATTTACGTCATTACATATCAATCGATTAGGTAAGATTTATAATGACCTGAGTTAGTCGAAAGAAGTGTCTCTCTCATATTTGTTCAATCTTTGGTATAACATTATAAATGCTTGTTTCAATATCTTTATTTCTGTCTTCCTTCGTACTGTATAACGGTTTTTTTATTGTGTTTTTTGTGGAATAAATTGACTCTTGTCTTAGATATACTACATGATATTTTGAACATGACACTTTCATTCAAAGATACACGAAAAAAAGCTGAAAAGAGAAGATCTATCGTATTTCGGGGAATCCAAAAAATGAACATTATTATCTTGAACCCATAGACTAAATACATTATGTGTTAATTTATTGCAAAACTACGACCAAATTTGTCTTGAAACCTAATGGCAAAATTAAGATAAAGAAGCCACCTTGAAATGACTTGCGAGATAAATGGGTTTCATACTTTTTTTATATTAAAAACATAACAGTAAGTATTCAAAATATAATGAAAAAACAACACCAAAAATTAGCGATTAAGTTCGCAATTAAAAAGATAATTTATCCCTTTCTCAAGCACCTTGACATTAAAGAAATTAAATTACAAAAGCCTTAGAAACAAAACTGAATTAGTCGAAATATTTATACATCAGTAGCAGCAGGATGAATATGTATATTATTACAAAGAAAATGAAAATAATATCATTAAGTGTACTCTAATGCTTTCAATGTTGCTATTTCGTGCTAAAATACTAATAATAATAGGCAATGCAACCAAATTTGGATTATTTCCGCCCATGCAATCTATGGACGAAAATAACTATAAAATAATGTTGTTCGTTGTTAATTTGCTCGGGTGTTTGTGAAAAACAAATGTAGCTTTTTTTTAGAAATGTGTTTTACAGTAACACGTTTATTTTTCGCACTAATAATTATAATTGATAGCTTTGGAAACACTGGAAACACACTTATGTTTGAGCAACATTGTAAATAATAAATCTAAATACCTTTTCCATCTCATTAATTAAATTCCATTACTCATCTTCAATTGTCTATACTCCTCTTACTACCTTTTGTCACACATTTTCCTACCCCTACTTTTTCTACATATCTACTCATTGTTTTTTGTTTGATTTTAGTTTTTTACTCAAATCTCCTGATAATATCAAATTATTTCGACGAAAGCACGCAAGTATATAATAATTTGTGTGAAAAATAAACAATTTTGTTGATTTAGAAAATGATCACTTAAGTCAGCCTAGAGCCAATTCGTAAGCTTTGGGACATCTTTCTCACTTCTTTCAATTAGATTTTGGACAATGTTACATTGTGTTATCATGAATCTCCAATGAGATGTCTGATTGGTTTTGTAATCTGCATGTAGTGCCCAAAAAAATGTAACTATTTCAAAAAGTGTTGTTTTTTAATATATTTTTAAAAATTATTTTGACAATTAGTTACATAATATATATTATGATATGCAATGATCATCATTTTATATATTTTCTAGAGTTATGTATATCCCGCAAAACATTGTATTTTGAATTTTATTTTAAAACCGATTCTTTTTGTCACATCTATTTACCTCACTTGAATGTTTTAATCCATTTTCAAATTATTTAATTAAAATTAATTTCCAATGATTTTGAATTATTTATAGCATTCATTATAACATCGAATCAAATGTTGATTGAACTTAAGTGGTTTCATTCGTGAATTCCCCACTCCTTTCACAACAAACAGACATTTGATTTGTTAATTATTTCAGTTAAAAAAACTACTTCACCCACGAACATAAAGCTAATGGTAACATGCCTCTGTAACATTATTCAAATAACGTTGATAAAAAATACTTGAAAAATTGGTTAGGGTATTAGAGTGGCCTTTTTTGAAGGACTTTTCAATAAAAGTATTATGGGTCCTTATGAAAAATTATGGGTGTCCTTTTTTGCTTGAATGAATCACACATAGCACAAGTCTAATCTAATTGCCTTTTAAAACTCTTCATACAAATATAGAATAGAATAGATCAGAAACTGGCCTCCTGTATTTAGAGTGTCCTACACCAATTAAATCACCTATTTCTATGATAATATTACTGATTATTCGATATTGTTATAGAAATGGTGTATTCTGAAAGAGGGCCGTCTAGCCCGGAAACGGATATACTCAGCTTCCAATATAAGTGTTTTAGGAGGATAGTGGATTTTTTCGTAGAATTAACATGTCCAAAATTTAATGACACTATATTGAAGGAGACTCACCGACCACCCGAATGACGCAGAAGTTTGAGGACTTCCACTATTACGAATTCTATACTAAGCAAATTTTGTCTACACCGCAGGTGCCATAGTTAGCAGTCTGAAGGGTTATTCGGCCAAAACTCACCAAAACATCATAATTTCCACATGTGAAATATTTTTACTACGCTCCTTCGATGTCTCTCTAGCCAAGAAATAAGCAATGAAATATCAAAAAAACTTTTCTTTACCTAGGTTAATGACACTTTAAGAAGATATTGTATGTTTATTTATGTATGTAATGTAATAATAAGGTTTATATTAGAGTCTCATGAAATTGTGAGCCCTAACTTAATAAAGATTAAACAGACAAACAAAACACTCTGCGCCAATGCGCTCTGTATAGTTTCTGTGATAGGTGACGATCTCTTGGGTGAGTCGTGTTCTGAGAATGTCCAATGATATTTGGCTGAAAAGAGTGACATTCTAGAAAAAAGACCCCGTTTAAAGTTTATATATTTTTGGAATAAGGTTATAATATAAACTAATATTCGGGGCATTATTTCGGTAAATAACTCTTGTATAGTTTATTTTACAAAAAAAGTTATTTTGTAAAATATATTAACATAAATTATTTTGTGAGAAACACAATAATATAAAAAAGGGTGAAATCCGCAACAACTTACAAATTTCCTGATTAATTTTTCATTACCTTCCCATTCATCATCACGTAAAAACATTATATCCAATATTACAGTGGTACACCCTAACGCAGCATAGCGCTTGGAAATATTTAATCTTGAATTTAGAGCTATTTTTTTTTGGAACGTAATTCGAGTGCGATGTTCTATGTATAATTTATCTATATCCTCAAGAAAACTCCAACAAGAAGAGTAGCGAGTTTACTTATTGCATGTTATAATCATACAAATCGTTTTCAGAGTGCCACAAAATAAGAAATTTAGGAAAGGCTCGTATAATTTTAACTTAATGTAGTATTTCAAAATATGTGTACAAGAAAATAAAATTATAAAATAAAAAAGTATATATACATAGATCTCCTTTCTTTCTTTTTCCTCGAGGCAAGGCACCCGATACCGAGTGAATTATGCCTATTTGTTGACAAGAACAACAGTTGTTAAAGTTAAATTTATGTACTTCCGTAGCGTGGTAGGCACCTACATTCGCCTCAAACTCCTACACTACACGCTGCAAGTACGTTACAAGGGCATTGAGTTCAATGAACCCAACGCCCGCACACCATCACACGTATATACGTACACCGCCGCTTGAGTCACGGCATCATTGTAGTGGTAGAGCCGTATTCAGGAATCAAATTTAAGTCATACTTTGAATCGCTACTTAGCATTTTTACATTCAACTCGTCAAAACAAAATTTAAACTAATCTAGTCAACAAGTTGATTTTTTTAAAAGGGGATCTTTCTTTTGACATGGATGTCCTTTAAGAAGGAGAAAAACATCAAATAACAACCCACAATTAATAACTCTCTCGATGATCCCAGTCAATTTATCAATCAACTCAAATGTTTTTATTGTACCTTTTGAGGTGATTCACTAAAGCCAGATTCACATTGTAACAATTTTGTGCCAATAGAGAGTGTACGGAGATGGGAAAATTAATACCTAAATTTCTAAGAGAACGAATTAATTCCTGGTTGGGTAGCAGTGGACAGCCCAAGAAGATATGGTCCAAAGTCTCGCTGTCTTCCCCGCATTCACATACTGGGGAGTCTAGAATGTTGATTCTGGCCAAGTGAGAGGCAGTGACGCAATGACCTATCCTCATTCTACAGAGGAGGCAAATACTTAATTTTGGTAATTTCGATCCTTGAAACCACGGTTGGGATGGAATTGAAGGTTGGATTCCTCTGTAATGGGATCCAGATACTGACACGGTGAAGTTATAGTTCCACTTATCATAAATGTTCTTTTTTACTTCTAAAAGTTTTTTAGTGATGAGATATACCATATTTTCTTCTTCCTGGAACTGTTCCAACTTTTTGCCGCTGAAGACTGTTAGGGTCAGCTCTTCTCATTCTGAGGTTATATATCTTTCTGTTACCTTTGTCATCTTCATTCAGGTCATTTCTCCGCAGGACTTGTTTCATTCAGGTAATCTTAGATCTCCCTCTTGATGGACGTCGAGGAAGATTTAGTGGTTAGATGGAAGAAATCACTTTATAGTGATAATCTCGCCACTGCACAGCGTCCCAGTTTTTAAAGTTTTATATTATTTTGTTTACACTGTTATGTAATGATGATGTGCAAAAAGAATAAATAAATAAATAAAAGATTTACTGACGAGATTTTGTTAACATCGGTAATTTTATATTAATTTTATAGTACAGAAAGAACGATGTGTATGTTTATAAGATACAATAAACTTGCCGACTATTCTACTTGTGGGAGACACCGGGGCGGTAGGAATAGATAGTTTTAAAAGAATACTGAGGAAAATGACTACTTGTGAAAAAAAAACGGGAGCCGAAACGGCGTTAAGACGGAATGATTTGAATATTCGATCCCGTAATACATTACCTATTGCCTCCATCAAATAGCGTAGTTATTACATTACTTTTTTCAATTTCATCTCATCTCTTTCTTCTTCTATATATGTATCTATCTTTATTTCTCAGACTTAGACTACATTATTAGCTTTAATATTTTAACCTAGCGTTGTTCATAAATTCAAAAAACAAACAAAAAATAATACCTAATAAAAATGTGTATCTAGAATTCATTCATCAACGCCATTTTAATCATTTTATCATTTTTGTATTATTTTTTCTTCGGATTACTATGGTGATATTTTAAATGAAAATGTGAATAATATTTAAAAATTGTCAACTATGGAGAGAGTAGAGGTGTTCAAGGCAGGATTAAAGACCCTATTGTTCAGGAGGTGTTTTTCTAATGGTCCCTTGCGGTGGTTTTTCCACAAAACGGCACATCTCAAAATAATTGTCTAGTTATTATTACTATTATGAATACTTTCGAAGATAAAGAGTAGGTATCTATCACAGTAATGTCATGATCTGATTCTTTAAAAACATAAAAGTAAATATATAATAAACAATTACAATTAAAATAATAAAAAAATATTAAATAGCATTTTATTAAAATAAAATTTAATTGTGTTTTGTAACCTTCTACTCAATGTACAAAAAAATATTGAAAATTCCGCGGGATAGGAGAATAATAGTTTAATTTTTTTATTAATGTAAAGCGGTGTGAGAAAGAGCGGAGATCAACGAACAACTTGATTGGATCACATTCTCAATGACGGCCGCGTTTTAAGTAAGAGAAATCGGGGTGCATGCATGAGAAACTAGACGAATGTAGAGGAAGCGAAAGAAGTATGTTATGATAGATCTATACGGCGTTACGTTTTTTCTGCCTACCCCACCTGGAACACGGCGTGTATAGTATAGTAGTAAGATATTTATTTAAATTGTGATTCTTTTTTATTATTACCTGCCTATTTATCTTCCAGTAATAAAAAGTAATATGGTGGAGGATCGCTCGAGGTGCAGACAGATGGTCTACTGAACGAAGCATGATGGTCACGATCCTGAGAATCGAGGGACCGAAGGAAATGATGATGATAACAAAACATAGCCACTAAGAAAATCTAATAAAAAAACTTCACTTTATCTTGAATCAAAATACAAATGTTCTTAAAATAATTATATCAAACTAAATTTACTGTTTTGCTAGACTTAAGTCTGTCCTGAGGCAGTAAACATTTGTTTATGATATACATTTTATCTCCTGCCAGAAGTTAGTAAAAACTTATTTCACTAACTAATGCAGAATTGATTTGGATAAAAAAAATATTATTAATATACATACATACAAATTAATTAATAAATTGGTGAAAATTAGAAAAAAATAGGTGAAAAATATTATAATAAAAATAATGTCTTCCATTTTTATATTACAACCAAACATTCGGGGCCAAGGTTATGAATAGAAATTATACCAAAATAATGCCGAACTTTTTCCAATACTAATTTTATTTTTACATTATTTTCTTTTTTGTGTTTGATGGAGTTTATAACATTACCATAACATCTAATTATTATAAAAGTGCTGTTAAAAGAAAATATTAATGTAAAAATAATGCTTTCTTATTTCATCCACATTCTTGCGGAGAGACATTTATGAGGAAAGCATTTCTTGATAAATAAAGTTAAATATGGCGAAGAGAATGAAGCAAATTGCCGATCGATATGCTGGATATATTGAATGGAATATATTATATGGTTTTTGATTTTCGGGTTTGCCATGTCTCGATTTGTTTAGTCGACGTTTCGGTGCACTTGCTGGCCCCATCTTCAGGTTATGAAATCATTCATATCCTTTTATATCATTCATATCCTGAAGATGGGGCCAGCAAGTGCACCGAAACGTCGACTAAACAAATCGAGACATGGCAAACCCGAAAATCAACAACCAGATAGTGAAGATTGTCATGAAAGCCTTCAAACCACATTGACAAACCTTTACGGGAATATATTATACATGTTATGAATATGCAGATTTTCCTCTCCGTGTCGATAAAAAATATGACATAATTATGGGTGGCATGTCTCATCGCTGAATTTTGGATGTTAATATTTTTTAATATGTGAGGTTTACAGGACACTCAAAAACGTACAGAAAAGAGTGGGTAACCTTGTCTTCACCGAGGTCTACTCACAATTTGAAATATTTTTGTTAATAAAATGAGATAATTATATTGTATGTTTTTGTTATTTCGATATGAGTGACCTTAAAAAAATGTGATGGATTTTTTTTTTCTATATTTATTATTATTTTAAAGAAACATTGTTTCGCTCATAAGATTACAAAGAAATAGTTACATTTACAACAAAAAAATCTTACAACTAGGTAAAGTAGCAATTAAAAATTCTATGTTGTTAAGTGTGTTTTATATTCAGCAGTCTAGAGACAGCACAAAAAGAAGAAGATGAAAAAAAGGACTTAAAACTATTGTTTATAGTAATCAACATATTTAATTATAAGATAAATTGAAAAAAAAAACAGTATTTAGTTAACATCCACGTGACTTTTTTATCTACGCTTACTAGTATTACGAGATTCGCATGAAGATGAAGTCGAGAGCGTACGTAATAAAGTCACGTGGAAGTTAACTTAATAGTGTTCTTTTCGTGATTTCAACTTGAAATGGACTTCCAACAAGTACCTTCGGTTAATAACATCAAAATAATATTAAATTTTATATTAATAATAAAACACATATTTATAGTATATCCACTGTGACTTTTTATTGGACGCGAGCCGGCTTTAAAGAGCTTCCGCTCTCATCATCAGGCTAGCGAAAAGTAAATACTAGAGGGTTATTATTATAGAGAAAAATTCTTTAATTTTTATTTCCCGTTTCCCGGGAGAAAACACAAATTATTAGCCATGCAGATTGCCATAACGATACCGCAATTTTTGTTTAGTTAACTGTTAAATCGTAATATCGTAATATTTCCGTAACGTGTCGTTCTAATAGTCGTAATAAATAAAGATTTTCATAATCAACATATTATATAACGCACTTATCAAACCAGCATTCATCACTTTATAAATCAAAATGATTAAAATAAAATAAAAAACATCGCTTAACAAAAATAAATTGAATATTTATTTAACGTGGAAAAATCATAAAATGCCGACATGTGTTTCTTTCGGCCTGATGGTACAGTTACTCAATTTTTGATATTCAGACATAAACATAGGTATACAAGTTTAAAGTGAATTAATAAATTTACCAATTTTCATTTTTTTATTTCTATGGAACTATGGTTTTAATTCTTTATTAAAATAAAAGAATATGAGAACAGAAAAAAAGTGTTTTCTTTGAAACAGTCGAAATACTAATAATGTAAACAAAAAAACGTAGGTACAACAATACCACCACCATTTAATTAATATTCGGACACTATAGGTAGATAAACATTACTTTTATGTTTAGAATATTTACTTATTTTATTATTGACAAGCGTATGTAACCCGGCCTCGCTCGGGTTTAATTAAATAGAATACCTTGCAAATACATGGGTTAAAACAACAAAATCTTATTGAAAAAAAAACGGAGTAAGCACTTACGTGGATAAAAGAAGTAAAAAGCTCTTCCCAATGAGAAAACTTAATTTTTGACTCCCTACATGCCCATAGCTTAGTAACAATAAATAGGTAGGTACCTACATCATAAAAAGCATTGCAAATCTCTAAATGAAAAATTTTGAAGTTTGATACCTCACATGCCCATATTTAGGTAAAAAAAAATAGGTAGGTACCTACATCGAAAAAAGTGCTGAAAAACTCTTCCCAATGAAAAATCATGAAGTTTGATACCTCACATGCCCATACTTAGGTAAAAAAAATAGGTAGGTACCTACATCGAAAAAAGTGCTGAAAAACTCTTCCCAATGAAAAATCATGAAGTTTGATACCTCACATGCCCATACTTAGGTAAAAAAAATAGGTAGGTACCTACATCGAAAAAAGTGCTGAAAAACTCTTCCCAATGAAAAATCATGAAGTTTGATACCTCACATGCCCATATTTAGTTAAAAAAAATAGGTAGGTGCCAACATCGAAAAAAGTGCTAAAAACCTCTTCCCATTGAAAAATCTTGAAGTTTGACACCTCAGATGTTCACATTTATGTAAAAAAATAATAAGTAGGCACCTACATGGAAAAAAAAGTACTAACAACCTCGTCCCGATGAAAAAGCTTGAAGTTAAGAAATTCCACATATTGGTAGGTACCTACATGGAAAAAGTGCTAAAAACCTCTTCCAAATGAAAAATATGTGAGCTCGACACCTCGAAAGCTCATATTTTATTTAGAAAAATAGGCTCATCTTAATGTAAAAACTCGAAGATTGTCATCCCAAATTTCTATAAGAAAAAAAGGGTAAACATCCCTTTTCGTGAAAAAATTGTAGGCACATAAATGTTAAAATATTATAATTGTCCACATTCGAATTTGTATTTTTGGTTTGCAGTGCATAAATGGGTATTTGCTATGAAATTAAAAAAAGTCAAGAATAAATTGTCATATAAGTATCTACTCTTTATTCCCAAAAAACCTTAAAAATGGATTATCTGCATCCTTTAATATTTCAGAATATTTTACTATCAAATATTTCATAATTTATGTAAAAAATATTAGGTGAAAATAAATAGGTTCCCCCTCATTGAAAATCATTTAACATTGTTTATGGATTTTATAGGTAAAACTATTATTATTCTACAGTATAGTTTTCTATGGTTTCATAATGTCTTCCATTATGAAAATAGCCCAATATGTCAAAAATATGCAATTTTTATTCACGTAATTCAAGAGCTTTTCTCATTAGCAAACACGATATTTTATTACGAAAATAAACCCTAAATATTTAGTTTCAGAATTGTTGTATTTATTGGTACATCCATTTTGATATTAATTCAATACAATGAAAAATGTTTGACTGTGAATATTGCTATTTACTAAATCTTGCATTAATTTTACATACATTTTGTTGCTAATTTTGTGACATGGTCGCATTAAAATTAAAATATCTTTATCAATACGTAAGATATTTAAAATGTTTTTAGCCTTAAACCTGCCCAGAAGATGAGACCTTGTATAGAGTGTATTATTTTACTTCGGTCTTTCCTAATTTCCGAGTCCATTAAGGACATACGTACATACATACATACATACATACATACATACATACATACATACGAACGGACTCAAATATTTATGTGTGGATTAACCAGATTTGGGTGCAGATGACAAAACCAATCAGAAACCTCGATTGGAGAACCATGTCTACACAATGCGACATTGTGTAAAATCTAATCGTGTCCCAACGCTTACGAATTGGCTCTAGGCTGGCTTAAGTGATCACTTTCGGTGTCCATGGACAACGTTCACCAATTCCACCATTCTCATTGTCACGATGTAAGGTCCACCAATAGCGTTATGACACCTTTCTCACTTCTTCCGATAAGATTTTACACAATGTTGCATTGTGTAGAACGTGGTTCTCCAATCGAGGTTTCTGATTGATTATTTTTATGGCTTTTTCGAAGAATTTGGTCACGAGTGCTGAGGAATTCAGTTAAAATAAACTCTTTTTAATTGCAAAAACAACTTTTCCGTAAAACTTTTACACTTGCCACCTCAAATTTTTTTTTTTAATTTCCCGGGGTACCCGGGAATCCATTTTTAAGTTTCCCGTTTTCCGGGAACAAAAATAATCCAGGAAAAATTACGCTCTAGTAAATACTATAAATGAGTGTTTAATTTATAATTAATTAAACATGAATTTCCATCAAGAACTGTCGGATGAAAATATCAACTTTATTTAATGTTGTGTCATTTTAACTATTAAAAAATAACAAACATTTAATTGAATAATTTTTCCGACGTAAACACAAAAGTAATTATGATGTTAGAACAATTTAACACAAACTCGTACTTCCTTCAATTGCTACCCATATAAAAGGAACAATTATAATAATTTAAGAAATTTATGGAAAAAAGGGTAGATTTAGTTGATAAAGCGATTGAATCTTTTTGCAATGTATTAGGGAAATGTACTCCCAATTTCTTGGATCCGTATTTGGGAAATTAAAAAAAGAGTAAAGATCTCCTGCTATTTATAATAGAAAATTTATTTACTTTTATTCCAACATACATTTTTTCTTAACCTTAATAATTTAAGCCAGGTTTATCAATACTTTTCTTCTTTCTCTTGAGAACTCGTCATTCTTTGTCTATTTAGTTTACAAAAGACGCACGATTTCAAAGATTTGCGTTTCCTTGGTGTTTAAGCAACAAATATTTATCATGGCAACACTGCCACATCTTTATCTGTGATGTCTATTGTCAAAATTATGTGATTTCCTCTTCCTGTTAAACCTTCAATAAAGTTGGCTGTGTGTTGAAAACGCTCCCGTTTTTTAATTTAAACTAGCCCGACTTTCTCCCATCCCCACACTTGGAACAAACATTGGCCCTTCAGCCGGAGTTTTTAAATGAACCAGTGTGAGGATGGGATTGGTCTCGCTAGAAATGGAGCAAATTTAAATGTTCGAAATTGATGTCAACCTACAATGGCGTGTTCGAACAAGATGGACAATACACAGTGAATCCACTTAAATAAAGTGCATCCGAATATGGATGAACGAGTAAGTGTTTCTAATAATAACAAAACTAATATGTAGTAACGTCTACATTATTATTTTTAAATAATAAAGGGTTTCACCCATAAAAATAATTAGGTTAACATTACCTACTTAATAAAGTGTTCTTAACAAGAACTCATGTAGTGATGTCTACATTAGAAAATAAAAATTAAAATAAATATTAAATGTAGTGATGTCTACATTAGAAAATAAAAATTAAAATAAATATTAAATGTGGTGATGTCTACATTTGAAAATAAAAATTAAAATAAATATTAAATGTGGTGATGTCTACATTTGAAAATAAATAAGGGTTTTACCCATAAAAAATATTAAAAAACTAGGTTAATATTACCTACTAAAAGTGTTCTAAAAAAAGAGGACTATGTAACAATAAATAATAATAAATAAATATAATAAACAATTAAATATAACAATTAAAGTAATTAAATATTAAAAATAAATATAAATATAAAAAGGCGAAAATATGCCGACAGAAGAGAAGGAAAAAGGGCTGATTGCCCAAAGGGGATTTATTAAATCTAGCCTTACTAAATTGAAGAATTCTATTCACGCTGAATTCTTGCAAGGAGCCAGTGAACAGGATTTGGCTCTGAGAATTGAAAGAGCGCAACATCTACATGAAAAATATGAGGTCTTAAACATGGAGCTTATGGATGAAGAGGATGAATCCAACGTATTAGACACCTACTTTGAAATCATGAGGGTTCTGAGGACCAGGATGGCGCAGCTCCAGGCGATTGATCGACAAGCCAACGAGTCCAGGGTGTCTGAGTCCGCCGTCCATGATACATCGCAGTCTACGGAGGCAGGGCCCAGCAGTCGCCTGAAGCTGCCTCAAGTCAACATACCGGTCTTTACAGGGAAGTACAGTGACTTCAATACTTTTCAAGAATTTTTCTTTTCTGTCATAGATAAAGATAGTAGGTTGGAAGACATTCAAAAGTTTTTGTATCTTAGATCACATTTACAGGGTGAGGCCTTTGATTTGATAAAGCACTTACCAATAGTAGCGGGCAGCTATAGGGGGGCCTTGCAGTTGTTAGATGATAGGTATAATAATAAATTTAAAATAATTAATGAACATGTAAAAGCTCTTATTGACCTACCGGTCATCAAAAGAACAAATGTTGGTGATATTAGAAAAATGCTTAGTCAAATTAAGCAACATTTAGAAGCATTAAAAAATCTGGGTCAGCCAGTAGAATATTGGGACACATTATTGCTGTCTCACATTTTAAATAAACTTGATGTAAATTCAGTAAAGGCCTTTCATCTTGAAAGAGATTCTAGCCAAATGCCTACCATCAAAGAATTTTACTGTATCATGGAAACAAGACTAAATGCCTTTGAGAACTCTGACGAACATGTCCAGGGACAAAGTAACTTTCATACAAATAATTTCTCAAAGAATAAAGCTTCTTTTGCAGCAAGGGTTATTAAAAAATGTTATTTTTGTCAAAAGGGTAATCATAGACTAGTTGAATGCCCACTATTTATTCTAGCTACACCAGTTGAAAGAAGGGAGTTTATTGGAAAACAAGGCAGATGTATTATGTGTCTGAACTGGCATCAGGGAAAAAAATGTAAGCGACAGCTTACATGTCAAACTTGCAATGAAAGGCACAATGTATTATTGCATGTACCTCGTTCAACAGACAGTGGTGAACAGGGTGAGTTTATTACATTAATTTCTGGAAACAAAGTTTCCTATAATCAAATCTTTCTTCCAACAATAAAGGTAAAAATACTTGGAAAAGATAATCAAGAAATTATTGCCAGGGCAATATTGGATAGTGGGAGCGAAGCTACTTTTATCTCTCAAGATTTAGTTAATTCACTAGAAAGGAAAGTTTTAAAAAACAACAAGAGTGTGAATGGCATATCCAACACTCAAGCGAGAGTAAGAGGTTCTGTGCATCTGAATTTGTTTTCTTTAGTACATCCTTATCGTGTCAGTACAGAATGCTTGGTCGTTGATGAGATAATAGCCAATAAATTGCCAAGCACCCTCGTTGAATTAGATCATCTTGAATTGCCCAAAGCCATCAAGTTGGCAGATGATACATTTAATGTACCTGGAAAAATAGATCTGTTGCTCAGTTCAAATACTTTCTTTCAGTCGCTGGGGTCCCTCAATAGCTGCCTAGATGTTGCTGCAGGTGCCATGAGAATCATCCCGACGCAGTTCGGAGACGTCGTCACTGGAAGCATCCGAGGATCTGCTCGTCAAGGAACTGTCAACCTCTTCTGCCAGGAGTGTGAGACTGACATCAGTAAACACATGTCAAGGTTTTGGCAGGGGGAATCTGTTCCGGAGATTTTCATGGAAAACATCAGGGAAAATGAAAGGGCTGAAGAGGTATATAAAAGTAGTGTAACCTTACAAGATAATAAATTTAAAGTTGCTATACCTTTCAAGGTACCTCATCAGGAAATAAATAAATTTCTTGGAGGATCCTTTTCCTTAGCTTTGAAAAGATTTAATAATTTAGAAAAAAGATTTAAATCTAATAGAAAATTGTTTGACTCATACAAAGATTTTATTGATGAGTATGTAAATTTAAAACATGCTGAATATTTTGATATCAGTAATTATGATCTTACTAGAGATGCTGTATATTTTTTGCCACATCATCCTATCATAAAAGAAAATGCAATATCAACAAAGCTCAGAGTAGTTTTTGACGCTTCCATGAAAACTTCCAACAAGGTCTCGCTGAATGATTTAATGTTGAATGGACCTGTCGTGCAGAGAGAACTATTTGATATATTATTATTATTTAGATTAAATAAATTTGTATTTACTTGTGATATCAAACAAATGTATAGAAACATTTTAATTGAAGAAGAGCAAAGATCTCTTCAAAATATTTTATGGAGGGACACTCCAGATGAGTCTATTAAATGTATTCAACTACATACTGTTACGTATGGATTAAAAAGCTCTTCATTTCTGGCTACTATATGTTTAAAAGAACTTGCTATACGGTATCAAGAAGAATATCCATTGGCTTCATATATATTAATGAATTGCACATATGTAGATGATGTGCTGTTAAGTAATAATTCTTTAGATATAATCATTGATATGAAATTGCAATTAATTGAATTGTTAAAATTAGGAGGATTTTCACTGCACAAGTGGTCGTCTAATCATTCAGCGATACTTGCAGATATTCCACGGAGCTTACAGTGCTTTGACGAGCGGAACTGGCAGGAGGGTGACTTTGTAGTCAAAACCTTGGGTCTAGCATTCGATGTTAATGCAGATGTTTTTAGGTTTTCATCACCTTCGGCTGAGAGATTTGTTTGGACAAAAAGAACAATTTTAAGTTTTATTAGTAAATTTTATGATCCATTAGGCCTGATGGGACCTATATTTGTTCAAGCAAAAGCATTAATTCAATCTTTGTGGAAAGAAAAACAAGAATGGGATGACATACCTCCTTCAAATATATTAAAGCAGTGGTTAACATTTTTTAATAGTTTAATAAATATGAAACCCATAGAAGTTAATAGAAGCATTTGTTCAGACAATGTATTAGAACATCAATTAATAGGATTTTCCGATGCTTCATCAAGTACTGCCTATGGATGTTCAGTATACCTGAGATCCATATTCACAGATGGGCGAGTAGAAATAAATTTGCTTTGTTCAAAATCAAGAATCAACCCAATTAAAAATAAGCTCAGTGTACCACGATTAGAATTAAACGCAGCAGTCTTATTAGCAAAATTAATGAATAGAGTATATAATGTTTTGAATGAACAATTAAAAATAAGACATGTGTATTTGTTTGTAGATTCTAAAGTAGTCTTATCTTGGATAAAAACAAAATGTATTAAATTAGAAGCATACGTTGCCAATCGTGTAAGCCTCATATGTGAATTATCACTTTCATTTAAATGGTTATATGTTAACACTACAGAAAATCCAGCCGACTCTCTCAGCCGAGGCGTGAGCCCTCAGGACTTAAAAGGCCACCCACTTTGGTGGAATGGACCTAAGTTTTTAAAATGCTCGGATTACAATTTTGTAGATTGTAATTTAGATGCAAGTGATGTCAAATTGCTTGAATCGGATGCTTCCACTGATACGTTGTGCATGGCATCTGTCGCTAATAATTTTGATTGTCATGTATTTAATAATTGTGTAATTGATAATTATGTATTTGATAGGTTGACATCCATTTCATGTTTGGAAAAAATGATCCATGTATTGTGTTATGTTTTAAGATTTTGCAATAACCTTAAATGTAAATTGAACAATGAAAAAATAATTGGTAGATTGTCATATGAGGAGCTAGATAATGCTTTGAATATTATAATTTTACACGAACAAAACATTTATTTTAAAGATGATATTAATAACTTGAAAAAGAATCGTTATTTTTCAGGTAAATTAAAAGGGTTAAATCCATTTTTAGATTCAAAGGGCTTGTTAAGAGTTGGGGGTAGGTTACAAAATGCAAATATTGATTATTCTTATAAACATCAAATTATTTTACCTCCAGATTCAAAAATTACTCATTTGATAATTGAACAGGAACATAGAAAATTATTACATGCTGGTCAAAAATTAGTTTTATTTAATATCAGACAGAAATATTGGATTATAAATGGACTAAGGGTCATCAAAAGAATATTGTACAAATGTATAACTTGTTTTAAATTAAAGGCAAATACTGCTAAGCAACTGATGGGATCTTTGCCTGCCAATAGAGTAAATATAAGTCGACCTTTTCAAAAGATCGGTATAGATTTCGCTGGACCAATTTTAATCAAACAATCTCGTTTAAGAGGTACAACCACATCAAAGGGTTACATAGCTGTTTTTGTTTGCTTTGCTACAAAGGCTATACACTTAGAATTGGTATCAGATTTGACAACCTCAACATTTTTGGCAAGTTTTAAAAGATTTATTGGCAGGCGAGGTACCCCTACAGAAGTTTATTGTGATAATGCCAGCACATTTAAAGGTGCTTATAATCAATTAAATGAATTGTATAAAATGCAGGCCTCTGACACCCACCGGAGACAGGTATTAACACACTCAGAAAGATCTGGAATTAAATTTAACTTCATACCTAGCTATTCCCCGGTCTTTGGTGGGCTATGGGAGGCAAGCGTTAAAGCCACTAAATATCACCTGAAAAGAGTGCTGGGAAGCAAAGTTCTTAATTACGAACAATTTTATACTGTTTTAGTTGAAATAGAACAAATTTTAAATTCACGCCCTCTTGTGCAAATGTCCACAGACATTGAGGACTTTTCTTATTTGACACCAGGTCACTTTTTAGCTGGAGAATCTCTAACAGGGATTCCTGAACAAAATTTAACTAAGATACCTGAAAACAGGCTGCAATTTTGGCAACATTGTACAGCCATGAAGGAACGTTTCTGGAAAGATTGGTCTAAACAATACTTGAACCAACTCCAGAGTCGTCCTAAGTGGAAAGATAAGCTTCCAAACATTCAAAAAGGATCTCTTGTAATTCTAAGGGAAAATGATGGTCCCTCTTTGACATGGCCAATGGCCCGTGTGACGGAGATATATCCAGGAAGGGATGGATGTGTTAGGGCTATAGAAGTTATGAAAAGTGATGGAAAATGCCATCGCACTTCCATTGGAAGGGTCTGTGTCTTGCCATTGGAATAATAATTCCCATGGTGGGACGCAGACCTGCCTTGCTCGTCCTGAGCGAGTGACTGCCTTGAGGTCACTCGCTCGCGACAAAATGGGAGCTCCTCAGCACACAGCCAATATCTTGTATAATTTTAAATTGTAACGCGCAGAGCAAGGTCAAACAGCCCCCCCTTCCCCGATATATCTCTGTACACAATTAAGGTTAAATGATGTAGGAGTGATGACTGACATCATTTATATAATTTTGTTGAAATATAATGTAAGAAATTTAATATTGAAATATACTCCATTTAGATGATGTTGAAGTGATGATCAACATCATTAATATTCTTAGTAAAATTATGTAAAAAATAATACTTTGATAATTAACATAGAGTCATGATAATTTAAATATGTGTACTAGGTAGGTAATGTAAGACTAAGTATAAAATTGATTTCAAAGTAACATTAAATATACCTAATTTAATAGGCTTAATGTAATGTAGCAACAAGTACTAACTTATTTAGGGGAAAAAACAAATATAACTTAAGTTTATAGTTTAAGATATTAATCTCAAGTGATCAATGTACCTATATAATATAGCTATTAAAGTGTTATAAATATGTAAAGGAAATGTGATAGTATATGTAAATGTATAAGTTAATAATACATCATTGCTGGGGTTCAAATTATTAAGCTTCAATGCAATTGTAAAATGTTAATGGGGTAAAAAATAAATAAAATTCAAATAAGATTTATCATTGGGATTTAATAAGTAAAAATTAAATGAGATTTGTCAGTGGGATTTAATGTTTGAATTAAGTATGCTCGAGAGGGTGGTTGATTGTTAAGGTCGGTGAATAAACAATTTCATATTAAATACAGTCCACTATATCGATGTTAAAGTTCACCTGCTTCCACATGTCAGCCATCATTTCGAGCAGTTGCTCACCTTCATCTCTCCCGCCTTGGGAAGATGTTTAAGCAACAAATATTTATCATGGCAACACTGCCACATTTTTATCTGTGATGTCTATTGTCAAAATTATGTGATTTCCTCTTCCTGTTAAACCTTCAATAAAGTTGGCTGTGTGTTGAAAACGCTCCCGTTTTTTAATTTAAACTAGCCCGACTTTCTCCCATCCCCACACTTGGAACAACACCTTGGTCCTCATTATTCTAAGTATGCATTTTGGCATTTGTTTATGTCTAAGAGAATGTTATGTACCAAGAAAAACGTAGAAAAATAAAATTATGATTATCATCAAAACTTTACGTACCTAATCAAAATAGTTTTACAAATTTCTTCTGAGTTTCTTTTCGTACGTATATAATATGTATATTCTCATAAGTTAGCATTACATTGCTATACAAATCATGTTTAGACAATGTCTTATATTTTTATTCAACCTAAGAATAATAATACCCTTTATAATATAGTGAATCATAAAATGATATTATGACTAGAGTTAGAAAGATAAGATTACACGGGAAATATCCAATTTACTGTTTTATTGTCGCACATTGGGTATTATCATGAAATTTTATTGTGAACCAGATGAAAGAAAGGTATTATAATTATCACGATATATCTCAAGTGGGGTAGACAGAGAGAAAGGAACGCCATAAAATCTATCCTGACATACTTCTTTTACATTCATACAATTTCTCATATATATATACATAGATTTCTCTTACTTAATACACGGCCGTCCTTGAAAATTTGATCCACATGCAACAGCCCTCACAATTTTTAGATTTCAGTTTCCCTGAAGATGTCTACAAGTATAGGCGAAAACGTTCGGTATCTAACCTAACATAGTGGAGATTAAACAATGCTCAATAAAATATTTTTATATTTTATTTAATAAAATTCAAATTTATTGACAGATCACATTGACAGTATAAGAATGCTTTCTTCCCTCTTCACACACTTTTCCAAATATAATATTAACTCGATCATACAAAAATAACACAAAGTAAAATTAAAGGACATAAAAATAATAAAAAAAAATCATATACAATTGTTGATTCGATTAAGGAAATAAATAAAACACTTTTTTTAGAAACCTAATCAAAATAAACGAGTTTATCGTAAAGCATGGGTATACATTTTAGGGTGAATACACCCAATTCGAAATTCAATGGACTTACAAAGTTTTCCAGCAAAATGTTAAGAATATTCATACATAATTAGGATAAATAAGAAATTCTCACTTTCTATAGCCTTGACTTTTATTAGATAAGTATTATTTTCATTATATTCACAAATAAAAAGAAACATTTTATTTAGGCACTTAATATCTGTATTTGCGAGAAAAATATTCGAAAAATACCAAGATATTTCTAAATAAATGTATCTTTGTGTCTTTACCATCACTTCACTTCATCCCCTACAAATAACGTAGCTAACACAACAGATGCACACAATAAATAATTATATAGATCATCTTCCCTGCACCATAAAAAGGAAGATATTTAAGATGAGTGGCATATTTTATCACAACTGATATGAAGAAGTCAAATTAATGTAGAGTAGGTATGTCATGTTTTATGACATACCCTTTGCGAGATATCTTTTTACAGAAGTATTTGAGACATTCAAGCGTAAACAATGTTGGAGCAATCAAGCTACATTTTTGATACTTAACTATTTAAGGTCAAATATTTGACATATCTTAGCTGAAGTTTGATATAAAAGACTTAACGCACTATTCACTGTGTCAGTGTTTAGGTAGTAGAATTCCATTACTAAATTAAAAAATATCAAATCTCCTTTGACATGTCCGATTTAAAAATCTGCTTACAAGATTAAAGATGTCTCTCTAGACAAGAAAACAAAACGTAGATGTCAAACATATTTAGAACTACTACAGATTAGTCATTCCAACTGATCACACTCATCCATAGTCAACCTATTTGAATAGGTATTAACTAGGTAGGTATGTTGTATATGATACACATACTATGTGAACTTCCTTAAGAAGAGAAAAAAGTTGTTTTTTTTTAATTTCGTTACTGAACGAACAGTTCTGGATGGCAGAACATCATATTACAATGAAAAACAAGGTAGACATTAAACACTTTTCTTTCGATTAAAGGCAGAACACCTCATTTTGAGTAAATCATAAAGCATTGACGACCGGTATGGCGCGGAGGCTAACGCACTTGCCTTTGAGTCACGAGGTCCCGGGTTCGATTCCCGGCCAGGGCAAAATGAAGAATGACCTTTTTCAGATTGTCCTGGGTCTGGTTGTTACATGTATATGTGTTTAGTGCATTGTATATGTGTATCGCCGTGTTAGTACCCATAAAACAAAATTCATATCTTAGTTTGGGACTAGCTCGGTCTGTGTGAATTGTCTATACGTGTTATGTTATGTTATTTAACACAAAATAAAAAACTATTTTTCAAAATTGACTGTTACATTTTACATAAAGGCATACGTTGGTGGCGCTGAATTCGTTAAAAGTCAGTTTGATCCGAGTTAAAATATCACGTTAATTAAATTGATTAAAATAATTCAAAGTTAGTTAGTTAACAACAATGCTTTCAGCTGAATCAGATTAAGTGGTAATCTATTTTGACAGTAAGTATGTATAACTTTATGGCTCCTATACTGGGTTGCATAAACAGATGAACACCAGAAGTTGTCTTAAATAACATATATATACCCACACAAGCACATACTCTTTGTTACATTCATACTAATGTTTAGAATATTTACTATTTTTTAATTGCTTAACCAGATTTGGGCACAACATACAGATGACAAAACCAATCCGACATCTTGATTGGAGAACCATAATGTAAAATTGTACAAAATCTAATCGGAAGATCATTTACGTGTAAATTGTTCACCTCGTATCTGTGCAGTACCCAGGAAAGAATTAGTCTCCCACTCTTTTCCGTAAGTTTTCGAGTGTCCTGTAAAAGGCAGATGATCGAAAAAATAAAGACTTTTACATCTTTCCCTTCAGCGACGAGGTTTGATCCATCCCTCTTGAAAGCCTTACTTTTTTGTTGGGATGGAGAGAAAAGCTTGCATATATTGTATTCCATGCAGCTGGTCTGCAGGCTACACAACTTGTGGGATATGTCGTGATGAGTTAGTAGTTGTAGTAGTAGTAGTAGTAGTAGTATTTTGAAAAGACCGTTGTTAAAATCGATATTTGTATTAATACATATTTTTTTAATCGAAGAAAATCATTATAATATTACATATACCTACGATGAAATGAAATTATTTCTGTCCGTATTTTTGTATGAGGTATCCACAGTCTATTTTTTGGTCGTTTTAGTTATTTGAAAGTAATGAACACAAGGCTTTGAGAATATTAATAGAATGAGGAAACGGATTTTATCTAGATAGTGGTTCAAGCAAAATGAAAATTGGATATCTGCATACAGTTCAAACATGAATTATATTGAAAATTCTGATATTGACGCTATTTTCTAAAATTATCTTCTACAAAATTTTACACCGGGATAAATTTTGATTTGGAACATGTAAGGGTACTTTATTATTAATAACATTGAAATTCGTTTGATGTTAAAACCACAATTTATTTTACGTCCTCGTTTTACTTATTACAAAGTTAATTTTGGAAGAGTAAAAGTACCTATTATTAATTGAAGTATGTATGTCAAAGTAGGTACGTGTTTTATTTATACATTAAATGACGACAAAGCTACAAAAAATTATGGCTGATGGAGTGAAATATACAAGCCGAAAATATTATATATTTTTTGAAATATTTTTAACTAGCTGGCCCAGCGAACTTCGTACCGCCTAAGAATCAATGAATGATTACATACATACATCTTCTTCCCCCTGTCCTAGTTCGGTCGGGGGCCCATTGCCCCTAGGTATCTCCTCTAGAGATCCCTGTCCACCGCTGCTTCCAGGACCTCTGGCCACTCCAAACCAAGCCTTTCAACACACAGGTTCGACACCTGCCCTTGCCAGCTTCTTCTAGGGCGGCCCACCGGTCTTCTGCCCTCTCCCACTGACTTAATCAATGATTAATATTATTAATCTCTTTACAAACTCCCGTAATTGTCCAAATGTGTCATCGTAGGCATAGTGTAAAAAAACAAAACTCATTTAGAACTTTCGCAGTTTAGCGGCCCCACCCGCTGTCAAGTAATATTTTCGAAACTTGAGGAAATTGTTGCCATATGTAGGATTATTTTTTGGTCACCAAATTTTTGGAAAATTCTTTTATAGGAAAAAAATTCACCACTATGAAATTTGAGCGTTCCCACCCGTTGTCGAGTAATATCAACGGAACTTTAGGAAATTAATATTCGATAGGTACCTAAGTTTTTTTTTGCTGGCAAATTAAAATCATATATACACATATATATGTAACACACAGACCTAGGACAATTTGAAAAAGATCATTCTTCACTTTGCCCTGGCCGGGAATCGAACCCGGGACCTCGTGACTCAAAGGCAAGAGCGTTACCTCCGCGCCCCACTGGGCGACATGAACAATTTATGTTGAACAATTAACTTTGAACTCAGATTTGTTTATAAATTGTCTGCTGTACGTAATATAATTATGTAGGTACTAATTTTAGGTACATTCCTAATCATTTTAAATTTATAAAAATTCTTAACATGATTTTTTCAAAATTGAAATATCAGAACCACAAATGTTAACTTGTTTGGATAACGATTCTAATTTAAAAATCTATACAAAAATTATTCTATAAACAGGCCAATCTCATTGATATAACACTAGATATGACAGGTAGAACAAATAAATTGTCGGATGCAACTGCGGCGTGAGGCCACAGTTTAGCCGTTCCATGGTTCAGTCGATCTTTATATGCCATTGGGTACGTGACGTGTCCGGAGCTGAAAATATGCCAAATTGTGCGCTTCAATCCTGTACAAATCGATCTGTAAAGGTCAAAAAAAGTGATGGAGTGACATTTCACCGGTAAGTAGAATTTATTGATCATATTTATGTAATTAATTTAAGCATTTTGAATTTTTAAATCAAATTTATAAAATTCACACCATTCAAAAATATTCAAAATAATTTGAATTCTTTCTATCTCTTTCACTCCTTGCTGTTGTAATGTAGTGTGAGTGGTAAAGAGAAACTTATATTATTTACCCTGTAGTCAAGTCTCACAAAAAATAACAGTACCTATGTAAGCCGAAATACACAGTACATTATGGGAATGTATATCTATCTCTTCCGCTCTCATTGTGATGGAAGGTGTGTAAACGAGAAGATATATTAACATTAAACACTATTTCTAAGTATTGTTTATACATTAAATATATAATTTTTTGGGTTAAGGGTTGTCACTACAACTAAAAATATTTGTTTGGCTTTTTTTATGTAAACGTTAAATAATGTACGAAAACTAATTGCAGATTTCTGTGTTCATCTCATATAAGAGAGAAAAGTGGATAAATTTTGTCCAAGACGACCGCAAAGACATTCCTGGCTACCAAATAATCATTCTACTATAATGTGTTCTCATAATTTTAAAGAAGATGACTTTTACAATACAAAAAAGGGAAAACGTTTCTTGAAAAAGACAGGAAAAATGGTGGAATAAAATTGATGTCTCAACATAACTCTTTTATCTTGTAATATTATTTTTTTTAAAGGCAATTGCCGTATATTAAATAAATAAATGAAATATACCTTTATCTTTTATTTTGTTTAATTGTGTATACTTTAACCATCATATTATTATTATTTGTTTTATATTATTGTTGCAGTTGTTGTTGTAGTTGCTAAATCATTTTGCCTTGCACTCATGCTAATGTGCATGTGTAGGACGTAGGTACTTTAATAATATTTATGTTTTCTCTATATATTTTTTTTATTGTATATTATGTCAAAGGCCTATATAGCCGTTCATTGTATAAATGAATAAATATTATTT